>JANDJT010000060.1:20827362-20840432 GCA_024331685.1 Stegophilus panzeri | reverse complement strand
AAACCATTTTTGTGTTGATTTTGATGTATGTTTTGGATCATTGTCCTGCTCGAAGATCCAACCACGGCCCATTTTAAACTTTCTGTCAGAGGCAGTCAGGTTTTCATTATATGTTGATATTTGATAGAGGCCATGATGCCACGTATCCTAATAAAATGTGCAGGTCCTCTGACTGAAAAACAGCCCCAAAACATTAAAGAGCCACCACCATATTTAACCGTGTACATGAGGTACTTTTCCATATGTCTACCTCTTTGTGTGCACCAAAACCACCTCTGGTGTTTATTGACATAAAGCTCTATTTTGGTTTCATCTGACCATAGAACCCGATCCCATTTGAAGTTCCAGTAGTGTCTGGTAAACAGAAGACATTTGAGTTTGTTTTTGGATGAAAGTAGAGACTTTTTTCTTGAAACCCTTCTAAACAACTTGTGGTGATGTAGTTGACTTCAGATTGTAGTTCTGGAGACTTTCTGACCCCAAGACGCAACTAACTTCTGCAATTCTCCAGCTGTCATCCTTGGAGATTTTTTGGCCACTCAAACCATCCTCTTCACAGTGCGTTGAGACAATATAGACACACGTCTTCTTTCAGATTAATTCATAACATTTCCAGTTGACTGAAACTTCTTAATTATTGCCCTGATGGTGGAAACTGCCATTTTCAATGCTCATGCTATTTTCTTATAGCCACTTCCCATTTTGTGAAGCTCAACAACCTTTTGCTGCACATCACAGCTAATAATTCTGGCACACATATATTTAACAAAGATATATATATATATATATTTGGATAAACCTGTGTTGTGTTTGTAATTGTTTGACATCCATTAGATCAGAGTATTTTTGTAAATTTTGTGAACAAAATATCAAAAGGTTAAACAATAAAGACAATTTTTCACAGCTTTTTTTTTGCTCATATTTACCAAGGATGCCAATAGTAGTGAAGGGCATTGTATAGATGTATAATTCTGTGTCGTTTCATTAAAACATAACAGCATTTGTATATTTTGTAAGCATGCCTATGTATGCTTGTGTTACAAGTATGTTCTTGAGATGGAGGCTAAACTCGACCAGTTACGCAGGCTTGTGGAGACTGCAGACAGGGAAAAAGTGGAGTTGTTAAATCAGCTTGAAGAGGAAAAAAGGTCAAGTTTACCATACAAAATCAATAGCATATAAGAGTATGAGTTGGTTAAAATTCATTTGCTATTTTTCTTTTTTTGGGCTATTTTGCTATTTATTTGTTTTTGAGAGATAAATAAATGCTAATGGAAAGTTCTTTGGTCTGTTATGCAGGAAGGTAGAAGATCTTCAATTCCGTGTAGAGGAAGCTTACATTACCAAAGGTGACTTAGAGGTAAACTGATGCTTTCATTTCCATTTATATATTAGGAACAAGCAACACTACTATACAGTGCATTACATATATAAAATAAGCATTTCCTTTATTGCATGCAGTTTCTATTGTCAAGAATTCATCAATACTATTAAGTAATGTTTAATTGTGACATTTGCATTTTTTGTTAGAACACTATCTTACCGGTGTTTAATCACATTCTGCAGTCACCACTTTAGATCCTGCTATGAGCATGTTCAGGTTCTTATTACGACTTCTTTTTTTTAAAGCATTATTTCATTTATATTACATTATAGATGTGTATTCATTTATCTAAATACATATATTTTTTGCTTTGACTTTAGTTTTTCTTATTTTTTGGTTGCTTACCCTAATGAAAATATTTCACATACTAATATGTTTATGAGAAGACATAACTCAGCTGTCTATTTATGCTCACGTATGCTATAATTTACACTAAAATGATTTTACAGTGTTGTGGATTAATCTAATCTTATTGTTTGGAAACATGTACCTGTTTCATTCACTTCTCATTCATGCTTTTATTCTTTCATTCGTTTGTTTGTTCCCATGAGATTCTTACTCATTCTTGAATTCCTTGTGTTTTGCTTTTTCTGATCCTTGGTTTTTCACTGCAAACCCCTTGTTGCCATTCTAGTCTTCTTTCGTCGTGTCCAGCCGCCACACACACAGCTCTTGTGCCACTACTCTCTTTGTCCTCATTCATACACAGTGGATGATGTCAAGGCTTTGCGTGAGGCTTTTCGTACTTGGCGTTAGGCTTGCATGTGACTGCAGCACTGCTGTTTCTCTTTCTCCTCTCCTCTTTCTACTAACAGACGCAGACCAAACTGGAGCATGCCCACATTAAGGAGCTCGAACAGAGCCTTCTCTTTGAAAAGACCAAAGCTGATAAACTCCAGAGGGAGTTAGAGGATACTAGGGTAATTCAGTCTCACATTATCAAATAAGGCAGGCATGTCGATGAGCGGGGATTGCATGAGCGGTCTCTCGGGGCTTGAGTCAGTGCAGCGTGTTTGTGAAACTTTTGCCTTTTTTTGCCCGATGGAGCGAGGTAGGTTTGGAGTTTTCATTAACAGGATGACGCAACGTCAACAGCATTTTCAGAGATACTAGATATCCGTTCAGAACCTATCAGAGAATATTGACTGAAAATCAGTTAAGCATGCTAATAAAGATGAGTCCTCTGTTATGATGTGTGTGTGTGTGTGTGTGTTACTGTGTGAAGTAGCTAATGGCAGTGGGTCTCATGTTATAGGTGGCCACGGTGTCTGAAAGGTCCCGGATCATGGAGCTGGAGAAGGAAGTGTCAGAGCTGCAGTTACGCCTACGATCTCAGCGAGCAGAAGCTGGATCAGGCTCACCTCCATTACAGGACAAAAAGGTCCGAGCCTTTATTCCAGGGCGTCTGCGGATTCTTGAAAAATTTATCTATAATTTTTTTAAATTTCTGATATAATTTTTGAATTGTATTAAAAAAATATTACATTTAACTTTTAAGATGCTGTTTTTCATGGTTCATAAATACAGTGGGTGAACATTAGCACTCAGTAGTAGTGGCTGTATGAATCAGGAATATTTCTTAACGGATTATTTAGTTGATATTTAGACTTACAGTGCTTTGGCCGTGTCAGCAGATTGTGTCCTCTTTATTCTGACAGGTTAGGGAGCTGAGCAATGAGCTGGAGGCCAGACACAAGGAGATGCTGCTCCTCCAGCAGAGACTCAGCTCCTCTCATCAGGAGAACATTTCCCTTCAGCATCAGCTGGATGATTTGGTACAATGTGTTTTTACACTGAAGAATATATACAGTCATGTGGAAAAATAAGTATACCCACCAGGGAAAGTGTTGGCTTATTTATTTATTTATTTATTTATTGCACATTTGGACAAAGCAAACATTTGATGTGATATTCTTTTGTGGAAAAAGTAAGTACACCCTTGGCCTCAGAAGCTAGTATTGTCCCGTTCTTGTAGGTGTTTTGCATAATTGTCCACCAGGCTCTGACTTCAGCTTGCTGGTACCGTTGACCACTCTTCCATGCAATATTCTTTCAGTTACAAGATGTTTGAGGGTTTTCTTGCATGTGCTGCCCGTTTCAAATCCCCCCCACAACATTTCAGTGGGATTCAAATCCGGACTTTGACTAGGCCGTTCCATAACCCTCCGTTTCTTCTTTTTGTCCTGGATGCACTGGCAGTCGTTTGAAATCTGCGCCACTTGTAGATGATTTCCTTTACAGTGAATGATGTATTTCAAATAATTTGGAGATCTTTTTTTAAATCCCTTGCCAGACTCATAGGCATTCACAACCTTTTTTTTCTGAACGCCTTACAGAACTCTTTAGATCTTGGTATGATGACACCAACCACACACCTCAATAACAAAGGGAACACCAGACATTAGATATGAGAGGCGTTTAAATAAGACTCCCTAAGCAGGTTCTAATCACTAGCACCCAGTCTTGAACACCTGATTCTAACTGTATGGATTCTAACTGTATGTGTGCTTACTTTTTGACGGATCTGTTTTTTATAGTGATCGATTAAATAGTGAAAATTACTAAAAACTGTCAATTTTATGTGTCATTTGATAAGAGTATATGAACTTTATTAATAGGCACTGTTTCAAAGAGGATCAAATGTTTGCATGTCAAAAAAGTCAACAATTTCCATGGGGTGTACTTATTTTTTTCACATGACTTTAAATACAGACCAAAACATCCTGTTTTATTCAGATTTTGGCTTCCTGTCAGTTATCGTCTATATGTATGAGAAATGAATAAAACACAACAGTGCATGCTGTAATAAGGAAATAATCCATGATGGGGTGGTGTGATATGACCTGACGTAAAGCGGAGTGGATTATTTTCCTATAACAGTATGCCATGAAGTGTTTTATTACTCTTATACCACAGCAATTTGACATTTTTTTGTTTTTGATTTATTAATGAATGAAACGTCATACATTTTCATCATTTATAGTTACCGTTAATGTTATGGAATGCCTGCGAGACAAGTTAGTGTATGTTATCACTTATATCATTCTTTCACCAACGTCTCTTTTTTAACTTTCTCTTAAAATTCATACGAAAAACAGCAGGGAAACCAAAAAGCACAAATCCTCTGTCCAGTAGACTCTCCTGTGGTAGAAAACGTTCTGACTGCTGACACCGGAGACTCCTTCTATAAATGTTAAACAAATATCTCCTTATAAAAAGATTCACCATATCAACGATTGCATGTTTTTAATCTGCTTATTATTAGCCTTTGATTATGTGGAGTGTCTGCCGTACAAGTATCTGTGAGTGCGCTGTTGCTATAGTAACAAGAAAATATTACTTACAACAAGCACATTAATATAAACCTATCATGGGAATTACAGCTGGCACTACTTTCAGAGCTGCTGCCATAGAAAATTATTCAGCACCAGCTGACCAATCAGATTTGAGAATTTAACAGCGCTGTGGTATAAATTACATTAATGACTGTTTTTGTTGCTGATATGAACATAAATTGTAGGCACACTTTTAGCAGTGCTTGTGATGAAATGCATGGATAAAGAAGGTTTATGATGTATTCTACTATGTCAAATACAGTCGACGGCTCCATTAGCTTATTCTCATTTGTGTTTCATTATCACAGAAGAAAAAACTTGATACAGAAGCTGAAGAAAGTAAAAAAAATGCACTCTCCATACAAGGTAAATAATTCACATCCATGGCTTGCATGCACATCTGGACATTGTTGAACCTCTGTATCATACTTTTGCATTGCTGAATATACATAGCGAGGCGAAGAACTCCATTGTTTTGCACGATATATCAGTAGCATAGTGTTAAGATTTTTCTTGTTTGTTTGACTGAAGGGTGTGTATGTTGCTGTGAGTGATTATCCTTGTGCTTGTAGAGATGCAGAGTAGCATGCAGGCAGACAAGGAACAACTGGAGCAGCTGCGCATTGAAAAGCAGAAGCTGGAGGAAGAGATGGCCTCTAGGCAGCAGCAGGAGCTGCGGCATAATGAGCAGCACAAGCAGCAGGAGAAGGAGCTGCAGGAGAGACTAGGCCGAGCGGAGCAGGAGCTGAGCAAAGTGCAGGAAAGCAGTGCTGAGCTGGAGCAGAAGGTGGCTGAGCTGCAGATGTTCAAGAACAAAACCCAGGTGAGGGGACTGACCTCAAAAGTAGTGTAGAACATGTGTTTAACCGCTTGGTCAGTGACGAGCTAGATGAGGATTTAGTTAATGTGTCATATGTCATGGGCAATATGATGAACCCAAAGGTTTCAGCGATGCATCCTGATTCAGTATACTTGTCGCATGCACTTGACACATTTTGTTGTTTGAGACGAGCGTGGAAGGAAAATTCCTGTGAAACTGTCTGCTAGTAAACTGTGTTAATGTCCCACAGGGAACAGGTCTACAGTATTACATTGATTGAATTTCCTACTTGGCAGCTGTGCATACCTCACTTGGAAGGAATCCACAGTGCTTTGTATCTCCATCCCTCTGTTCTGCAGGCATGAAGGAATCAGTGAGGAAAAAGGGCTTTCTGAGCAAATCATATTGCTTACCTTGTGTCATTTTAGACAGCTACTCAAGGCAAAAAACATGCATCAAGAAATGGCTTTTGTTTTCGCCTGAATGTGGAAACATTAACTTTATAAATGAACAGTGGGTTTAGACTAAAAGCAGTCCTCAGGGTTCTTAGCACAATGACTCAATTATTACAGAAATACCATTTGCATCCATTTAACTCGCATTGTGTTTCACCAACACTTCCTCTCTTGCCTAATGTGAGATGCACAGGGCACGAAAGTGCTAAAATGGCACAAACAAGAGACTAAAATAGCAATGTTTGTAGCTCTGTATGTGGCAGTTCTGGTGCTCTCACAAATATATGGGCAAGTACCTTTAAAACTCAACACAGAGGATAATTGCATACATTTTTCAACAACAAAAAAAAAAGTCAAACGTGAGGTGAATGTAGAGTAAGGAAGATCACCATAAAGACAAAAAAGAAATTGTTAATAACTATTGTATATGGCTTGTTTCCTGTCAGAAATCCTTGGTAAGGTCATTTTAACCTAATGTTTCTTTTTCCCAGAGTGTCCAGTCTGCAGATGCTTTGGAACATCTAAAACAAAGAAATCAAGATCTACAACAAGAGGTGAGGAAGCTTGACTTTTTCTGATTGGGCTTGCTGCGAGGTTGACCTTCTGGGAAAATAAGTGGTTTTTTGATTTCGTGACCTTACATTCAGTGATCAAGCGTTCTTGCAGAGGGTGGAGCTTTCGAGTGGTGTACGTCCTATTTAGTTTCTATGCTGCAGTTTTCATTTGACTTGTCTCTTGCTTTTGAACTATATTATTACCAATCCGGTTAGCCTTTTTATAGACGGAATTTCATAGTATTTTAGTGTTCAAACAGTTGTGCAGTCATTTATCGTAAGTGAAAAGTAGAGTTGCCCCCTCACAGCTCCAGGGTCTCTGGCTTGAACCTAATTTCAGACGGATTACTGTCTGTGTGGAGTTTTGCACGTTCTCATTGTTTGCGTATGGTTTATCTCTGGGTTCTCTGGTTTCCTTCCCCGTCCTAAAAATATGCTAGGAAGGTAAATCAGTGACTCTAAATTGGCCCTAGGTGTGAAGAGTGTGCAAATGTGCCTGATCCAGGATAAAGCAGTGAAGATAAATAAATGAATGAACCTTAAAGAATATAACAGACTGACATCATGATGCAGCTATTACCCAACTTGTATGTGGTTTTGCCTTACAGCTTTATGCACAGCATGTGGAAGCATGTGTGTTTATGTAATCACTGAAATGGTCACTGAAAGGACATTAGCAGTTAGGGTTCTACTGCCTTTGTAGGGCTGTGAAACATTAAGCTTGATGATCTTATTTTTCAGATCTATATATCTCTTTTCTGTGTGGCTATAAACCTTTTAATATCATACTAATAGACAGAAAATAAATCTGTAAATCACTATTTAAGTTGGTGTTGCACCACACAGACGTGGTGCGTTAATTTTAGGAGGATGCGTACAAGCAACGTGACAAATGACTGTAGGATACGTGCGATGCCCATATTGCGTACGTGTAGTTAACACAGTATAAATCAGCCTTAAACAGAGTGTCACTTGCACAACTCATGTACTCCATGGTTAATTTGAGTGATTATCATCATCAGTAAAGTAGAGTATTCAATACAAACCATACATAGTACAATATTCGATACAGTCCTCAATACAAAATCAGAATTTTGAGAACAGTGTCAGAACTTGAGTGATTTACATCCTCAGTAGGGGGCAGTATCAACATTTTGTCTTCCTCAGCATCAGCACAATTTTTGAGTGCTGTCCGTTTTATAGGATTCCCATATGGGGACATCTTTGGCGTTGGTACTCAAAAAGAAATAAGCAAATGGCAATGTTCCTTCGGAAATCAAACCACCCTAGTGATTCTCGAGTCAGTTGTTGAACCTCGATTGCCGTCCGTTTTTAAATGACAGAACTCGCATGTGTTTGAATGTTATGGTAAAAACTTGTAGTCTGGCTTAGGAATGCTTTCAGCCCAGTCCATTCTTGAAGAGCAGTGCAGCAGTGTTTTGTTCATTTGGCACCTACACTACTGAAGCTGAGCTTTGGACTCATAGCTCTATCTGTCTTACTCTCTCACCCTGTCAGTCTCTGCCAGCGCCTTCCACACATGATGTAATCATGCACATCTTCTTGTGAGCCTGGTGGCTGGCTGCCTTGTTCCGCTTGGCTGGGCAGAACATCAGGGTTTGGAATCACTTAACTGTGCAATGTTAGTCAGCAAACAAATTTTTGCCCTCAATTTTGTTTATGCCCCCCTTTATATCATTTCCTTTTATAGAATAAAAAAGAATAAACAGGCAATTTTAGACCTCAAATTGGCCAGACGTTTTTGCCTGATAAATCCTACGAATATTCTACATTCCCTTAGACAGGGCAGACTGTGGGATGAAGAAGCGTTGCCGATGCTAAATGTGCGTAATGTGACAGATTTTGTGAATCAGTATGTACAGTCAGACGATTGGCAGTGCTGAGAAAAACATGGAGGCAGAGAGAACAGGTGCCTGATGCAGGATGCCCAACGACATAGACGTAAACGCGGGGAACGGATAAGTGGACCTGATTGGTGGAGAGGGTAGGATGGAAACGGGGGGACAGAAGGTGGAGGGGGTAGTGCTGGGAGAGAGACAGAAAGACACAAAGAGAGAGGGAGAGGGAGGAGCTTGGCAATGCTTACGTATTAAAGCTGTCCTGTGAAACATGTCGGGGAGGGTGTGAATGTGAGTGCTCGGGACGGCGGCAGCTCGAGAATGCTTGCATGCTGTGGGAGCTGCTCTCGGATGCTCGTTCACTGTCACTCAGCAGGGGGCCGGTGGCAATGCATTATTGATCTTGCTGGTTTGTCTGCATAAAGAGGTTTCAAGGCTATACAGACATGGATGTAGCAGCCTTGCAGCAGAGCTACTCAGGAAGCATGTATACCTCTCACTTTCAGGTACTGAACTCTCAGTCTGAGCGTAGAGTAAACCTTCTACTCCTTGGGGAGCATGTTGTGTTTCGGGTCTGAAGAAAACAGTTCTGAAACTGCTAGTAAATGATACCGATTGTGGCTGTATGTTTGACCTGTTTGGCAGTTTTAATTGGAAAAATATATTTTAAATGCTTCTCCCTGTTGAATTTGATTATACTGACTTTGTATTGGCTGCCTAAAATGTGGGGCTGTAAACTTATGAATTCTTTTCCTGGCAGCATGTATATCTAAGTCTATATTTGGTGATTGATGGGAAGTAGGCTTGGGCGATATGTGTGTGTGTGTGTATGTGTATATATATCACACAATACACTTTTCAGAGAGCATTGTGAGTATCGTTACTTCTATTACATTTTCTTCACAGTAATAATGTAGCTGACCGGATGTTACTTTTTTCAAATTTATATGGAAACACGCATATACGATCCTTTATTAACCTACTGACTTTTTTTTTTGCTAACATTGGGATAAGAATAAGTAATTTTTTAAAATAAAATGATTGCTTCTAGTTAAAATTATTGATTTATAACTTGCAACAGATTAGCAACACTTAGAAAAAGCAATTATCGAGCTATTGTAACTGTTAACGCTTAACATTTCTGTGTAATGTAGACAGGCTCAGTTTTTTATAAGTTGGTCACTGGTTAAATTGGACTGAACTTCAGATGGTAAGAGAAAAAGGGAACTGATTAAAGTGAAAATCTGTGAATATTTTAACGGTTAACTCCACCTGTTCATACTTGCTCTTCTTCCTATATACTGTATATTCGAGACATTTGGTTAATTATAATAGTTTAGTAGAGGTCAATGAGATTGATGCATATAATTTGTTTTTATCTCCCTTCCTCCAGCTTGAAGCCCTGAAGCAGCAAAACTCCAAGTATCAGGAGGAGCTTAGTATGTGCAAGGAGCAGCTCAGTTCTGAGAACCAGCGCACTGGAAGCCTGTGCAAAGAAATGTGTGTAGTCTTTATCTAGTCACCCCATGTTGCACCATCAGAGACCCACTCATGCCAATCTATACTGGTACTTAGTTTTGACACAGTGTTTCTGTGAGACATTGAATGAAAATTGAAGAAAAAAAGAGATAAGAAGGCAGGTGGCTACAGCATCTTTCATTGATTATACAACACAGAAACAAAGTCGTAATCATGCAGTTTACCTTTAAAGCACTTTCAGTCAGGTTTTGTGGGAATTTACCCACAAGTCATTTTCCATTGAGTCAAGACTTAGTACATGAAATCTAACGTGTCTTTAAAAGACACAGAGCCATATTCCAGATGCTTTTCCTAAGATGCCTTACATAATTGCGTCTCTCCTTGACCTGTCCGTGACCTGACTAGAGGGGAGCTCTTATCACACGTGGAGATATTGTGACTCCTCCACCAAGATATCGCTGTATCTCTCATACAGGAAACCGGCTTGCTGGCATTTGTTTTTAAGAGAATGAGTTTGGGTCAATTGATGCTTGCAGTTCCAGTTCATCGTAATGCATTCACTATAATTGTTCTCCGTGTTTCTTGTGGTATACCCTCAAATTCTTATGAATACTTCAAAATGATTTCCTGGTCGCATTTGAACTTGATGATCCTTTTAAGTGTGATAAATTGGATTTAACAGCGTTCAGCTGAATCACTCTGAGCAGATGATGCACATGCAGAGGGCATTAATGACTGTGTGCGTGATGATTCAACTGGAATCACGGCTTCTTAAAAGCATCCTTTAAAAAAAAAAAAATCATTTGTTTGCTTGTTAATTCTTTTAACTATTCACATACCACCAAGAGTCAAAATAATAATTAAGTAATACCAATAACAATAGGAGAGACTAGAACAAATACAGAAGGGAAATATTAATATGTATCACGTCACAAGTCTGAACAACGAGCAGAATAAAACATTAACTGATGTTATTGTAACTCAATGTCAGGAAGGTGAAAAGAATGCATGTTTTTTTTCAGCTATTGCTGTGATATGCACGTGACCACATATCAGATAAGTACAGGTGGATGACCGAGGAATAAAACAATATTTGTTGTCAGCTCTAGAGCTGTACTGGAGTAATGAACATTGTTCTTCCAAAAGATATTCTTTTTTAAATCGGTGTCTTGATTATGGTGGTAGAGAGCGCTGTCTAACACGGTGCTCCAGAATCTGCTCTCTGTGTTCAACTGGGTTGTCATCTGGTGACTGAAGACCATAGCGTATGATTTACGTCATTTTCATCAAACACAAACCATCCAGTGAGCCGTCATGTCCTGTGGATGGGCTGGAGTCATCTTTGAAAGAGATCATTCCCATCAGGATGAAGGTGATCTAAGCCGACATTCCAGCAAACCACAGCAAGACCACATATTTACAGATTAGATCTTTAAGGTAAAGGAAGTGAAAGAGGTCCAGGATTTCAAAGATGGCTTTATACCGGCCACTGCAGTGGACAGAAAGAGACTAGAGGGATGCGGATGAAAGTAGCTGTTGTGTTTGAGAGTACTCTTTTTCAACTTGCAGTGAGGAGCTGAAGCTAACAGCCAATCAGAAGTCATTGAGGCTTGTGGCACTCCAGGAAGAAAACGGGAAGTTGTCTCAGAAACTAGACGACAGCCGACAGGTGAGGTATAAGCAGTATCAACTACTGCTAGTGTATAATTTATTGAATACTGTTTGTTTTGTTGTTGTTTTTTGTTTTTTTTTACAATATGATGTCACTTATGGAGATTTATAAGTAGGCTTTGTTTTTGTGTTGCAGCTCAAGGGTGAGCATCTGACTCCGGACAACCAGTCGGAGATTAGGGAGAGGTAAGAGTCACTCTGACGTTTGGGTTTCACTCCACCCAGCTGTAATTACTCTGCCTTGAAATTACTGTTATTTCCTGAGACGGACATTTTACAACATGCCTTCAGTGTTGTGTTGAAAGCCAGAATAAAGACTTTACATTTCAAGTGAGGTTCTCTAAAGGAGTTAAATGATATATTTTGTCTGTCATATTAATGTTAAACACATTTATTTATAAATCTGTCCGTAGTAGGAGTTTAGAGAGTCGCTGCTTCAGATCAGCAAATCGGGCTCTATATTTACAATACAGCTGCAACAAATTATAACAGCATATATGAATTTCTGTATCATATTTGTATTTGCACTGTAATTTAGAAATGTTATCGAATGTGCTTTTGTCTCTTGCTCTTTTTTTTTTTAAATCCAAATCCATGTTTCTCTATACTGCTCACTCCCAGTAATGCAGACATATTCTCACACAAGAAAACATGTTTTTTCCGTTAAAATGAGACTGTCTGCACAATATTGCATCACATTTTTTAACATATTGTCCCACACAGCATTTTACCATATCGAAACAGCACTTAATTAAATGATATATCCTTAAGGATTTTATTTTTTATTAATCTGGTATCACATATTGACATGCATATCATGTCATTCTGGAACAGAGAGACACATGCCCAGTCAGAAGTGGTTAATAATTGCCAGAACAGGAGTGGAGAGCAGCTTTTTAAAGGCATGTTGGGAAATGAGGGCCAGTGAAGGAGAAGCTAAAAACTCTCTACTGTATTCCTTGGAGAGATCATCTAAAATAAGCTCTGTGCTATATAAGGATTCACAGTATGTTCTGGAGAACTTGCAGGTCGTTGGAAAGTTTCTCTCTCCCTCTTTCAGCATGGTTGTGTTTGCAGAAAATAATCCCAGTGAAGATTACTATTACTTGTTTTGTCACCTTAATTTCTGTTTGTACACTTGCTCCATTTCAGCAGATAAGCACCTTTTAATTTGTTTCGCTGAAACTGTGTGCTCTTTCAGGGAAAACGTCAACACTTTAATATCTGAGAAGGACAAAGAATTAGAAGCGTTAAGAAACGAGGTACGAACTTCGAGTAATGATTCAAACTCCACAAAGCCTACGTATACAGGTGCATCTCAAAAAATTTGAATATCATGGAAAAGTAGATTTTTTGAAGGCCGCTACCAAAGCAACCTGGGCTTCCATAACACCTCAGCAGTGCCACAGGCAAAAGGAGCCCCGACCAAGTATTGTGTGCATAAATGAACATACTTTTCAGAAGGTCGACATTTCTCTATTATAAATTCTTTATTCTAATATTTTGAGATACT
>JANDJT010000060.1:20813768-20826488 GCA_024331685.1 Stegophilus panzeri | reverse complement strand
AATTACGGGGAAAATTAACTTTTCCATGATATTTTAATTTTTTTGAGATGCATCTGTATATCTATCTGTCGCATTTTTGTCATAGTTAGTGTATTGGAGGTTTGAACTAAGAACACTGCTATGTCAGATTGCAGTGTTGCGTGGAGAGAATGCCGTGGCTAAAACACTGCAGGCAGCGGTGGAGTCTCTGGAGCGGGACAAGGTGAAGCTACAGAACAGAGTGCACAGTCTCGAACAGAAGCTGGAGGGTAGACCGAGGGATGACCAGGACAACAATTCCTCAGGTAAGCTAGCATGCTAAAGCTGCACCTGTAATGCTTTATGATCACTGTGGTTTGGATTGTAATGTGTATTATGTACCTCTATATTATGTAGGTGATGCAGCTATAAGCCAGCTTAAAGAAGAGAAAGAGTTTGCTGAGGGACAGGTAAACAAGAAAGAAGTGTTATTGATGTAAAGCACCACTCTTGTGTTCTTGTTTTCCTCCACAATACATCTGAAGTTTGTTCATACAAATGTGTAAGTTCTTCTGCTTTCATTAGCAAATGTATAAAGTAAGCGAAACTATCACAATAAAGGAAGTTTCTGAAAAAGAAGTACTGACAGAAACATAATTTGGTTAATTATCAACAATCATTTGGGTAATGAGCGCAGTAAATCTCTGGTGTCATTAGGATGGCACAGTGTGTGGAATATTAAAAATATCCAACATACCTTAAGCTGCTGTGATTGAGTTAAGAAACGGTTATCGTACTGTGATGGCAGCAGGATCAAATGTAGCCTGTGATCACATAGGTGATGTGCTTTTTTACTTAATAAACAGGTGATTTGTGAGTCATGCATTTGTCAGATCCTGCTGATATAGCTTCATTCCAGATTCCCCTTGTTTAACAGCGATGGATACCAAAGCTAATAGACTATGAGCTCCCCCTTGTGGAGAACTTTTCACTGAGTGAGCCAGGTCCATGAGGTTCTTGTGTGTGTGTGTGTGTGTGTGTGTGTGTACACACACGTGTGTATACTCAGCTGTTTGTTTGTTTTTTTACTCATCAGATCAACTTCCTCAACTCGGTTATCGTAGATCTTCAGAGGAAGAATGAGGAGCTGAAGGTGAAGCTGAAGAAAATGGCCTTGGCTGAGTTCAATGGGAACGACGAGAACGACGGGTGGGTCCACTTCATTACTGATCCACATGCAGGATATGATGTATACGAACTGTAGGCTTTAAAAGTAGTGTCAATCACATTCCTCTTACTTTCTTATTTAGTTCGGGCGAGGTCAGGAAGAAGAAGAAAGCCCTGCCACGTGTCTTCTGTGACATCTGTGACTGTTTTGACCTGCACGATACAGAAGACTGTCCCACCCAAACGCAGTCTCCCGACTCGCCTCCTCACAGCACGCATCACGGCAGCCGCGGTGGAGAGCGGCCCTATTGCGACATCTGCGAGGCGTTCGGCCACTGGACGGATTCCTGTAACGACGACCAAACCTTTTAAACCTTTGATGTTCTGCGTTCCGAAAAACAGGTCAAGTGCAAAATATTTAGACTTAGGTAAGCTCTTATTTTTGTATGCTCTCTGTGCGATTTTAAAGCATTCCTATCAACCGAAGGCTACGCGATGCTGCTTTATCGGAAGGTAAAGGAGAGACGTCCTGCTTGTGTGTCATTAATATCGTTTTGTGTGTAGTGTAGATCCTATTTTGACAGTGATCTGACCTCCTTGTGGTAAATGAACACTTATCACAGACACACGGAAGCTTTCATGCCAAACGCTGACGTTTAAGCTGACCAATAGTAAATTATTGCACTGCTCACTTTAAATGCGTTCTTTGTTACATAATAAGCACATATTTTTAACTGCCAGTTGTCTAAGTTATTCTTTTATATTAAATATCAAAAATGAGGTAGATTCTCTGTCTTATGAATGGCTTTTTAAGTGTTTTTACATCTTATGTACTAAAATGATTAAAACACAACTTTGCATCCAATTCCATCACTCTGTAATAGGTGTAATATTTATATCAAAGACAGTGTTTACAAATTAACCTGTTAAACTTTAAAATTTCGGGTTTCTGCATTTGCTTGTTATGCAAAGATAACTGTATGTTTTTGGGCATTTTGTTTAAATGAGATCATATGTACACGATAGGCCAAAAGTATTGAAGCAAACTGAACTCTCTCATTAATGAGCAATGAAACCAGAACCATACCAGCATAAACCTCATGGGAAAAAAATACCTTGAATATGTCAATGTTATTAGAGCTAAAGAAGAAGATATTGCTGATTATAATGTTGAATTTAATTAACATCTGTAAAAATCTGATCTACTGTTACTGATGTACAGTAATGCTGCAGACATTTGTCTTTTGGTACTGTAAATATACATATTTTTGTCAGTTGTCTCTATTCATTTACACACCTGCTTCCATACTTGTGGCCTACATGGATGGTGTCATTCATTTTACAGTTGTTTGTAATGATCAGTGTTTCTAATAACAGCAAAATATGATGAACTAATATTCTCACACTACAATAGTCTTTAATTATTGTACTGTTCATGAAGTGTATGCACACTAATTCTATATAAATCATAATGAGCAAAGTTTTTGGTGGATGTACGGGTTATTTTGGGCATTGTTTCTGCCGAAACATTGTCAGTCTTTGGCTGATATATTTTATAAATTCAGCGTACAACCAAGCAGGGTGATTTCTGCTTACAAAGTAGAATTTCTTGCTTATCCACTTACAGTTTTGCATTTGCAAAGAGGATGGTGTTAGATGACTTATTGCACTACTACTACTACTACTACTACTGGAACAATGCAATAATTTATTTATTTGATTATGGAAACTGCTAGAAATATTATTTGAATAAATTTAGTCTGTAGTTTCTTTTAGTTTTGCTCCAGAATTATTGGCACTTTTCTATGAAAATGAGTATATAAAATAAATAATGCATACAATGCATGATATTTTAAAATGAGATATATATATATATATATATATATATATATATATATAAAATATAATGCTGTACAGTTTAATTTCACACAATTTTATTTCAAACTACGATCTTTATACAAGAATCAAAATGACCAGCACTCTCTGTTATTTGTTAAAACCTCCCTGTAGAAAACTAGCAGCACTGAGCCTCTTCCCCGAATGTCTAATAAGGTTGGAGATACTTGTCGAGGATCTTGGACCACTCTTCCTTGCAGAATATTTTAAGCTCATTTATGATTTGTCCGTATGGACTGTCCTCTTCATTTCAGACCACAGGTTTGGAGTGTGTGATCCTCATACATCATCTTTTGGCAAATTTTCATATGATCAGATGACCCTGATTGTGCTTAATGATTAAAAGCACCAACAGAGTTTCTACATACTGTGAGCAATTTTAAACAGTTTGCTTTTAATATTTTTTTTAGTGGAAGTATTATTTGGAATACTAATTTATAAGACTTGAGAAAGACTTAAATGTAAGTACTTTCTTCAGTTGGTTGAATGGATATCATTTGAATCGTTTTCACTACTTATACATCCATTCTTCCTTATAGCAAGAACTCATCTGGGCTGCAGAACACAACCACACAAAAAGCCTGCTGTATTTTTGATGAATCCTGAAGCACTGGAGTCTAAAAATACAAGCTGAACAAAGCAATCTAGAAAGTAATGAAAAATGCATATGAATGCAGACCAGAAGTTCCCAGACCCAGCTGCCTTCATGTGGTTGAACTGGACTGAAAGTGCATTGTTTTTTCCAAAATGCGTAATTTTTTAAATACATTTTTGAAATGGGTCGAAACATACTTTTAGACAGCCGTCCGTATACCTGAGCGCACCAATAAAACATATCCTGTGCGCTTTTGCATCTGTTACTATGCACAATCTTTGTTAATCATCTTCAAGCTCTTCATTAGTGTCTGTTTCTAACAGGACTGCTGCTGGCTGAAGATTTGAGATTGGTGTAAAGTTCTCAAGCTGTTCCCACTAGTCACATCAGTGTGTTAAAAACCCCAGGAAGGTTCTTGTACATGAGACTCATACTGTGGCAAAACACCACTCTCAGAATGATCCACCATGCAAGAGAAGGTCTACAATCAATAAGTATATACATATAAAATGCAAATAAACTGGCAGCTGAGTGTAAATGAATAGCAATCACCCTATTACACAAAGGGGAGGAGTCAAGTATGATTGCCACTGGGAGTATAAATCTCCTGTGGTATATATGATGTACTTTATTTAATAACAAAGCTTTCCATACTAATTTCTTGCTTTAGTAATTGTGTTTATCAGTTTGCCCAGTTAAATACTGAAAATTACATCATTACTTTACAGTAAACATAAACAGTAAAAAAAAAATTATGATCATGCATCTGGTACTGGCTGTGGATTTAAAACTGAGTTTATTTATGTGTGCTGCATGAATACACCAGCTTTTATATAACTTAAAGAAAGAAGAGGAATAAACAAGCTTCATTTACTACCTGATATTAAACTGTTACATTTTATACATGTTATACAGTTCTCAAACTTAAACATGCTGAAGCATACAGTAAATGTGGAAAGTCAAGTTTTATGATTATTATTATATTATTGTTTAGGTTAATGTTTACTGTATTACATACTACCAAAGTGATAAACAATATTGCACAATATATTCTTTCAGCTATTGACTGTAATTATTTAAAAGAACTGAAATGTGAAAAGCTGGAAAAGAATATACATTATGTCCTAAGTGATGTATGAAATTGTTTAGCATTTCATGATCACATTTTCACGCATTTCTTTTTCTCAGTTTACTTTAATCTTGGGTTACCGTAGACATAATGCTGCCTGTTTTCTTCCCTCGGAGTTTCAAAACAAGGTTCTGTAAGGTCCCACTGAATGCTGGAGTGGAGAAGTAGTACACCAGAGGGTTGAGGACGCTGTTGAAATAGGTGAAGCAGACTGAAGTGTAAAAAGCCAGATTGGCCTCACTGAAGTCCGAACACTCTGTGTACCAGACCTTCAGTATCCAAACAGCGACCCGTGAGGCAGTACTCGGAAAGAAACAGATGATGAAGACCGTAGCAACAATGAAAATGAACTGAACAGCCCTCTTGATTTTGCCCGTGGTGTCCATCGTCTTGTTTTTCAGCTGCCACGTAATGCAGGCTGTGCAGAAGACGACTATGATTGTGGGCACACAGAACTGGATCACGTAGAAAGCATTGTGCCAGTTTGAAAGCGGGTTGCTGCCCATGCATATGTTGAAGCTCTCGCATTGGGTGCGGTTGCTGTAACTGAAGAAGTGTGGCGAGCCAAGCAGGTAAGCCGTCATGGCTATTATCATTGCCCACATGCCTGCAGACACCCCCATGGCATACTTCAGGTCCATGCGATTGATACGGTTGAGCGGGTGGACGATCTTTAGGTAGCGGTCCACAGCCACTGCTGTGAGAAAGAAAATACCTGCTGCCCTGTTGGCTGCAAGGAGGAAGAGCAGGATGCGGCAGAAGGCATCCCCGTGAATCCAATCCTTGTGCCTGCGGTAGTAGTCGGCTCTGAACGGCAAACAGAAGAGCACCATGGAATCTGCTACAGCCAAGTGCGCCAGGTAGATGGAGTTGGGCTTCCAGCTCTCCATGTGGAAGGCGAACATGCAGAGGGCTAAAATGTTCCCCGTGAGGCCGAAAATGAACTCTAGGAAAAGGACAGAGGGGAGGACTTGGTCCAGGATGGGGGACTCAAAAGCACAACAAACCGTGGAGTTTGACATGTGGGAAGCACTGTTCCTAAAGAGCTTCAGGATTCAAAGGTCTGAGAACTTTACCTCCTGGAGCTGTTTTATTCTACGTCCCATGAGGCAGTGCACCTCAGGGTGTCTATGTTTCCACTCATGCAAATCATGTTGCTGTAAACTAATCACAAAACAAACCCAGGTGTTGTTATCTATGAACTAGATCACAGATAACAACCCCTGGGTTTATCTGTGAACTATGAAAATGACAGGGGGAGGACTTTGTCCAGGATGCGGGACTCAAAAGCACAACAAACCGTGGAGTTAGACATGTGGGAAGCACTGTTCCAAAAGAGCTTCAGGATTCAGAGGTCTGAGAACTTCACCTCCTAGAGCTGTTTTATTCTGTGTCCCATGAGGCAGTGCACCGCAGGGTGTCCTTATGTTTCCACTCATGTAAATCATGTTGCTGTAAACTAGTTCACAGATAACAAACCCAGGTGTTGTGTGAAAATGATCTCAAAAGGGACTACAGCCACAGGCAAATGAAACGTCCCACTGCTCACCACCTTGTGCTCTTCTAATAATTAAAAATGATTATGACCATGATACAGTGCCATAGGACACGCAACACTCATCCTCAGAGGGAAGTGAGTGTTATCACTGAAACACAACCAGAAACAAAACATGGTTTGCATTTGTGCTAAATTCAGTATCTCGTGTTTACTGTTTGGGCTTGTTAGGCTACTTTAGAACTATGATAAGAGCAACAGGAAGCATTAAGCTGGATGTTGTGCATTAAAAGAAACACATGCCCCCAGTTACCACACATAATCTACATGGACAATAGGAAGCATGTTTCTGCCAAGCTGCTACTGCTGGGCCCTTGAGCAATCTTACCTTCCTCCTGGTTCTCTAGTTTCCTCCCACCTCCCAGAAACATGCTCATGGGTGGATTGGTTAAGATAAATTACCACTGTAGAAATAAATATGTGCGTGCATGATGCCCTGTAATGAATTGTCTCATTCAGGGTGTTCCCTGTATAGGTGCCAGATCCACCAGGACCCTGACTGGGTTTAAGGTGTTACTGAAAGTCAGTGAGCGAGTGAGGTCTTGGTGAGGTCATATCCTCACATGGGTTTTCCTACCACTCCGATGCGGATGACACTCAACTCATCCTCTCCTTTCCTCTCTCAGACACTCGTTTCTACTCAGATCTCAGCATGTCTAGCAAACATCTCATCATGGATGGAAGCTCTTCAGCTGAAACGTAATCCCAGCAAAACCGAACTACCGTTCATCCCAGGTGATTCATGCCCAGGATCTAGTGATCTCCCTGGACAACTCTGCTCTAAATCATTGAGCTGTACCAAACAGCTCAAATGTTGATTAGATTCACTAGATGCTCTTCAGTCATTAATACAGAATCCTGATTAAATTTCATCAGAAGTTATTATGCTCTTTAGATATTTGAGTCAGTCCCCAACTTTCACGAGTCGACACTTTGGCTCGGTTCAAAGAGTCGACTTGTTCGTGAACCACGTAGAGAGATGAATCAATAATAATGTGTGGTTACATAATGTGTGGTTCATGACTCTTTGAGTGGACTCTTTTAGGTAAATCTGACCCGTTCAGTTTGTGATGAAGTTGTTTGGAGAGAAAAAGATGCAGAACATTACTAAAACATGGGCAAAGTTTGGGTCCTTTCATGGAGCACTGTGAAATTCATAATAACAAAGTGGAAAAGATCTGGCACAACCCAGACACTACCAAGATCAGATCAAGGAGGACAGTTGTCAGATGTGTGTCCAAGAGTTTGGCTACAGCACCGATGGAGTTACAGATCTCACTGGCTGAAATAGGAGAACCTGTGCAGGCCTCAACAATATCATTAGCTCTTTACAGTTCTGCCCTTTATGAGAGAGTGGCCTGAAGGAAACCACTTCTGAGAAAGGCCATGTTTGACAATCTGAGAGTTTTTGAAAAAATATTTTGTGGTCTTATGAGACTAAAGTTGAGCCATTTGGTCTAAAGACAAAGAATAATATCTGACACAGACCAAATACAGCCCAACATCCAGGTAACACCATCCCTGTGATCAACCACATTGGTGGGAGCTCTCCAGTTTCAAAATTAATTCACCCCTTCATGGCAAGCATCTTTAATACTTAGTAGAGCAGCCTTTTGCTGTTATGACCTGCTGCAAACGAGATTCTTGGTTTGCGTGTTGCAACCGCCGCCTTCTAATCCCACCAGAGATTTTCTATGGGGTTCAAGTCAGGCGACTGTGATGGCCCTATAGAATCTTCCAGGACGACTTCTGCAACCAAGCCTTGGTGGATTTCGAGGTATACTTTGGATCATTGTCCTGTTGGAAGGTCCAATGACGCCAAAGCTTCAGCTTCCTCACAGACAGCATGACGTTTTCTCCTAGGATTTCCTGATACTTCAATGAATCCATCTTGCCTTCCACAAGCTGCAGGTTTCCAGTGCCAGAGGATGCAAAGCAGCCCCAGAGCATCACCGAGCCACCACCATGCTTGACTGTGGACAGAGTGTTCTTCATTCTTCTTCCTCCAGACATACCGCTGATCCATCATGCCGAAAAGTTCCAGTTTTGTTTCATCGCTCCACAGAACAGAATCCCAAAACTTCTGTCTTATTTATATGACTTTGAGCCGACTTTTCTTGTGCTTTTGGGTCAGTAGTGGTGTACGTCTTGGAGTTCTGGCATGGTAACCTTCTGTGTTTAGTACGTGCCTTACTGTGCTCACTGAAACCTCAGTGCCTGTTGCCACAAAATCTTGCTGCAGGTCTTTTGCAGTCACTCGAGGGTTTTTCACAACCTGTCTTATCAGAAATCTGGTTGCAGCCATTGATAGCTTCCTTTTTCTGCCCTGTCCAGGTATTTCATGTATTTTCTGCCCTTAGCCAGTTCAAGTATTTCATGTGTTCCAGCTCAAGCACACCTGGTGCAACTAATGAAGCCCTTGATTAGTTGCCTCAGATGTGCTTGAGACAACACCTGTTATTAAATTTGTGCTGTTGTGAGGGATTCTGTTCTGGGGGTTGAATAATTTTGAGACTGGAGAAGTCATTATAAGTTGCATTTTCAGTTGAATTTGGGGAAACCACTTGAAGCATTCGTCGTGTTGAACTTTTTCAATTGCTTTTGTTTGATTTGTTCATTGCAAACAGCTGAAAGTCTGTACATTTTATCAATAAACCTGATTTGCAATGGGGGTTGAATAAGTCATGATATAGTAGTTACAGTTTTGTGTTATACCAACTTTGATTTTTTTTTTTCCTGGTTGGAGAAGTTGTAGATTTATGTCATGGTGTAGGTAAAGAGCCCCAAGCCCAGAGGAATCCACCACCCTGAGTCTGCTCCTTCACAAAAGTACTCAGTACCAGAAGCATAAATGCACATCAGTGTCATTTCCCCTTCCGTGAACTGCCTTTTCTGCCAGGTAAATTTTATTTGTATTTGGTCTGACTGCTGCTTTAAGCGATAAAACAGAAACGTGTAGTTCTCAGGTGTCCCTTATTGGCATAGCAAGGGGTCAAACGTAAAAGCTACGGCTAATCTAGATGTTTGTGCCTTTTCCCCCCATATACATACAAATTACACCGAACAAGATAAACATGGTTAGTGGAATGAAAACATTAAACGAATAACAAGCCAATGAGCCCAGAATTTATTAGCTTGCAGTTTGATTAAGCAAAGTGTTGAGTCACATCATACCAGACCTTTGGCAACGAAGAGGACAAGCAGCTATCTAGAACTGGGAGGGAGGGGGAGAAAAAGCGCCAAGGGTGTGGCCAAGTCCACCATGTTCTATAGAGTAAATAAAATAGATATAAAACAACTCGATGTTAACGTGTACATTTGGCCGTGTTTTTGTGTCGTGTCGCATCTGTTTCAGTAAAAGTGCACATCGGATTTTTCATTTCTTGACTTCTCCGAGGTCGTCAATGCTGTCGTCATCCACCTGTAAGAGAGGCAGTTTAATGTGAGTCTAAAAAACCTGCAAATATTACTTTTGCATTTTTGCACATTAATCTCACAACTCCAATGCAAAAGAAGTAAATGATTCGGATAGCCGTCCACATCTCAGGTCAGAACTAAAAAGCTGTTTAAAGCTTACTCCCCTGTTATTTAAAGACTGATTTATCATTACCTCAGGCCACTTCTCCTGGATGACGTCAATGATGTCATCTGTAAAGTCTCCCTGAATGATGATTTCGTCCTCTGCTGTCACTGAGGCACCGCAGGAGAACTTCTGAGCAAAGAATCTCTGAGCCTCTTTAAGATCTATGTCTGAAGAGAGAACGAGCAATACAAGGCAGCCAATTATAAACAGCAGGTGAGGATCACTCATTATGATTTACGATTAATTTATTCACACTGATAATTATCATTATTAGTGAAAACAAAGTGCTACATCTTACCAAAGGTGCCCAAGCCACACACTCGGGTGACATATTTTTTCTTAGCACGTGGAATTTTTGCTATCGTGACTTTCTGAGGAACGGTCTTCTTCTTCTGTTTGATTTGACCTCTGCCACCTGGACACACATTGAACACCAAGTCAGGCTCAAAACTGCAGCTAAGCAAGTAGCAATCACAATCATGACCTCAGATCTCAGGGTAGTGAGAGCATGTGCAATATATGAATCAATTAAATACTAGTTACTGTTGATATGGCACTTCTTCATAGATTGCAAATGCAGTTCAGAGGCCTTTGCAGCGTGCACACAGAAATAAAACCTTGTCGTAAAACAGATGCAGAACGTGATGTCGTCCCCCACCCTGACGTACTAATGATATGGACATGGCGGCTTGAGAAAATAAAGGGGGGGGGGGGGGGTGTTTCCCTCGTTTTCCACAATTTCATTTAAAACGAATGAACACAGTGTACACCGACCCATAAATAAATGAATAAGCAAATAAAAAATAAAAAAAAAAACACAAGTATTATTAAATGATGAAAAGTGAGGTGGATCGCCATTAGGGCTGGCCGATATGACAAAAATATCATATAGGGATACTATTTCTATGATACGCATCATGATATATAATTCAGCAACCAGACTGTCTGCAAGACAGTAGTAAAATAAGCAAAAAAACTACAATAAGATACTTTTCTTTAATGCCTACAAAGACGAGAAAAATTATGTCAACTCAACAGCATCCATTCAACACCATTTAATTTATAATGATTAAAAACGTCAAAAAAAAATGCATCACTATACCGACAATATCTCAGAAAAGTGTATCGCGTAATCGTTCATCACGATATCAATATCTCGCCCAGCCCTAGTCATTTTGCCATTTTGAGTGTAAACTGGTAATAACAAATAATGCCTACATACAGTACGCTGGAGTACGGCATATTTTCGTCATCACGTTCCAAGAGCATAAAATAATTGTATGAAATAATGCAAATCCAATCCCACCTCGTTTCTGCTTCTTCTTCTCTTCTTCCTCTCCAGCAAGTGGCACCTCTCCGCCCGTTCCACCACCACCTCCTCCTCCTCCTCCACCTCCTCCTGTTTCCTGCTTAGGCGCATTCCCTGCAGCCACAAACACTCCAGTTGTTTCCTTTGTAGCTACAGTATATAAAACTATACAAGTACTACGAACTGTGTAGTACCAGTGTCTACATGACTTGAGGCGAAACGTTGCACTTACCCATAGTCATTCTAGCAAACATGTCTGGAAAATTTTTCTCAAGCCACTGTCTGCATTTTGCTGGCTCGGGCATGTACTCACAGTACTGTGGATTCAAAAAGAAAGAAGAGATGTTAAGGTCTTAAACATCTGTTATTTCACTATTTGACCTATAAGGCTTTCCAATACTACTACTACTACTACTACTACTACTACTAATAATAATAATAATAATAATGCACATGCATGTGGTCCTACCTCTGTAGGCAAGGAACATACTGTAAAGAAGACGCAGGGGAAATATGTTATTCTTCTGATCACAAACATAATTTACATATCAGATATGACCAATTCCAGGAACACCAAGATCTCGAAAACACCCCAGATGGAATGCTAGCCTATCACATGGTACTATGCGCACACATTCACACGCCCGTTCACACCTAGGGGCAATTTAGAGACACCAATTCACCTACCGGCATGGTTTATTTTCATAATTGGGAAGAAACTTGCAAGAGAACACACAGACAGAAAGTCCACACAGACAGTAACCCGAGAGCAGGATCCAATCAGCAACCTTGGAGTTCCATCCTGCTCTACGTAGTAAGAATTATTTTTTTTAAACCAGTTACCTCCACAGTAAAGCACTTTCAGCGGGTACTTTGCATCCCCATCAGCCCGATCCACTTTGTTCCCCGGAGAGCCTAACTCTGCAGTCTCGGTAGCAGCCATGTTGATTTATTCTAGAACATTGAAGAGAAGAAAAAAAAAAAAAAAGACATTTTCCTTAGGAGCAAAACTTATTTGAGGTCAGTTAACAAAGAATGATCAGCTCAAAATGATGTTTAAGAGCACCAGCTCACAGGTTCCTAACTCTGGAGATCCTGGAGAACCTTAAGTCCTGCACATTTGAGTGTTTTTCATTCCCAGACACACCCACGTATGACCTGGGAAGGGGCTGTGCCATATCGTATCGTCTATCATATACCGGTACATAGGACTGCACAATCAATCGTATATCAATCGCGATTACGATTTTGACTGATTAAATGAACATGATCGACTGCGATATTAACATTTAAATTTCGTCTTCCGCTAATAGAAAACTCTGCTGCAGATCAAATCAAGCGCTTCCTAAACTTACAGCCAATCGCCATAGAGTGGCGCAGGGATGACATCATTTTGTAGTGCCAAAACCCGGAAACGGAGTTAGAATTTTAGCGCTCGATTGGCCAGCTTTGCTGCGCGCTCCAGCGCTTTGTGCGAGGGGAAATCATGAAACTAACATGATGCTAAATTGCACTACAGAGGTTGGGG
>JANDJT010000060.1:20797182-20809429 GCA_024331685.1 Stegophilus panzeri | reverse complement strand
TGACATGGCCTTCTTAGGTGTTATCCTCTGATGAGAATGAAACAGAACAAGAACAAAACTATTACAAAGTAAAAATGAATAATTTCCCTTACATAAAACACACAAAAAAAGCATGCAGCATGTTGTAGGGCGTGTTCTAGAGAAATCACCGGAAAGTCCTCAGTACTGAAGGCTTTCCCTTGGAGGAAAACTTACTGTAAGAAAGTGCTGACAGTGGAGACTCCTTCCATAAATGTTAAATAAACCACAAATTACGGAAAGCTTCCCTGTATCACTGATTTATTTGTTTTGTTTTTTTTGTGAAATAACATGTTTATGATTAATCTTAGATTATGGAGCTTGTGTGCCATACAAGTCCCTGTGTAAGTTGTTACTATAGGAATGATAATGTATTCGAATGAGTGTATTAATAAAAGAAACTTGGATTACAGCTGTCAGAGCTGCTGTTATAGCAAATTAATCAACACCTTTGGACCAGTCAGAATCCAAAATTCATCCATGCTGTGGTATAAATAAACATCAATCTCAGATTGTTAAAATGTTCCTGACTTTTTAAAAAAATTTCCACTTTTAAGCACACAGATGAAGGCAGCATGGCAAGACGGACTGTGAAGAGCACCTCTAATAACTCTGCCAATCACCAGTCATCTCTCTCAATTATGCAGGGGTCTCGGGTAAGAGATTTATTTTTTTTTGGTGCCTGCAGACTACCAGCTAAGCAAAGGTGAACTAATATGAATTAGGCTTCCTTTATTTTTAATAATAACAGAAAGTACACTTGTGCTACTGTGAACTTTATTTTTAATCATTGAATCATTGTTGTGTCATCAACAGTTATGATAATAATATCTATCTGTATGTGTTACTGGTAGATTCAAGTAAGCGATCTGGAGTTGACAACCATCCAAAAGCAGCGGATGGAGCTACAGCTCCTCGTAGCAGAGCTGAAGGATCGTGATCAGGAGCTCAACAGCATGGCTGCAGCTCATCACAGACAGCTGCAGTCCTGGGAGCAGGACCGCCAGAGAGTACTGACTCTGGAGCAGAGGTGTGCACGCCTTGAAGGTAAGCAGTTAATTGGACCTTTCTCTTTAATTAGTAGAAGTCAGTTGAAGCATAGAGCTGAAAAGATGAAGATTAAAGGCTTGAGGGCTTGGGCTGATTCGCTGACTCAAGTCTGATCTCACATTGTTCCAGTTATGTGCACGGAACCATAATGTCTCACCCTCTACCTAATAGGGGTGTAACGATACACTCCTGT
The DNA here is from genome assembly GCA_024331685.1 of Stegophilus panzeri. Lineage (NCBI taxonomy): Eukaryota > Metazoa > Chordata > Actinopteri > Siluriformes > Trichomycteridae > Stegophilus > Stegophilus panzeri. The sequence goes on along the minus strand of JANDJT010000060.1, from coordinate 20,808,168 downwards.
CATGATTTGATTCGATTCACGGTACTGGTTTCATGATTCGATTCAATTCACTTCTCAGATTTCTCATTTCTTTTGAACAAAATTGTAATGAAGAAAAATTATGACTGAAAAGATTTTTTATTTCTGAATGATGAACAATGCAAAACAATGTGCATTTTTGTCTGTATAAAACTAAATACATTTAAATAAATGATGTGGTGCCTTTAATCAAACACTATTACAGAGAGACATTGCAACGATCTGCCAAGTCTCCCAAGGGGTACACACCGTAAGACGAGCATAAACAGACGGGAAAGGAGAGGGGAATAGAAAATTAGGAAAAACGTTATCAGGCATGCTATAAAGGCTACTGCTCAGGTGGCTGCAACCACCCTGTCTGAGCGGGCACGCCTATTGTGCGGGAGCCACTCCATCGCTTACACCTGGCTCGAGCGGGGAGGGTGCAAAGAGGCTTTCGACTGGAATATGGACCCCTGAAGGTAATTCTTGTACAGTGTCGAGGGCCCTAAGTGTGTCAAACTCTATCGTATCCAAGGGTGACGCAACTGGGTCAATGTCACCCTGAACAATCGGGATCAGGCTGGATTGGGTTTCGTCACCCAGAGGCGCAAGAGCACCTGTGACTCATGCTGCGTTTTGTGGCTCGTTGAGTACAGTTTCAGTGGGCGAGAGGTCAGGCTCAGAAATATGGTCAGGTGACGCTTGGGGCGAGGGACTCGCACTTGGTGTGGAGTACTCACTTGCCTGGTCCCTCTGGGCTTGTTTAATTGCCCGACGCTTGGTTTGAGCGCGGGTGCCTTGTGCGGGGCTTCGTGGCTCCTCGGTATCGCTGTCACTTCAGATGTCTTCCTCAGTGGGGGTTCGGCGGGGCTTTGGAGCACCTTGTCCGGAGGTCGTTACTTCTTCCTCAGCCGGGGCGCGTAATAGGGGCCCTTTCCCTGCTCCTCGGCTGCAGTGGTTCAGATGATACCAGTGGTCCCTTCTTTCAACTTTCACAGCTGTGGGGGTTGCAGCAACCACAGTGAACGGTCCTTCCCTACGGCCTTCAAGGAGATTTTTCCTCTTGAAGATACGTATGTACACTTGCTCTCCCAGTTCCACCAGCCTTATCAGTGGCACATCGTCCTCCCCATGGATTGCTTCGCGAACCTGTGTATACAAGTGTCTATGGATCTGGGTGAGAGTATGTACGTAATCTTGCATTTCGCCCTCTAGCTGTTCCAGGGAGGGTCCTGCATATGGGCCTTCACTCTAATTTGTGCTAACCCTGCTGATTTAACCATCCCTACATCTGTTGGGTGTTTTGTCCACAACTGTTCTGGTACTGTCTCTTGAGAGTGACGTGGGGAGCCGCATTCTCCTCCTGATACCAGTTCGCGATCCTGTCTGGGAGTTTTATCATGGCGGCCACCCCTTGCGGCCCGCTTATTATGTCCATTGTTTTGATGTCCATCATTTGACCCTGTTCCATTTCTTCCCACATCTGGGCATACTCTTGGTCCTTTCCCCCTTTGTCATACATGATGGTGCAGTGTAGAGGGGTGTCGGCTTCTCTGCAGTCGGGTCGCAGGTATTGTAACCAAGGCTTCCATTCTACATATTTTTGCCAAAGTTCTGATTGGGACAGATTGGACAACTCCAGCCAATATACTTTGTCCGTATGGCGCGGAGCGACCTTGGGCTCGTGTAGAAATACGTATTGTGTTGCTATGGGCTTGGGAAACATTACCCATATTCCAGTCGCTTCGCATTGTATTTGTGCTCCTAGTTTGCATAGGGCGTCTCGTCCTACTAGGTTAACTGGTGCTCCGGGTGAGTATAACAGTGGAGCTTGTATTGTCACACCGTCTATTTTAAGTTCTTGTGGCTCGGTAAAACGTAAGGTCTATACTTTTCCTGAGAAGCCCATAGTTTGAATTGCCTTACAAGTGAGGGGGAGCTGCGAGCCTTCTATCCCAATACTTGAGTATGTGGCTCCTGTGTTGATCATGAATGGTGTTTTCAATTTATTTCCAATTGTCACTGTAACTGTTGGTTCTTGTTCTGGGTGCAGTGTAGTGACCTACTGCATCAGCTCCCCACCGGGGCTCCTCTAGGCCTCCTCAACTCTGACTGGGGTCCCGTCCCCCATATGAACCGTACATGGGACCTCCTGGGGGCACGGGAAACTGGGGTTGCCATTGGGGTTGTATCCTGTAGTTCTCCTGCATTGGGTACGGGGTTCTTGGTCCTAGCATCTGACCTCTCCTCTCGGCCCTGTCGACTCGGTCTCCCCATGTTGGCCTTGGGACATATGGGCAGTTCCTTCTGAGGTGGCTTGGGTCCCCACATTCCCGGCACCCTTCGTCCGCTACATTTGGCTTCTGGGGAAAACTGCCCTGTCCATAACTTCTTTCTACTACGCCCATGCCTTCAGCCCTTTTTTCTGCTCATCCCAGATGACTATCCTTTCTTTAATTTTTAGGCATAATTGCTCGTCTAAAGTCCCCACCTCGGGCCACTTCCACAACCCACTGGTTTTTTCACTCCATTTCTTGCAATAATGTCTGATATCTTTCTCGTGTTCTTTGTGTTTTTCTACAACAATCTGTATCAGATTTACTCCCGCCTTTTTATCTGCCATTTTTCTTTTCGCTTTTGAATATACCGGTATAGTTTCTTGTCAATATGGGTCGTATCTCACAACTCTCAGCCCCTTATGACCATAAGCACTCCTAGGATTTCTCTCTTTATTCCTGAGCGCATTTTGTTAAAAAAAAAAAATAAATAAATAAAAAAATCCCAGCAGTTACCCTTCACAACCAAATGTTTTTCCCTTACCTTACTTATTCTGTCTCCCTGCCTGCTTCCACGGTGTGTTCCACTAATTTTCCCTGCCTTGCAGTGATTTTTCCTGTTTCCCCCTCCTTTCCTCCTTGGTCCAGCTTTCCTAGGGACTCACAATATTCATGTATTATTACTTGGTTTTCCCTTTTAATTGCCAATATTACATTTACTTATCACCCACACCGTTTCTCCCTTTCACACAGTTTCGTTTCATTCACACACATACACACGGTCACTTTCTTGATTCTACTTTTTAAAACCATTCTCATACAAATGAGACACTTCTACATACAGTAACACACACACACACATTCGCCGGGCATGCTTCTCCTTTTAATGGGTTCTTACCCTGAGTAACATTGACCCCGGACCTGGGCCCAGGATTTTATCCCCTCTCTAAGCAGACCTGAATCTCTCAGCGGTATCAGGGGTCCCCACCAAACAACTTGTGTGAATCGTAAATTTACACTATGCACATTTTGGTGTTACAGTGCATCGTGACAATTACCTAATAAGCATTATATATTTAGGCTTACATGTAATAAATATTATACAATAATACTCATGCATGGTGGAATGGTAACGATTAATTTACTGATATTGCCTAAGATGAGGTTAACAAACAATTCCTTGGATCCACCATGACCAGAATAAAATGTTTACTGAATATGATTGGATAGGAATTAATATTGTAGATGCTTGAGGTGGCTAGTGAAGACCTTATTTCTCTCTAATTTTGGATTTTCATATATTCTCTAGTATATTGAGACTTATAAAAAAAAAAAAAAAAAAGAAAGTGTCCATTTTGATTGTTTCTAACAATCTATAATATAAACTATGATACATGTGGTTTCTGTAAGTAGTTGAGCTGCAGAAGCGCAACGAGGTGATCCGAGCCATTATCAAGTGCTTAAAGACAGCGGAGGTGCGAGAACAGGACCGCCTCAGGGAGCTCAGCAGCATCCAGCAGCGGATACAGGAGCTCAGCCAGAGACAACAGCATAGCAGCCAACACCACCAAGATCTGGAGGTAACTGTTTCATGTCCATCTCTCCTTATTTAGTAGCATCTGTATAGTTTAGTTACATCAAACATGATAGCATGCAGACATTTATTAACAATAGAGGTGGATCACATATAGGACATATTATGTAAAAGGTATTATTAAAAGGCACACTATATATATCATATCTATATGAATACTTTCCTAATTTTGCAGTGTTTGTGTGTTTGGTTCAAATGTTTTTGATATCAAATGCTGATGACATTGCACAGGAGAAAAATCTGAGTCTGAACTCGAGCATCATGACTCTCTCATCCCAGCTTGGCCGGTTTCAGGTTCATGAGGAAGAGCTTATCTCCATGCTCAAACTTAAGGTAGCCTCTTGGGCTCCTTCCTCTTGGACTCTATTACTCTACTATGGACTGCTGAGTGGTTTTACAATTTCTTCCCATTTATATATGCGGTTACTCAGGACAAAGATCTGACGGAAGCCACGAACCACATATTAGGTCTAACTGATCGGCTACGGGAATCTGAGTCCTCGCTAAGGGAGTGCCAGTCTCACGAGAGCAAAATGTCACAGGAAGTAGAAGAGTACAAGCGCCGCTTCAGAGAGACCAGATGTCAAAACGCTCAACTGAAAGGTAAAATTATTATTGCTTGACGTTTTGGCACTTAGGGCCCTGATACATCAAACTTATGGACGACCATCGAAAGGCATGCTGTTTTTGCTAGTCTTAAAGTGGCCTAGTCGAAGACCAGACCTCAATTTGATTGAGAATCTGTGGCATTCCAGTCTTTAAACAAAGCTCCAACAGAGCTTGAGCAATTTTGCCAAGAAATTTGGGCAAAAAGATCAAGATCAGATGTGCAAAGCTGATAGAGACTTAGCCCAAAAGACTTGCAGTTGTCTTTAACTATGGTCAGAGGTGGTTTTACCAAGTATTGCCCTAGGGGTGTGAATTATTACTTTATGCAACCAATAACTAATGCAATTTTCCTTTATTTTGCACCTTCAAATGTTAGATGCATTTGTAACAAACTTACAGAAGTCGGGCAAGGAGGAGGCGGGAACCGGCTGGACATAAACATAAAGTTTAATAAGAAGCCAAACTCAAACAGAACAGAAAACACACAAACATAACACAAAGCACACATACATGCATATCTATCTCTCTCTCTCTCTCTCTCTCTCTCTCTCTCTGTCTCTCTCATTGGCCCTTCCTGCTGCTCCTTTCTCTCTCTCTCTCTCCCACTGATTAGCCAAATCAGTGCCAGTGTGCATCCTCACAACCTGGCTTTTCCCTCCTCGTCACAGTATTATATACATCTAATGGTGACAATCCCAATTAAGTCCATTTCAACTCCAGCCTGTAGTACTGCAAATTGTGGAAAAGTTAAAAGTGGAGGGCGGGGCTTCTTTTTCTTTTTTTCTTTTTTTTTTACTGTGAATACAAACTGCTGCCACCTCCTGGTATAGCAAATGTATTTCCTTTCACACAGGCACAGTATGCAGTATGTACAACTGTGCAGTTTTTCACAGAAGTGAGGTTATTGGTTGGAACTAGTTCTTTGACTGATGCACCATAGCCCTAATATACATGTAGACCAGCTAGGATCAGATATGCCATTCATACACCCATTGTCGTGGAAAATCACCTTAGCCAAAAATAAAAAATATCTGAGTCAAGGGGTTCAGGATGTCAAAATTCAGACTTTTATTGAAGAATCACAAAAGCTGAGATGTCTGCAGATCATCTGATGAATACAATCAATGTTCATGCTTTTATAGAATATTAAAACAATGATCTCATTAGGTGGGGTTTTCCCTTTTTTTTTTTTTTTTCTTTCCTTTTTTTCTCTTTTTTTCTTTTGATCCCATTTTTGACGTCTCACCGCAATTCTGTTTCTTTCTTCATATCTTATCTATAATTGTGCTGCACGTTTGTCCAGCTTATTTTTTACTGACTTATGTCATGGATTTCAACAATACATCTTAAAAGATCACTAACATCGGATTAGTAAAAAGTTAAACATACAGGGTGGGTTGCACCAATAAGGATTAAGCTTAAATCTAGATTAAATCAAGGTTTATCTAATAATTCTGTTGCACAAAACTTTAAATCTTGTTTAAAAATAAGCAGGCTTACATTTAAACCATCACTTTAATCCTGGATTTGATTTCACAATAAACCTGGATTAACTATAATCTTGTTGCTCCATCACTTTAAACTCAGATTTAAATTTCAGTTAGGGATTAAATTTAAACTTTCTATTGAGGAGGTTTAAATTGTCAAAATGGCAGCACTTATTTGGTGGATTGGAGAAAGAGTTCTTCTGAATCGGTACCTGTTCAGCACCATCTTAAAACTCAACTGGGTTGAGACAGTCACTTATTTTTCTGAGGAACTCTTTCATTGTCTCCAATCCACCAAATAACTGCTGACTATTTTGACAATTTAAACCTCCTCAACAGCAAGTTTAAATTTAATCCCTAACTGAAATTTAAATCTGAGTTTAAAGTGATGGAGCAACAAGATTATGGTTAATCCAGGTTTATTGTGAAATTAAATCCAGGATTAAAGTGATGGTTTAAAAGTAAGCCTGCTTATTTTTAAACAAGGTTTAAAGTTTTGTGCAACAGAATTATTTGATAAACCTTGATTTAATCTAGATTTAAGATGAATCCTTATTGGTGCAACCCACCCACAGAGTACAAACTCAGTGTCTGTATGTAAGTACAGAGGGTGGATTTATTATTTTTTTATTATTATTATTATTTTTTTTTCTCTCTCCCTGAGAAATAACAGCAAGCCTATAAGGAAAGGATACTTTTGTAACTGAAGAATGGGAGCTCAATGATCTCACCAGCTTGACCTGCTTGGATTTTAGTTTCTCTGATTTATATCCTGATTTCTTTCTTATGTCTCATATATTGGTCACACATGATTTGGATCTTACTTTTGATTGCTTAACCTTTACCAGTTGATTTCTTTAATAAGTACCATTCAATTTAAAACATACCATACCATCAGCAAAATTTCCAGGTATTTTCAGGAATTTCCAGGTAGCACCATGTTACATACATGCATGATGTACAAACTGAAATAAATGAAATTGATTCATGTATTAAAATATGTATCATGTTGTGCAGTCTGTCCAAAAAAAAATTCTTTTCAGAAGGTAATTTGCTACATTTCATCTTACCCAACAGATATGACTGTAATCTGTTATTATGTCCTGACACCTTGTAATACAGTTTTGTGTTGAGCTATACATAATATGATATGATTTACTTTTGGGGAAAAAAAAAAACATTTTCCTCCAGATGAGCTTCAAGAGAAGACTCTAGAGAACAACAGTCAGAAAGAGGAGCTCATTCGGCTTAGACAAGAGAACCAGCTGCTCAGGAAAGAACTGGCACTCACAGGTAGAACGATATAGAAAGGAAACTAAGGTCTTTATTTAAAATGTGATGAACAGTTTAACCATTACATCAAATAACATAGCATGTATTGTGCTGTATACTCATTACATTCACATCACACTGTGTAGTTATTAAATGATCTATTATATGTCCGTGTCTGTGTCACTTTCCCATGTGCTCGGATTCTTGTCATTTCTGTAACCACGGCAAAGCAAGTTTCATTTATTTAAATTGTACTGTTTCTACTCTAGTTATGTCTGAGTCTTAACCCTGATGTTGCTGAAGAGTTTCCTTTTAGGCTATTTGGGTTGAGGAAAAACGTTCATGCTTTGTCACACTGTCTGTTGCTTAGATGAGGGTGAAAGCTGGAAGGAAGAGCTACTTGCGCTCGCACGATCAAAACAAGAGCGCACCGAGTCTGAGCTTCTCTGCCTGCGACAGGTATTTCCTGTCATACTGTACTCAAGATCTCAGTAGATTTCAACAAATATTGCTAATGATGAATGGCAGCTAGTAGATTGTACTTGGCATGGGTTCATGCTATCTGGTTTCCACTAGCTCCCCCTCCCTTGTGAAGATCCCTTAATGATTTACAGTTATCAGTCTCTTAAAATGTCATTGCCCTTCCCCTTTTCTCACTCCTTAGCAGTCATCTGGTTTTTCAACATTCCTCCAGTAATTCTTCCATTTCTCCTCAGGAGGCTGAGTTAGCCATGGGCTTGATCTCATCATATGTCTAAAGGCAATTGTTTCTAGACTTAATAAAGTTTTGAAATTCAGAAAAAAAAAAAATTTTTGTCAAATGAAAACACAGTACACATCGTCTTTAGACTTTGCATTATCATTCCATACTAATTCAGCCTCCTTTATAAATATCATTTTAAAAGATCAGTGGTTAATGACCTTTAAAAATGTACAAGAAAACTTAACATGGAAAAAAATCTATTTGGAAAAAGGTTTGAAAAGCTTTATATCGCAGCTCATTCCCAGAAACTTTTATGGTGGATGCTTCACATAGTCTAAGACTCATAATAAACAGAATAAAAAATGTGCTGCTGTTTAACAAATAAAAATGTATAGTAGTTGATATTATGAAGTTTTCTCTAAGGTGTGTTCACACAAAACATCTGGAGACAGAAATAGATGTGATGGAGTCATAATATCAGAGAGCGAGAGGAAGTTGATCACTGTGTGTGTGTACGTGTCATAGGTGTGTGAGCACCAGCAGAACGACCTACAGCTCTTGAAGCTCAACCTAGAGACCACTAGAGAGGCACTAATGCAGTATGAAAGTCAAAGGTCACTTGTGAGGTAAGTGAAAGTCACAATAAATCAATGTTACATTTAAAAAAACAGCTTATTTGTGCAGTTTTAATTGAAACATGTTTGTGGTTTTAGTGACGAGAGTGTAGCAGGGGCAAGTTGTGCTTTAGAACGCTGTAACAATCAGGAGACAGAGATAGGAGCGTCGGTAGGAGAGTCCCATAGCAACAGCTTAGTTGTACCCAAACAAAGGGAGAATCTCACAATCGCCACTACTACATCAGGAGAACATACACCTGTTCAGAACATCTGCTGTGATGTAGAGAAACAAGTGCAGAGCTGCAACACCCCAGTCAGTGGCAGTGATGGGCCTTCAGCTGAGCTAGCTCCCACGTTACTCCATTGTTGCGATTGTAGTAATGTCCGAGCTTGCTGTAGCGCTGGAACCGAGTTGGACTTCATAGCCGTCGTTGACTACAGTGCAGATACAGAGGATCGAGTGCTGCTTGTGGATATTAATCCAAACGCCCCACAGTCCTCTTGGTAGGAGAGCAGTCAGACAAAATAATTGACATAAACATTATTAGTGAGAAACATGTTGCAAAGTACATTTGGAAAGTATAATGTAGTTTATGTTCTAGAGTTTATGCTCTCGCTGTGGTTCCTCAAACAGTGCACATTATTAATGATAATGGTAAGAAGTTTTACCTTTTTACCCAGTCCAGGGGATGTGACTTGTGTGTATGTGGATTGTTCTACACCATTACCACGGAGGACAACGACGAACCCTGGACTTGTAGAGGACACAGCACTCAGCAAACAGGTTGTACACCCCATCACAGTTAACACCACCTCCCAAAAACATGTCAGTAGGTGGATTGGCTAAGACAAATTACCCCTAGGTGTGAATGAATATGTTAAATGCGTATGCATTGTGCCCTGCGATGGCCTGGTGTCCAATCTAGGGTGTATTTCCACCTCAGGCCAAGTGTTCCGGCTCCAGATCCACCATGACCAGAATAAAGCGCAGGATAAATCCACTTTCTAAATGTGTAAAGATTTAGTATAATTGTTATTCTATAAATAAAATAATGTTGTAGTGTAGACCAGATTGAACTGCTCGTTAAAATTATAAAATATAAAACTTGGGTCACTTATACACTATATGAGAGAGAGTTCAGTTATTGTTGAGTTAATGGACATTATGGTATTCAGTATGGTACATTATCCACATTATGAGCGGGGAAACCTCTTGAAAATGACATTTAAAGCCCAGTTAACTTGACTTCCTACAACCGAACAAATAGTTGAGTCGAATGAAATAAACCTCCAGCACACTTTTTTACAGCAGCAGGAGGCGTTCACCTCATCCACGTGTCGCTTGCAGCGCTTGCTGGCGGAGTCACAGCAAATGGTGGCCAGTCTGGAACTCTCTTCTGGAAAACCTCTAAGCTGTCCCCAAAGCACTCCAAATCACAGCGCAGGTGCAGTCCTGAATTCCACTTCACACTGTAACTCTTCAAACTGTAGCCTCAACGATGGCCATAACAATACCAAGAGTCCCGACCAGTTCCAGTCCCCCAATAACAGCCAAGACGAAAGAAGGGTACATCTTTGTGTTCTCGTGTCCTTTCTTTGCATTTCAATGGATCAATGTATAACATAGACAATAAAGCATGTGTGTTTCATTTCCCATCAGGATGGCTCCCAAATCCACAGCATCGGCAGTTCACAGAAAACCATGGAATATGGTCAATAGCTTTGAAAACAGACCATCATGGACATCTTTAATGGTTTCTTCCTGTGGACATGACCGTCCCTCCATACTGCCAGTCCATTTGAATACAAATAAATAGTTTTAAGCAACCAAAGGCTGATGGTTACAAATATTTTGACTACAGAATTCTTAATATTCAGGATGATTTTATGAATTTTATATTCAGTTGTTTTTTTTTACAAAAACCATAAGGAACTATTATAGTTACTTTTTTTTTAAAATAAATATAACATGTTGCTTTGTCCTGTGGCCCTACTACCCATTTATAAAGTGTCAAACCTGTGAAGTACCCATTTATAAACTGTTAAACCTGTCCTACAAGATGACTTGAATGGTGCTCCTTGTTTCGTCATTCCTGTTTCGTTGTCATCAGACCTGTTTACGGGTCTGTGTGGGTTTTGAGGTTGTTTTTTTTTTTGTTTTTTTTTTTTTTTTTAACTGGAGGAACAGTTCAATGCTTTTCACTTGTAGACTTTGTGCCTGTGTGATGTGGATGTCATCTTTCCTCATTTAACTCAAGTTCTTCACATATTTTAAAACATCAGAACCCTCTCAGGGATTTGGGAACAACGACGAAGGTATTTTTATAATTCTGTACATACATTAAGCTTGAAAGACTTGAACTACTTTTGTTTGGAGCCGATGAGAGTTTCATATATACACAATTGTTAGAACTTCATGATTTTTATA
>JANDJT010000060.1:20698925-20789567 GCA_024331685.1 Stegophilus panzeri | reverse complement strand
CTCAGTTGTTGAATCTTTTTATGTTAATACAAATATTTACACATGTTAAGAAATTTGCTGGAAAGAAAAGCAGTTGACTGTGAGAGGACGTTTCTTTTTTTGCTAGTGTGGTAAAGTTAATTTTTTTCCTTAATTTAATTCAAAAAGTGGAACTTTCATATATTATAGATTCATTACACATAAAGTGAAATATTACAAGCCTTTTTTGTTTGTTTGTTTTAATCTTGAGCTTAAAATTGAGCTTACAGCTCATTTAAATCAAAACGCAGTATCTCAAAATATTAGAATAAAGAATTTATAATACAGAAATGTGGACCTTCTGAAAAGTATGTTAATTTATGCCCTCAGTACTTGTTCGGGGCTTTAATCTTTTTGCACGAATTACTGCATCAATGCGGCAGGCATGGAGGCAATCAGTCTGTGGCACTGCTGAGGTGTTATGGAAGCTCAGGCTGCTTTGATAGCGGCCTTCAGCTCATCTCTATTGTTGGGTCTGGTGTCTCTCATAGATTCTCTATGGGGTTCAGGTCAGGCGAGTTGGCTGGCCAGTCAAGCACAGTAATACCATGGTCAGTAAACTAGGTATTAGTAGTTTCAGCACTGTGGGTAAGTGCCAAGTCCTGCTGGAAAAGGAAATCAGCATCTCCATAAAACTTGTCAGCAGATGGAAGCATGAAGTGCTCTAAAGGATTTTCACACTTGTCCCTTGCACCCAGAGATTTCTCCAGATTCTCGGAATCTTTTGATGATATTATGTACTGTAGATGATGAGATATTCATAGTCATCACAATTTTACATTGAGGAACATTATTCTGAAATTGTTCCACAAATTGTAGATGTAGTTTTTCACAGATTGGTGAACCTCTGCCCTCCTTTACTTCTGAAAGACTCTGTCTCTCTAAGATACTCATTTTATACCCAATCATGTTACTGACCTGTTGCCCATTAACCTCCAGCTGTTTCTTTTTAGTAACACTTACTTTTCCAGCCTTTTGTTGCCCCGTCCCAACTTTTTTGAGATGTGTTGCGGCCATCAAATTCAAAATTACTTTATTTTTTCCTTTAAATGGTACATTTCCTCAGTTTAAACATTTGATATATTTTCTACGATCTATTGTGAATAAAATGGGTTTATGAGATTTGCAAATCATTGCATTCTGTTTTATTTACATTTTCCACAGCATCCCAACTTTTTTGGAATTGGGGTTGTAGCTAACTTCATTGTCCTAGCTAAGTAACAAGCAAAGCAATTAATCTAAGTTGTGGCTTGAGCATTAGTGAGGTAGCCAACTTTATTCGCATTTGAAACACGATTAACGACGGCATATGGTCTGTTAAAGGTCACCCGATTTATTTTCACTAATAAATTTTCACAGAAGAAACAGTAACTAGTCAAACTTGTAATGTATAATGTAAACGGGTTAGAAGATAGAAGATTTTTAAAAAGCAGTTCATTTTAAGCTTTGCTGTTGTTCACTAATAATCTTTCAATTGATTTAATGTTGGCTAACCTAAAACCAGTGTTTTGGAGTGTGTTAAATAGACTGTTACATTACAGGCTTACGCTAAAGCACGCTGCTTGATATTTACTCCCACTGCGTCGCTACTGGTTTCTGTACACCTTAAAATATTCACTTCTTTTTGCTACAAACTGTATTTTGATTCTATTATACCATATGGAAGTTAAATGTGGTACCTTATATGACTCTACAAGCAAAACAGATTTAAACAAATAAATAAATACATTAACAAATACGTAAATAAATGTTAAAAAATAATCTTTGTGGTAAATTAATAAATAAATAAAAATCAAACAAACAAACAAATAAATAAAAGAAAAGCCAGGTCTGTTGCAATAAACTAAACTGCAACACTGAACTAAACCAAACCTTTCAGATACATGAACTAATGTTAACTAACACTAATTAACACCAAGTCTTGGTGCTTGATGCTCTATATATTTGAACAGAATCTTGTGAAGAACATGGTGATAAAATATTGACTGCAACTGAAATGTAGTGCTGTTAAATGTGAACTTTGATACAGAATATGCTGTTCAAGCAGATCTGTGACTCTGTTGACATTCATTTTTCTTTACCAGGTTTACACACTGATGAGATTGCGATTGTAATCAGTGAACTAGAAACAGCGGGTGTAAATCACATGTGATGGTGTATTTTAGACTGAATCAGAGCCCTATGTACACATGATTACTGTCTGTGATCTGCGCAGTGTGATATACAGTACATGCTTTGTGCAGTATGAGAAAACTGCTCCTCTTAGTGGTGGGAAGTGATAAAACACTCCAGTCTTATAAACACTTGTAATACTCACTCCTCGTGCTGAATGGACACGCGCGCGCGCGCGCGCGCACACACACACACACACACACATACACATTATTCAAGCACCAGCAGGTTGTGACTCCTGTGGACATGCCAGATTCGTTTCTACTTTTTTCTGACTAAAATATCTGCACAATGAAAACAGTGTACAGTGAGCCTGATTTCATGATAGAGTTCATCACAGGTCATGAATTACACAAACATCTTTAGAATACATGCTGGATGGGACACCAGTACAATAGAGGGCACTATGCATCACACATTCAAACTGTTCATTTTGCGTTGGGCTTAACGGTTAGTACGTTTGTCTCTCACCTCCAGGGTTAGGGGTTCAAATCCTGGCTCCGCCCTGTGTGTGTGTGCAGTGTTTGCATGTGTTCTCCCTGTGCTTCAGGGGTTTCCTCCTCAAGTCTGAAGACATGCATTGTAGGCTGACTGGCATGTCCAAATTGTCCGTAGTGTGTGTGATTGTGCCCTGCAATGGGTTGGCACCCCAGGGTGTCCCCCACCTTGTGCCCCGAGTTCCCTGGGATAGGCTCCAAGCTCCGCGTGACCCTGTGTAGGATAAGTGGTACAGAAAATGGATGGATGGATGGACTTTGCTATGTATCACTGTCTTGTTGCGAATTTATTTCCACACTTCATTGTGAAGATTCAGTAAAATTCAATATTCAAATAAGTAAACTGTATGTAACCGTATAAAGAGTACTATATGGCCAACAGTTTGTCGCCACCTGACCATCACATCCATATGTGCTTTTTGAACATCCCATTCCAGATTTAGTCTCCCTTTGCTGTAATAATAACCTCCAATCTTCTGGGAAGGCTTTCGGCTAGAATTTGGAGCATGGCTGTGGGGATTTGTGCTCATTCAGCCACAAAATCATGAGTGAGGTTGGGCACTGATGTTGTGTGAGGAGATCTGGGGTGCAGTCAGAGTTCCAGTTCATGCAAAAGGTGTTCAGTGGAGTTGAGGGATGTTGCCATGCTGGAACAGGTTTGGGCCTCTTATTTCCAGAGAAGGGAAATTGCAATACTGCTGCATACAAAGACATTCTATACAATTGTCTACTTCCAACTGTGTGACAACAGTTTAACTGTGGTGAGCTGACAGTGTCCTGTTTATATAACGAGCTGTCATACTGTCATAAAACTCAAAGGCACAATGATTCATTATTCATGTTTTGTTTTTTGTGTGAATATTTAACTTTTCATCAGCCACTGTGCAAACAAATAGTCAACTGCGGACTCTTACATAATGTCATTTTTGTGAGTTTATTTTATTTGGCCAGTACCAACCTTTACTTTACTTTACAGTTATATTTATATACAGCTTTTCTAGACACTCAAAACGCTTTACATAGTATGGGGGGAGGGGGGGTCTCCTCAACCACCACTAGTGTGTAGCATCCACCTGGATGATGTGATGGCAGCCATAGTGCACCAGAACTCCCACCACACACCAGTCATTAGTGGAGAGGAGAGAGTGATGTAGCAAATTCAGAGATGGGGATTATTATGGGGCCGTGATAGAGAAGGGCCAATGGGGGAATTTTTAATGACCACAGAGAGTCAGGACCTCAGTTTAAAGTCTCATCCGAATGACGAATATTCAGATGTTTTATTTGAAGTTGTAGTTAATGGATAGCTTTTCCATGCTGCAACCATAGTACTTACAGACATAATGATACAAAAAGAAAACTTTATTTAGAGTTCTTTGTGAAGGAAAAAAGAAAAAGAATAAAAAAGCTCTCAAACAAAAAAAAATAATGACATCCCTCAACAGCAGTGCCATACAGGAATTGTACATTGTCAATAGGCTGAACATCTGGACAAATGTCATAAAACCAGACAGTTGTCGGCCCTGCTTGGTGCTTCATGTCCAAGCAGAACACAACACTGACACTCCCATGTTAACAACTATAGGGTACATATGGCCAAAATCTGTGCCTGACTTGTTCAACAAGCCTGATGGAACTCTGAGACACATTGACCTTGGAGCAGAATATGAAACACCAAAAGAGACAGCCATGAACTGAAATGCAGTGGTCGAGTGAAGTGGACAGTCTGCCATGAAAAGCCACTGGTGGCGTCTTTACCTGACAGGATCGGTGATGTTATTAAAGCAATGAGAGGTGGAACCGAGCTTAACAGAAGAAAGGACACTTTTTTTTTTACTACATTAAAGAATTACAAAATCTCTGTATTGTCCTTCTCTGTTATTTATTCCTGTAACTATTTCAGTGTCTGTCTGAAGAATCAAAAACACCAGATCCAGAGCTCTCCTCCAAACCTCAAACTTCACCGTCATATTATCATATACTCCTATTTTTACTCTTTCTCTCTCCAGCATCCTCTCCTCCTCACTTTCTCCCCCTCTCTGCATTATCTCTGAGTAGTTGTCCATTTTCAGAATGGTTTCTGGAATCTCGTTATTCCAAGGCACTCTGTTCTCCCACTGCTTTAAATGCTGAGCTATACATGTCCATGCCTGTGTTTTGGACTTGACATGGCCAGAGTTCATCATCAGAGTGGACACATAATCCATCCAGCCTTCTGCCATCAGCCGCAGAATTACCTGCTCATACAGCGCTGCTGGTCTGGCTGCATCAGGCTCGTTTCCTCTCTCCTCTTGTTGCGATATATTTCTGTGATTTTGGAGCCTATGGATACAGATCAGTTCTGTTGTTCCAGCTCCAGGCAGCAGTTTTCCATCTTTAAGTGCATGGTGTACACGATAAGCACAGCTCCAAAACTGATCCTCCATGCTCTGGAGCTTAGCATGAACGCAGCTCGCGATGAGTGCCGTGACCAGAGTTGTGTCATCAGTAGCAACACTCGCCACAGTCCATTCTGTTCCTTCATTGCGATACTCTCTGAGTGTGTTCACACACACTCCGGAACCAATGCATCGCTTGCTGAGCTGTGTGATGTACGAGACTGGAAGAGAACCCGTAGCTGTAGCAAAATCATTCAAAATGGACACTCGGACATGCTCGATAATGAGGATGTGGTGATGGAAACAGTGATCTTTCAGCTGCTCAGTGACACCTCCACTCACAAGAACAATGTCTACCTTGAGGTTTAGAAGTATTCCCAGTGCCTCGTCCATCCATTCGTCCTCCCGGCTGATTCCTGTTAAATCAGAGCAATCACTAATGTATGTGACATTTTTAGGTTTGTTGAAACCTACGTGACGGTGTTTCTCACTCAGGTCACCATGAACCAGGCTGATATTTAATGTCCGTTCTTGTAAACGCTTGACTAGCAATGTCTGTTCTGCAGACAACAACACGACGTACCCGTGGAGTACACTCGAGTGCTCCTCAGATAATCCTGGCAACAGGCATGTAGCCAGTTTATCAATGTCTAGTGCTTTGCTGCACTGTTTTTCACGGCTGTATCTACACTGAATCCTACTGGCTTCGATCACTAAACCCATGGTCGTCTCACATCCGTGATGGACGGCTTCAGCCAGATGAGCGATATCAAACCTTGTGTGTATCTTCCCATCCTCTGTGATATGGTTAGAATTAAAGTGCCTGCTGTGTTTGAGTTTTAAATTGTGCTTTAAAGGACTTTGGTCTTTCAGGAAACAAAGTCTAGGCACACTAGTTATGGTTTTAGCACTGTCCTGAGCTAATTCCCTCACTCCTATATTCAGTGAAAGCTCCCAAAGTAAGCCATCCACAGCATTCATACAGTCTCCGCCACACTGTGATTTCCCCCTCAGTCGCTGTTTCTGTAAATCAGCCTTACAAACAACTGACTCCACATTCACAGCACTCAGCTTACAGGCCTCTAGACACACTTCCAACCCCTTTGACATGCCGGACATGATGTGCCGGATGGAAACGCCTTGGTGGAGACATTCCAGTGCCACCCTGCTCCAAACACCAGCCAGGAAAAGCAGCGAGGCCGTACCCGAACGCAGTGTCCGCCAATGAGCACGAGTGGTCTCACGCAGAAGCTGAGCGACAGAGCCACTGAGCTCCAGCTGCTCCAGCAGACGATAACAGGAGCAGACCAGCACTGCCTCTCCACTCGCCTCGTCTTCGACCATTTTGTAGCGTTTACTAGGGCCTAAAAACGTATGAGTTGCAGCTGCCACGGCCTCCAGTTGCTGGAGCCCAGTATGGCGGTCCTGGTTTATCGCTGCACTTCCCAGCAGTGACATCAGTGTAGTGGAGAGACGCAATTCTACTATCTGTAACAACACCAGAGATGGAGGAGGTTGAGGATTATAATGATATAATGAGTCTGCTTACAACTGGTGGTAGTAGATTAAATAAAGACTTTCCAGCGCTGTGGCTATTTAATAATATCCCATTAGGTGATGAAAGATAGCTGAGCTTAAGGGGTTATTTTCTTTAAGGTGTGTCTGTGCATTTTATATACATCATTCTGTATCTGGACAGTAACTGATATTGAAAACTTGTTTTAATCACATTTTCATGATATCATTGTCGAGAACACATTATAAAAACAACTTGACTGGCACTGATCCCCACGTTAAAGCTCTTCCCCCATCTAAACTCCTTTAACCCCTGATTACAGCTCAAGACCATGCTAGAACATAATAAGATCTAAAGTTATGCATTGTTAAGCCTCAGAACAATAAGAGACAGCTTGGGTTATAAACAACCACCATCTATATAAATATAAATAATCATATAAACTGTTTACAACTGGGAGAAATAATTAAAGAGTCAGTCTTTTACCACCTGCATGCGAGTCTTGTTTGTTTAAGCATTAATATTTTTATGTAGCTGAATTTAATCAAGCTTGATTAATCACCTCGTAATTAAGGTGCAAATCTGTGAACTTATTCATCTTCGATCGAGCTAGAAACACAAACCTTTCTCTGCAGAAACATCCGGATCTCCTCTTCGACTCCACACTGCTTTCCCGTTCAGGGTTTGCGCATGCGCATTACCGTCACAGCGCCAAAATCCATGCCTGTTGCTAAGAAACTAAAGCTAACCGAACGCTCGACTGCCAATCACATGCTACATGTCCCGCCCACATCCTTACGATTGGTCAGATGTACATTTGGTAAAGCGAGGCTGGATTTTTATTCGTCGTTTTGGTTGTCACTCAACAGATTTTCCACACCCTTTAAAAAGTTGTTTGGCACCCTTGCTTACCTAAACAACGTTACCTAGCCTTGCGTAACGGTTTAATATTTACGCTTTGTTTTGGTTCTCCAAAACTGATAGAAGTTTAGATACGTTGAGTCTGAGATGGTAAGAAGTTACTATACTATTTATTTATCTATTTATTTATTTTAACATACACGAACGCATTTCAGAGAAACGTTGTTAGGTGGTTAGCTTGAAGCTAACGGCTGGCTGTTATAGTAACTTAGTAACAGGAACACCATTGTTTTCTGTGAAAGTCTATGGTTAGCTAAACAGTTACATTTCCCTATTTTGCAGCAAAACCAGTCAGTTATCTGTGTAATTACATACCAAGGCGTTAAAACAACAACAACAACAACAACAACAACCCTGACTGCATTTTGTTGAAAGATGCGAAAGTATTCCAGACATAGCTTCTTTGTATGTTTAAGGTTGTAAAGTGTTTGAGTTTACCTTCATGTGTCCTTGTCTTTGTACTCTTTATTCAGCAATTACGATATATACCTATCAGCCAAAACATTAAAACCACCTGCCTGATATTGTGTAGGTCCGCCTTGTACTACCAAAACAGCTCTGACTCCTCAAGACCTCTGAAGGTGTGATGTGGTATCTGGCACCAAGACGTTAGCAGATTCTTTAAGCCCTGTAAGTTGTGATGTGGCGCCTCTATGGATCAGACTTGTTTGTCCAGCACATCCTACAGATGCTCGATCGGATTGAGATCATTTACCATTTACTATTTATCTGGGGAATTTGGAGGCCAAGTCAACACCTTGAACTCTTTGAGATGTTCCTCAAACCGTTCCTGAACAGTTTTTTGCAGTGTCTTAGGGTGCATTATCCTGCTGAAAGAGGCTGTTGCAATGAATGGGTGAAGTTGGTCTGCGGCAATGTTTAGGTAGGTGGTACGTGACAAAATAACATCCACGTGAATGCCAGGACCCAAGGTTTTCCAGCAGAATATTGCAGAGTATCACACTTCCTCCACCGTCTTGCCTTCTTCCCATAGTGCATCCCGGTGCATCTCTTCCCCCGGTAAGTGACACACACACACGGCTGTCCACATGATGTAAAAGAAAATGGAATTCGTCAGACCAGGCCACTTTCTTCCATTGCTGCATGGTCCAGTTCTGATGCTCATGTGCCCATTGTAGACGCTTTCGGACGTGAACAGGGGTCAGCATGGGGACTCTGACCGGTCTGCAGCTACACAGCCTCATACTCCGCATGCTGTGATGCAATGTGTGTTCTGACACCTTTTTATCATAACCAGCATGAACTTTTTGAGCAGTTTGTGCTATAGTAGCTCTTCTGTGAGATCAGACCAGACGGGCTACTAGTCTTTGCTCCCCACATGCATCAGTGAGCCTTGGGCGTCCATGACCATGTCACCGGTTCACCAGGTGACCTTCCTTGGATCACTTTTGGTAGGTACTAACCACTGCATACCGAAAACACCCCACAAGACCTGGCGTTTTGGAGATGCTCTGACCCAGTCGTCTAGCCGTCACAATTTGGCCCTCGTCAAAGTCGCTCAGATCCTCACGTTTGGCCGTTTTTCCAGCTTCTTACACATCAACTTCAAGAACTGACTGTTTACTTGCTGCCTAGTATGTCCCACCCCTTGACAGGTGCCATTATAATGAGATAATCAGTACTATTCACTTCACCTGTCAGTGGTATTAATGTCATTGCTGATAAGTGTATATGCTGCTGTTGAATAATAAGCTCCTAATACAGATGTTTAAACATCCTGTCTCAATATTTAATGTCACACAGCTGTGAATCTTTGATTGATGAAATTTTATACATTGGCTATTTCCTCCCCTGTTTTCAGGCATCTAGCTTCAGAAAAACCAGTGCAACTGCAGTTCAGAGGAAGAAAGCAACTGCCAAACAGGAACTGACGGAGGAACAGAAGCAGGAGATCCGAGAGGCGTTCGATCTGTTTGACACTGATGCTTCTGGCACTATTGATGTTAAAGAGCTTAAAGTAAGACAATTCCCTGAAGGCATCAGATACAGCTGAAACCAAAACTTTACATACACCAAGGTTAAAGACATTCAGACTCTGTTTTTCACAACTCCAAACATTTCATGTTATTGGCTACAGCTGGATTGGCTACACTAAATTTACCCTAGGTGTGAGGGAATGTGTTTGTGCTGTGTTTGTGCTGTGTGTGTGTGTGTGTGTGTGTGTGTGTGTGTGTCTGGGATAGACTCTGGATCTATTATGACCCTGACCAGGATAAAGCAATTAATGAAGACAAATAAATGATGCAGGTCATTTATTAACCAGTATACATGTTGAGATGTATTTTAGCTGATGAGTAGTATACACACAGTTGCAGGTTAATTAGGCACTTGTAGCTACATTCACTGCCTATTTTTATTATTGACATTTCATAATGCAGTGAGCAGTAAGTATTTTAAAACCCCAACAATATTGCCTGATACACTCACACCAGAGTCACACATGTCTCTGCCATGTCAGTGTTGTGCTGAGATCCACCACCCAAATAATTCCTTCTCAGCAGTAGACCCTTAATGTACAGTGTAGAGGATCTGTTACTGTAAATGTAATGTTTAAAAATATATATCAGTCTGAAAATAATACATGCTGTAGAAACATCAGCAGCATGGCATCACGATCATTTATGTACCAAGCCTATACATCTAAGGTGGAACTGTAATAAACCCATTCAGCTTTAATTCTAGGACAGGCAGTTATAAAATCCTGCACACAATATCCTGCAAATATTTCAGACAATGACTAGTTGCATTCTTCAGTACTTATCCCTAGTCACATTTTATTTAATGTTCATTGATTGTAATTGGTTACTTGTATCTCTTCGCTTCATTCAGGTTGCTATGCGCGCTCTAGGTTTTGAGCCAAAGAAGGAGGAAATCAAGAAGATGATTGCTGACATTGATAAAGAAGGCTCTGGCACCATTGACTTCAATGACTTTCTGTCCATGATGACACAAAAAATGGTAAAATTGGTCAGACAAATTGCAGTCATGTATCCGACCCCACCTCAGTATTTAGACTGTCCTTGTAAACGTATTAAACAGCATACGACCAAATACCGATTCTGGCAAAGTTTCAGTTTTGCTGTTACTGGACCTTAGTACTGCTTTTGATACTGTAGACCACAGCACACATTCCTAGACAGACTGGAAAATTGTGTAGAGTTTTCAACAGTCCTTGAATGGTTCAGATAATATTTAGAAGGCTGGGATTATTTTCTTGCCATTGGCAGCTATGAATCTGAGGATCAAAGTGACCTGAATCCCTCAGGGATCAATTTTTAGACCCATTTTATTCAATCTCTATAAACTCATTAGGTCAAAGCATACAGAACTACAACATTGCTTACCATAGTTATGCAGATGATACTCAAATATACATAGCTCTCTCACCAAACGATTACAAACCAATAGCGTGTCCGTGTACGAATCAGATAAATAGTTATGAGGCTAAAGTTCTATCATTTAAAGAATGACAAAACAGAGGTTATTGTGTTTGGAGGCAAAGAGGACAGACTCAGAATTAGTGCACGACTAATCTCGACTCCAGGGTTAAAGACCGAGTTTGAAATCTGATGGTCTCAGACCTTGATCAGCCATATTAAAGCAGTCACCAAAACGGCATTTTACCATCTTAAAAACACTGCCCAAATTAAAGGCTTACTGTCCCTACAAGACCTCAAGAAACAAATCCACACTTTTATTACCAGCAGGGTCGACTTCTGTAACAGTCTCCTAGTAAGAGTTCTAACCAAAACATGGAGAACAGTGCGTAGTACTCCAGTTCTAGCATCTTTACACTGGCTTCCAGTCGATTTCAAAGTGTTGCTTCTAGTCTATCAACCACAAAAGGCTCTGGAGCCTGAATACATCTCTGATATGCTAAAAGAATATAAAGTCAGAAGCTCTCTTAGATCCATGGGTGCAGGTCAGCTGGTAGTACCTAGAACCCAAAGTAAACACGGTGAAGAAGCATTTAGTTTTTATGCTGCTCAAAACTGGAATCAGCTCACAGAAAATGTGCCACAAATGTAGCTATTTTTAAATCTTGTTTTTTTTTTTTATGTGCTTACACTTAAATAGTTAGGAATTATGTCTATTGTAATACTTTTTTATTTGTAACGCTTTGAATTGCCCTTCTATACGGCCAGAAGTTTCACAAATGTGCTTGTTGAACGTCCCATTCCAGATTTAGTCCCGCTTTGCTGTTATAATAACCTCCACTTTTTTGGGAAGACCTTCCACTAGATTTTGGAGCGTGGATGTGGGGATTTGTGCTCATTCAGCCACAAGATCATTAGTGATGTCGGGCACTG
Source organism: Stegophilus panzeri (assembly GCA_024331685.1). NCBI lineage: Eukaryota > Metazoa > Chordata > Actinopteri > Siluriformes > Trichomycteridae > Stegophilus > Stegophilus panzeri. The sequence continues at coordinate 20,777,734 of JANDJT010000060.1, read as the reverse complement.
ATCGCTAAGGTGTTCAGTGGGGTTGAGTTCAGAGCTTTGTGCAGATCATCCAAGTTCTTCCACTCCATCTTTGGCAAACCATGTCTTCATGGTGCTTGCTTTGTGCACAGGGGTGTTGTCATGCTGGAACAGGTTTGGGCCTCTTATTTCCACTGAAGGGAAATCTTAATGCTACAGCATACAAAAACATCCTATAAAATTGTGTGCTTCCAACTTTGTGACAACAGTGTGGGGAAGAACCGCATATGGATGCGATGGTCAGGTGTCCATATACTTTTGGCAATATAGTGTATTTAAATAAACTTGCATAGCCTTGCTTCCTATGTGGAACAGCTGTCTGAAGGTACACTGGCTCATTGAGTGTTCAGATCCTGATGATGTTTCCTTTTCCCTCTGTGGATTTGAAGCTGTCCAGTTACTGGAGTCGGTTTGAGTAGGTTGAGGAGGGCAGACAGAAGTCTCATCAAAATGTGTTCAGCTGCCCCATGCAGTCTGATGTCATGTGTTTTAGACAAAGCAAATTTGATCTTTTGCTGTCCTAGACTGGTAGCTACTGTGTGAAAGGCGAGACTATGTGGTGAAACTGCCAATGACTAAACCAAGAAAAAAAAATTTTTGAAAGAAAAACATGCAATAGGAAAAAAAACCCTTGTTGAATAATACCACAGATGAAGGTCAGATGAATTTGGGAAAAAAAAACAAAAAAAAACTTTGGGGTGGTAGCAGTAACTCTAACCACTACGCTTCATGTTTGGCCGCATCATTCCACCCCAGCATTGACTATTTTCCTATAACAACACTCCCTCAAGTGTTTTATTCCTTACACACTGCACATATCAGAATGTATGAGACGCTATGTACAATTCTGTACATATATAATATAATATAGCATTAGAAAACAGGTTTTTCCTGCACATTTTTATGACCAAATTTATGATTTTTCAATACAGAGTGAAAAAGATTCAAAGGAAGAAATCCTAAAAGCTTTCAGATTGTTTGATGATGACGGAACAGGCAAAATTTCATTCAAAAATCTCAAACGAGTTGCAAAGGAGCTTGGTGAAAACCTGACAGATGAGGAATTACAGGTGTGTATGGCCATATGATCTAACCTTTTATAACCGTGTCATATGTATGTGTGTGTGTGTGTGTGTGTGTGTGTGTGTGTGTTGTTTCCCACACATGTGTATAGAAACAATCCGTATGTGCTCATGGTGAAATCAAAGTCTGTACTGCTGAATGCTGACTCAGTGCTGTCTAGATTTTGTCTGACTGATTTTGATCACACAAATATATTCATCATGAGGAACAAACAGCTGATGGTATCGGGGAAATGTTTTTTGTCTGAATGTCTATGGTTTTGTTCTGTCTCGTAACCCCCGTGATGTCTCTATCAGGAAATGATAGACGAGGCAGACAGAGACGGAGATGGAGAAATCAATGAACAGGAGTTCTTACGGATAATGAAGAAGACTAACCTGTATTAAATTTTCTCTTTTCTCCACTCCACTTTCTTCTTGCTCTTGTTATGTTTTTTTATTCAGTGTCATTTTCAGATCATTTGATCAAAATCTGAAACAAAGAACTTGCATTTTCTGTCCTTTTTGCAGCATTTTTGAAAAATGTATATGCCTTATTTTTTTTTCATTTATAAGCCTTGTAAAATAATTTAATCTATAAACATTTTGTATAATTCTGAATAAATGGTTTTGACTAAATTTAGTTTTTTGTGCTGTAAATTGTGTATATAATATGACTACTCCTACTGCAGTCAAGAATTACTGGATTACCTAATACCTAATAAATACTTATAATAATGCATTTCAAATGTACATCGGAAGAGAAAGGTTCCAGTAATTCATAATATAATGATAAAAGCAAACTGAATTTGAGTGTGTCAGGAATCAACCAATGTCAGCATTTAAAATTTTTTTAGTTTATTATTATTATTTTTTAATCTGATGTCTAAATAAATTTTATTCACATCATGTAAATTACCTTTGAGCACTTAACCCCTTACCTGTTCAGCTTGGATTAGATTCGTCTTTTGGAGAAGTGTCTAACAAATAAGGAATAAAACAAAACAAGTCATGCTGTTATAGGAATGTAATCATTGATGGTATTCGGCAGACGCCCTTATCCAGAGCGACTTACATTTATCTCGTTTATACATCTGGGCAGTTGAGGGTTAAAGGCCTCGCTCAAGGGCCCAACAGTGTCAGCTTGGCAGAGCTGGGATTTTAACTCATGACCTTCTGATCAGCAGCTCAACGTCTTAAACTGGTGTTGAGCTCCCACTGCAACACCAGAGTTACTGCTACCACCTCAAAGTTCATTATTTTCCAATAACTGCATGTCCCACGTGCTCTTTTCCTCTAACGATTAACATTTTTACTTTATTAATGATGATGGTTTTAATCATATATAGTTCCATTTATAGCACTTCTCTCACCTGCCTCTTTTTTTTTGTTTCTTGAAATTAATAATAAACTTTTTTTTACTGTTACAAAGCACTGACACCCACGACTTTTTCTGTAAATGTCAAATTAACATCCGCTTACAGAAATATTAGCCTTCGATTATGGGCCGCGTCCACCATACAAGTCTCTGTGAATGTGCTGTTAGTATAGAAATTATAACATGACTATAGAATGAGCGCATTAATATTAACCATTTAAAACCCATTCTGAACACACATTCAAGAATTCTAATCATTCATTAATGAATAAATGAACACAGGAAGAAAGAGATACTGAGTGGACTGTAATATGATCTTTTCTGTCTGGGTTCAAATAAACGAGGCCCAAAATATTATTATTATTATTATTATTATTATTATTATAAATGGTGCTTTCGACTGAGATGATTAAAACATATGACCGCTTTAAATGCATTTGTGTTAGAATTTTGTGTAAACCCTCAATTCTAATGATGGTATTTACAGTAAATGAAAACTTGCAGAATGCAGTCACTCTTGCAAAGCTAAAACGTGCTTTTGAAAATGGTTAGACCTTTACATTTGATGAAGTGCATATAAGAGTCCTGCAGATATGACTTTAAAGATTAGTCAGTTTACAGAAGTGCATCATGTGGCAGTCCATCAGCAGTGAAAACGAGATGACTCAGTGTTTAAGCAAAATGAACTGTGTATTAATGAAATGACTCAATACAGATGACTAACATGTCAGTAAAAGTGATTTTGAACTTTAAAGGTTTAAGGATGAAGCCAGTAATTACAGTGAGATGAGTTTGATCCCGACCTGCTAATATCATTATGGCTAATTAGCATTATGGTCTAACTAATAAGAAAATACACTACTCTGTTTAAAACAACAACAACAACAAAAAAAACTATTTGCCCAAATCATGTCTACTTGAGTTATAAACAGGAATTTTGTCATGGTGATTATTTTCCGAGCCCTTAGCGAAATGCTGAAGCGTTGGAGGGCTGGCGGAGTGTGGGGTGAAAGTGCTGTTTACCGGTTTCAGTAACCAAAAAAACTCAAAACGGAAAGTAGGAAACAGTGAAATGATGAAATAATGTACGTCAACCTGTCAAAAATTTTATCACCGCCACAACATCTCAAATACGACCTCCTAATCGGCCACTTAATCTACATTACAATTAGAAAACATAGAAGAGAACAGTCTCTTAGCCATGCTTTAAATGCTGTCCAGGACATGTTTAGGAATGTGGGACAGTGAAAATGATCACATGTTGTTTACATGCACTGTTTTGTATAGGCCAGCTCTGCTCCATGCAAAATTTTTATAGGATAGAAATGTTTTCCAATATCGGTGGATTCAACATAATGTGGCAGCAGTGGGTTCAAACAAGATTCCGTTGAAAACCACATGCAAAAATCCCAACTAATACTGTATAATGTCTCATTCACTTGCGTCAAGTCTATTCAGTTCTGATTTGACCCATGATTATATCATCAGGGAACATGTCACGCACTCTTTTTATTAGACTCTTCAAACTTTTTATTAGAAAAAAAAAACGATCCGAGCACTGTCCTACGATGTGTATAAAGACTTCAAAGTCATCTACACATACTTTAACAAAATGGAAAAGAGCTCTTTGCAGTAAACATTAAAGCCACCTCGTTGCACTGTCAAAGCGTGCCCCAATTTAATGCCATCCCCCCAGCTCTTAGAGGAAAATTAGCTTTGATGATGCAAATACAACTCCCACGTGCAACGATCTGGACAAGAACTGGCCTTCGGTTTCCTCTAACTCTCCCCGTTTCCACAACAACAACAACCTAAAATGCTTTAAGCAAACGGCTGTCAGTTAACCCTTAAAGGTCAGGAATGTGTCACCATTTCACTTCAGATGTACAGAAATAGTATTAATAACCTTCAGTGTACAAGACCCCTCACTGTAAACCTGTGAGCACTCCACTCACAACTGCTGAGCACTCCAAAGGGTATGTACTCCACAGACATGACATTTTACAGGATTTGACACATATTTGTTATACAAGTCATGTATGTAGTCTATATACGATGCTGTGTATGGTCAGAATAGTCCAATAAATGCTAACTGATTCAACTGGTTTAGTTTTCATTTTTATGAAGCATGCTTGAAGTGAACTTGAACTTTCAACTCCATTGTTTATTATTTACATGTTGATCATTCAACATTATTGAGTACATACTTTGAAGCTGATAAGAGCACTATGTAGTTCTGGACCTGCTGGGAGTTTAAGGGTTAAAATGATGCTGAACATATAAATACTGTGTGCTGTATGAAGAAAGAGAGTATACAGTGGATAGAGTGTGTGGCAGTGATACTCATCAACCATCTAGAGCTCAGGTTTTTACAAGTATAGGATGTTATTATTATTAATCATCTGTCACTTCCAGAGAACCTTACTATAAACGTCATTAAAAAATATCTGTTCATATATAGATAAAGTGATAATGTAATGTCATTTTGTAAATCTATGCTGTCCTGTTAGGATGTAAACAACGTCTATGTAAAGATTTTTTATTTTTTATATGCAGATATGAAAATGGCAAATAAGCATTAGTCACACCATCCTGACTGTAAATCACTGTTGAACTCTTAACCCCTTAACTATTCAGCTGTATGCTTGGACCAGAGTCAACATTTAGTCTAGCGTCAAATTGTCAAACAAATAAATAAACGTAATAAATGATAAGGGGCTTGAGGAAGCGAGATGGTTACTGTACTGTAATATGACCTTGAGAGAATGAGAGCGTGTGAGCGTTCAACTTTAAATACGCTTTTGTTCAATGCTGGGCAAAATGATGGTCATTTTCAATAAATGAAAATTATTATTATTATTATTATTATTATTATTATTATTTTATTTGTTATTTTATTATTATTATTATTATCATGATCCCAGTAATTATAATTTATTATATTATATTATTATTTATTATAATGATTATATTATTACTTATCAATAGAATGTATTCATAATTTAGAATCATAATACTAATCATAACAATAATAATAATAATCAAAATAATGTACTATTATGTTTTTATATACAATTTATAAATTTTATTAGAACATGTTAAATATTAATAATACTATTTTAACAACAACAATAATAATAATAATAATAATAATAATAATAATAATAATAATAATAGAGAGAAGCATTAAGAACTCTGGGTTTCAGTAGATTGTTTATGCAAGAAACAGACATTTTAAAAAAATATTTATTCTTTGCTTGTATTTTTCTCATTTGTAAGTCGCTTTGGATAAAAGCGTCTGCTAAATGAATAAATGTAATGTAAATGAATTAATCTAAACGAGATTTTTGCCACTATTTGTAGTCCTCTGGTAATCAAAGCAGAGCGTTTTAAACCATTTCAGTGTTTAAATTTCACTATCACTCTTTACATTTTGAAATGAATAGAGACAGCTCTGTGCTATTCTTTATGCTCTCGATGCAAATGGTCATGAGTGCAAACAAAGCGAGGCAATACAGGATATATAACATGCTTCAGGTTTCATGTTTTTTTTTTTTGTTTTTTTGTTTTTGATGACGAAAGGTCTCAGGTAAAGCAAAATTTAACCACAACATTGGTTAAGCTACAAATTACTAGTGCGGAATTATAAATAAAGACCGCTGATTGAGGCGAGGGTTCCATGTCAGTAGGGCACAAAAAAGCACGTAAACCAACTATTCCTAGTGTACAGAGACACCCATAGAGGCCATCCCCCACCTACACCCTGCTGCTTTCCTGCACACTTACCGTAATATCCGCAAAATCGGCCCGCTACAGGTTCTCACTCTGAATAATACTGAACCATTTGTGTTCTTTCATATTCACACCACACCAATATCACATCAATACCCACATAATGTATGCCTGTGTGTGTGTGTGTGTATATATATATATATATTTCTACAGGCATAAATTTATACATATGTATAAATTGCACCCTTACCATCTTTGGTTAAAAAAAATGTCTTTGTGGTTAAATATCTTAATCTCACACAGGATATTTATGGACAACATGTAACTGAAGCATGTTCCCATTAACATTTTACTCTTTTTTTTTTAAGTTCAAAAACAGTTTAGGAACTCTTAATCAGTCATCCATGACTTCCTATTTCACTTGTGCATAGATATGAGGTAACACTGAGGCCAAATTCTCTTAATCAGCATGGACAAGATTGGACAATACACAAATGAAATAACAGTAGTGATCTTCATAAATCAGACAGTGCCTGTAAAAAAAAAAGAAAAAAAAAAAAAAAAAGCTACATGCCTGAAAATGCCCGTAACTAGTGGACATATTGGCATATGATATGTGCATAAACATGAAGAACATTTATCAATAAAAGCTTGAATCTAAAGGTACTGAGGTTTCATCATCATCATCATTATTATTATTATTATTATTATTATTATTATTATTATTATTATTATACATTGCAATGAATGCAAGTAAACCAAATTGAAAGGGAAATTTTCTTTTTTCTCTGAATCATTATATGTGAATCATTCTGAGTAATTTCTGAAGAATTAAGTTTAAAGAGCCACCCGGAAACACTGCAGACTCTGAACTGAAAATAACACTCGAGTGTGTCGGGTTAATGAGAATCTGAGTTGACTGACTCATTGTGTTTATAGCCATCAGCCAATTTTTCTTGGCAAAATGCCAGTTTTATGCAGCTTTAATTGACCACTACAAACGCATGCACGAGTAAAACAGCCCACACAGTAACCACAAGCTCAACTAATAAACTATTTACCACAGTACAGTGAGACAGCGGGCAACATGATAGCTGAGCTGTCTGTATACATTTTTTAATCATGTGTGCGTATGTAAATGTGGGACAACACGGTGTATTAAAGTAAATAATCTGAGCTTTGGTAAAATGGCTGGTTTGTTTCGACCCACAGCTCAGCTTTTCATTTAATATTCAATTAAATGAATTAAATATTCAAATCCTGTGGTTTGTAGGTGTTTTTTTTTTTTTTTTTTTTTTTTTTTTTTTAAGAAAGAAAACTAGTGAGTAAGAATTCTGAGTGAACCCAAACTTAGACTGACTGCTTATTTCTGATGGAAATATGATAACAGAAATGAGCTCATAAGCTGACAAATCCTGGGATATCCCATGGCACTGATCTGTAACCTTATTCTGCGGGTTTTTCCCATTATGATATACCTCAAATTTCAAATATACCTCATTTAGACAAAAATGTATTAGTTTTTACTATAAGTTATAGTTTTGCAAAAATTTCAGACATTCTCTCAAGCATACATAATGCCTAAAGCACATTTTTCTTTACACTGTAATTTTTTTTGTGTCTTTTATTTACAATAAAACAATAAAAACAACTCATAAGTCAACAAATTAAGTCAGGTATTTGCACAATGCAAATTTGCAAATAGCAGAAATAAAGAAGATTAATATTAATAAAATATATTCTATTAATAAAATAGAAAAGTGTGCTCATGAACAGTGTATGGAATAATGTGTTAACAGCTGAACATATGATTAATTGGCCATTTGATCAAGTACACGTACTTTATGGGTCATTTTGTAGACATACAATTACTGACTGTAGGGCATCTGTTGCTCTTCACAATTTACTGACTCGATCTTCCATCTCCATCATTTGAAACAGGACCACAGCTGACCAGATTTTATTTGGGTGTTTAAGCACAAATGACAAGAACATGGTACACACTTAGGGCGGGGTGCGGGGGGGGATGGGTGTAGGGGAAGGTTCAGTCTTCAAGCTTTACAGTTCCTTGGTTGTCCATCTGGGTTCTACTGTTTTGTTTTGTTTTTTTAAGCTACAGCAGAGTGTTTAATTGGTATGAATGGATCTGGTACAGTAACATTCAGTGTCACTGCTGGGTTAAGAAATAGTTCACCAACCAAACATCCAGTCAGCAGCAGTGCAACACCTTGACCAAATGTTTTATGCAAGTCCCGTCCCTCAGCAATGTTGATAAAGACGTTAGCGAATATGTCTGGCCTATCAGATTCTTCCACTGATGTATGCTCAGATATAGCACTTAGTATCATTAATTATGGTGAAATGTGTACGTGCAAATTATTTTTTGACACCTGGGGAAAAAAACTGGAAAAAACTTTTATTATTCAGACAAAGACTACACGTTATCCACACAATACTGACACCATTTTGTCAGATTTTTATCAGCCTTTTGCGGGTCTGAAAAGTCATCTTGTTTATCCATTCCTTTTTCTGTACTGAAAAGTTTCCCTTTGTGCACACACTTTACTAGAAGGACTTTGGACCGAGGACTAGCAGGAGTAGAGGATCAACACTAATTTAAATTGTTATTTTATTTAACAACATATATTATTTGTTACTTCTAATTCCTAGAAAACGAATGTCTATAAATCTAAAATGTGCTTTTTTCCTACTGACACTCTAATTTTTTTGAAATATTTCTTCATTTCAGCTGATTAGGGTTTTTTTGTTCTTTATTTCCTTTGGTTATAGAGAAAATGCTGCTATGTCTTTTGTATTTCCCATGTTTCTTATTGGTTAATATTGAAGAAACATACATAAATTGTGCTTTATCTAAATACATTTTTACCAAATAACTCATTTTTCAACAAGTTTTCTTTTGTTTTGACCACATTTCCTTTAAGTGCAATTTTGCGTTTAACACTCCCACCCACAGACAGCCTTCTCTCTCTCTCTCTCTCTCTCTCTCTCTCTCTCTCTCTCTCTCTCTCTCTCTCTAAATAGAGGCATTAAAATGAGTTATCCAGTAGCATCATATCAATATGTAAATATTACGCTTTATTACTGTCAGCTTTTTAAAATTTTATTTAGGATCTCTTAGTCTGCATATCACTTTGTTCTTAGATCTATACATTAATATTTCATGCACACACACACACACACACACACACACACACACACACTTACATATAGACATGATGACAGGAGGGAAGTTGTGAGTCATTTTGGTTGTAGCTGAACACACTCTCTTCCATGAGCTGAGACAGAGACTCCATGTATGGGGTGAGGAATCCCCGGTGCGATTAAACACGCACTAGGCCTCTCTCCAGCAGCCTGGGGGTCACCTGGGCTTTTCCCTTCAGTAATGACACTATGGGGATTTGGTAAGAACCCATCCCCCACTCACCACTTCCTGTTCACGCAAGACCAGGGATCTCAGGCTTGGCTGTGACCTCATTTCCTTTATGTTGATATGCTCTACTGATTATGTCACAAGGAACTGACCTGCCGAAACCACAAGTGAAGATGACATGCTCAAATTCCTGTGCAAATGTTTGCATGCACACACACACACACACACACACACACACACTTACATATGTCAAGCTGTCTCCTGCAGACAGATACAGACTAAATTAATGAATGCAATAAGAAAAAAGAAGAACAAATTTTGGACATGTTTGCATGGACGCGAGGTTTTCACAGATCATTCTCTCAATGTAAACTAAATAATAAATCTTCCACTTTCAGAGGAACATTTCATCACAAATACACTATTTTTTTTCACACATAAAAAAAAATAAAAGAGTATTAAACGGACTTCCTGTTGTTGTCTTGAATCAACACAATGTGTGTGTGGGAAGACAACGAAAAAGCACCTTTTTACGTTGACATCCACTCAGTCGCACCTATATCTCCTATGCACACACACACGGACCTACTGCTGATTCAGAATGAGAAGAGGAACCGAGAGCACTTCGTAGTTTCCTGCCAAGTGTGCAGAAAGTCTAGGTCAGGTTCACACACACACATACACACGCAAGTACACACAACAAGTACACACACGAAAAAAAAAAGAAAAAAAAAACTCTCGCATCCGTACAGCCCCCGCGCAACGATCTCTCTCGATGACAGTCGTAACGGAGTCAGTGGAAAAGAAAAAGTCATTAGTCACTGTTTGTCCCTGAATTTTCCAGTATCAACCAAGACGTGGTTTTCCTGCGTCCCGAAGGATCCTATATAAAGGTAAGTGTATACCTGCAGCCAGTATGAACGCAACCGTTTAAACGCATCTTTAGCCTATTCGAGCTCGGATCAGTGTAAGTGAATAGTATAGATAAACATGAGGACGACTTTCTCCTGTGTTCTGTGTGTTCTGCTCGTAGCAGCATGCTGGGCTCAAACCACGTCTCCTAAGGATTTGAAAACTGAAGGACTGCTCAAACAAGCCATCACCCACCTCAAATTACTTATTAATAACGAAAAGGTTAGTTGCTTATTTAACATTGTTTAATCAGTTTGCTCACTTGACCTAGTGCCCTATTTTAACAGATTTGATTTGATTCCGTTTTGCAGGACAATAAGATGTTTCTCCACTCACCAACGAATGACATCAAGGTAAGAGAGGTGACTTTTGGATTGTTTATCAGCTGACATTTCATGTGGAATATGTGGGTGCAGAGTAAACATTCATTCAGTCGAAATTCATCAGGGCGCTTCTATTTTTCAGTTCTACATGTTTCATAGTATTTACATAATAGCATTTTATATTTGCACTCTTTTTGATGTAGGGAAATGATTTTAAGCAACGTGTAATTCGTTACACGTTTTCTTTACTAATACAAATTCGCTGCAGCAAATCAGGCAGAATCTATGACACCACTTTGTGCAAATGAATTTTGACCACCCACTGGGAGAGAGAAGGCAGATTTGTGAGTTGAATTTAAACGTTTTTAGGTGCTTTTGGTTTCTCTCTCACTTGTGACTAAGAGTCAAACAGAAAGTAGCTCATGCGAGAGTTTGGAGAAAGTGCGCCTAATTTAGGAGAAATTTGATGAGTAATGAAAGAGCAGCACGTCTGTGGGCTGCCCGAATGGCCGAGCGGTTTCGATTCGTTCTGCATTTGACCTTCTGAGTCCTATAATGGCCATCTATTGTGGTGTCGAGAGTCTCGTCTATCAGTGCAGGTTCTCTCAGGATGAGATCACAGGGGAACAATATGAGACAAAATAAGAACAAAAGACAAATGTAATCATCTTCTGTTCAAACATGGTTGTTTTTTCCTGAATGCCTCTCTGTATTCTCACTGAAAGCTCTGAAATTACATGCCTTTGTGTGGAAATAATGATGTTTCCTTGCCAGTTCTGTGAAATGAGCTTTAGAGTCAGCTCAGGAGGGGGAATTTAGAATAAAGAAATCGGCAGTACTGTTTCTCTATTGCTGATAGACTTTTTCCAGTGTGTCCCGAAGCAAAAGTCGACAGATTTGCACTTACTAGTCTTATCATATTCAATATCTTTTTAAAAAAAAAAGATTGTCTAAACTCAAGTGTATAATTAAATGCACTGCCATTTCAGAGACACTGGATTTCAAGAGATTTAGAAGGTTAAGTAAGGATTCATCAGTTCATTTATGAAATGGTTTGTTTGTTTGTTTGTTTATTTAGGAGTGCTGCTCTCGGTCTGCTCTCGAGTGCTTCAAGTCAGAGCTTAAATCCACCACCCAGAAGAATCCAATGATGCGGAAATTGGCCAGAAATCTGGGCAAGCCTGCCATCGTAAGTGGAACTTCACATAAATCATCCTTCTTTCTTATAAACAACTTCGTTCATAAGGTTACAAGAAAAGCGTCACTAATCTATTTGCTACATGTTGTCTTCATTGTAGATGAATAGCGTGAACACCTGCACTGAGGAAGAAATAAAGGTGAGATTTTAAAACATTTTAAATTAAACAGTGTGTGATTTTAGACTTTGTTCCACGATGCAGAATGCTGATCTTTATCTGATTGACGTTCCTTTTCAGAAAACCGAGTGCATGTCCTGTGACTCCTACCCGAGGGTCGGCAGCAAACAATTTCTGAGTAATTTACAGTCACGCCTGCAAATGGTTAGTTTACACAAACATACAAACACACAAACACCTTACACTTAATAATACGTTCCCATTCTTATCCAGGACTCTCAGGCTTTTTGTCCATTTTGGGTTTTTTTTAAACAACGGTTCAGACTAATTAACAGGAAACGTCATGTTGCCCATTATAAAACAGATACTTTGAAGCATAAAGTTCACTCCCATTGAGTAACATCCTCTTCTCTTTTTTTCTTTTTTTGCAGGCTTATAGTCGCCTTTAAATTACAAGCATGATGATGATGATGACGTGAATGTGTGGACGACACTACCTCATGAAACCCTGGTGTAAAGCACTCTGGATCAACCCATCTATTTATTGGTTATTTATTTGTTTGGTTGTCTTTTTATTTTTATATTGCAATAGACTGAGAAATGCCTTAGAATTTCTGATATGTTGGCAGTGTGTTTAGCAGTTTTTTCTTACTGCTAATTTTGATTAATACTGTGTTCACATTGCAGAGAAATGTATTGTAATGTACATATATACTGCATTATATAGTATTAACAGTTATAAACCAGTACAAGAGAGAAAACTCAAGACAAGGCCTGCTGCTGCTATAGCACCTTCTAATGGATGGACATATATAGTTATATTTTTTGCACTTGCATGATCACTTCTTTCCCAAGACAGCAAAAAAAAAGTTTGGTTCACACTGTCAACTGACGTTATTTTCAAGAATGAAATAAACAATTATGTCTCATAATGAGACTTTATGTATTACATAGTTACCCAGTTGTACTTAATGCATTTTTCCTATTGTTTTGTATTTATTTACTATTAAAATTAAATTCTCTCAAATCATAACTGTGGATATTGGTGATTTCTCTCACAGAACCCCTGTTACAAGATACAAGTATATTACAAGTCAAATATTTGCACATTTTTATGAAAAACACCACTAAATTCTCCACAACAAAGACTCATTAGGGATGCAGCCATTCCAACCAGTGTTGACTTTCCATATGCAAATTTATATGCACATTTTTGCGCCTCAGAAAACCTGAATAGTTTTGGCACATTTTGCAGAGAAATACTTCTACACTGGACTAAGATGGACAATTTGTTATAACGATGAAGAGAAGAAAAAGGATAAAGGATGATGGAAATTATGATGTACTGAATGTTTCCATGACTGGTGCTCATTTGATTACGTGTAGTTGCTCCTTGTCAGACGATTAACAAAACACTGCTAGATGGAAAGACAGAACATTCACACTTTCTGTTATGGTTTTTCTGAAATTCGCATAGCTTTCGCTAAACATTTGTGTAGTAACCTGGGAAAACCCTTCCCATAGTGAAATTGTAACATCTTGTATTATATATAGTTCTGAAAACTAGATATCAGTTCCACTGAGAGACACCAACACACTGACTGTCTAAACACAACCACTATTTACTGATTTTAGTTGCATTTAAAGAATCACAAGTTTACAATAGGAAATGAGTTATCGACTTGTTCATCTACATCATGCACATCCGTCTGGGTCTCATCATTGTCTTTTCACTCAACTGATGTCTGTTTGCTTGGTGCTGAAATAATTGCTGATTATTAATTCAGTCAATTATAATGGCTGTCTTTTTTATTATTATTATTATTATTATTTTAAAAGATCATTTAAACATTTTTAAACTGTCTGTCTGTAAACTGCACCTTCACAGAATATGGAAAAGCTCTTCTTTGTTTTGATGATGACAATGCATCAGCATCTGATTATAAAGGAAAACGATTAGGCTTATGCCTATTTTGCTATGGCATGTAACTATCCAACAGTTTGATCAAAGCATGACATCCATTGCGTGAGAAAAACACACTTAGCTAGCAAGATTTTAGATGTCTTGAGGCAGACTGAATGTTTTTACTACTGTGTTGTTAAACTGGCTCCTTAAACAATGTGATCTTTGCAGGCAGTAAGGTTTTAAAATACCTTAAATAAATAAATTTCCGCATCACTTTAGTAAAAGATATTTCTGTTTTCTTGAAGTAGAGGTATCAGAGTATGCTACTGTCAGAAAATCTAATGGTAATCAAAACCAGATTTTTTGTAATTTTGGCAGAATTTGGCACCTGTGACATAGGGGTTTTCCCAGAGCACCACATAATTGGATGGAAATATACCTAGATATTGGGGTGTTAAATAAGGTGGAGGCAGGGAAAGGTTGACTAGAGTGAGGAAAACTGAAGAGCTCAGTGACTTGAAACATGGCACCTTTTCCACAAGTCAGGTGATGACATCTGCCTTTGTCAATTATAAGTGCTATTATTGTGAAATGAAAGCGTCTAGGAACTATCCTCTGTTGTTTCAATCACTACAGAGTTTCAAACTGTTATTGGAAGCAACATCAGCACAAGAACTGTGCATCGGTAAATGGGTTTCCATGGCCGAGCAAATGCACACAAGCGTAAGATCATTATGCACAATGATAAGCATCTGCAGGAGTGGTGTAAAGCACACTGCCATCAGACTCTGGAGCAGTGGAAACATTTTCTCTGGAGTGATGAATCATGCAGTCTGATGGACAAATCTGTGTTTGTCAGATCCCAGGAGAAAGTTTGGTGGAGGAGGGATGCAAAGCGAGGTCCATACAGACATGATTTGATGAGTTTGGTATGGAGGAACTCCTGTGGCCTGCACAGAGCTTTGACCTGAACCACACTGAACACCTTTGAGATGAACTGGAAAGTCGATTGTGAGCCAGACCTTCTTGTCCAATATCAGAACATGACCTCACAAATTCTCTTATGAGCTTCTGCTCACGTCAATAAACAACTTCTCAGACACACAATTTTGAATACCAGCTTATAAACAAGACATGGTCATTGATATTCTACACTAAACCACCTAACTTCTGAATACAATCGCTGCACAGAACACCAGTGGCCAAGGACACCTGGCAGCAGCGCAATGCAAAAAATCCTGCAGATACAGGTCAGATTCAGTTAATGTTCACATCAAAATGAAGAAAAAGTGTGTGATCTCTGTGACTGTGTGGCATGGATGTTAGTACCAGAAAGGCTAGTTTGAGTATTTGATAAACTGCTGCTCTTCTGGGAATTTCACATACACATACAACATTCTCTAGAGTTTACACAGAATGGCGACTTTTATATTAAATTCCTATATATTATTTAAGTGGAATTTGCTGTCACAGTCTATGTTATATAAAAGTTAAATAAAATACAATGACATTCCTAAGATACAACAGCATCCACTACCAGCAACACACAGTGTGTACAACATTTTATGACTTAAAATACACTTCTACAAGTGAGGTGGATGCAAGGCGAAGGACAGAAGGACACTGCACATGGAACACAACATATAACAAACAATTAAGCAAACATGGCCTGGTAATTAACTGCTTATGGTAGGGATATCTATAATAACTTATTCACATGATATATGTACAGTGCTAGAGGTAGGCCATTAATATACTTTATTGAAAATAGACCTATAGACAAAAGCTAATGTAGCTGGCAAAGTTCATTAAAATATTACAGAGTTAAGGGACTAGTTCAGCCACAAATTAAATTTACACTGTTTTCCAATTAACCCAAATACAGGCAATCAACCAAGACATGTTTGGTGTCCAACATTTGCTTCTTTATTATAGACTGGAGGGATAATGCTGCTAGCAAGTAACAGAAGTCCATCTGACCCACAATGTTTTCTATAAACTCATGTCCACAAACTGTAAGAACCTGTTCATGTCATTTTTTAAAGCAATAATATGTAAACATGAATAAGATTTAACAGTGTACCTGAATGTTGTAACATTACAGGGCAGTTTGGAGTCATTTCATTGACAAGAGATGAAATAGCAATACAAAGGTGTAGGTGATGAGGATGATAAAATAAGCTACTAGAATTTCAAACTTACAAATATGAACTATCCCTGATGTTTTACTAAATTGTTTATAAAATATAAGATTACAAAATTAAACAATATTTTTTAAAGCAGTGTTTCTCAACCGGGGGTTTGCGGCGTAATTGCAGGGGGTCCATGGGAAAGTTTTTAAAATGTTTAAATGAAATTTTATATATATAAAATATATAATGTTTTGTTTTGTTAACTGTATCAAAATATTTTCAAATATATCATACGCCTATAAAATATAAGAACAATTGAAGATATGTTTTAAAATGAACCAATTTGGTTCTTCTCGTGCATTCACAAATATAATGTTAGCTGAGCTGACGATCATTCATTGATGGATTTATTTTAAATTTATTTACAAATGAAATGATAATTTGCAAAAACCTATGAGTGGTAGACAAGTTCAAGTGTCACATTGTTGTATAAAATAAACAAAGGATAATTCAGAGAGTCAAATTAAATGTCACACCAACAATAAAATTTAAAAAATAAAATCTTGAAATGTTTTGATTCAATTTTAATATTAATATTATTAATGTTATTTATTATTAAAATAAATCAACATCTATAGAAATGACTGTTTAATATATAGCCTATAATTGTTGTTGAGTGAGGGGGTCCTTGTGGATTGTTGGAAATATGCTAGGGGTCTAGAGCTCACAAAAGGTTGAGAACCACTGGTCTAGTGTATGAATTTTAGAAAGGTAATATCGTCTCAAATGGAACACATTAGTTTTTTACTAACCCGAAAGTCTGCCCCCATCCGATTAATCGATTAATCTAATAATAATAATAATAATAATCGGCCAAATAATCGATTATGAAAATAGCTGCAGCTCTAATCTCAGCATAAATGTGTCACTTTGTTGTGAGTGTGACTGTGTAATTAAGAGTTTAACTCTTTACTACTTTAACCCGCAGAATAGTTTTCTGTTATTCGGTAATAATACTCAGTAAACTTTATCTCTGCGTTATAGGCAGAGTTCAAACTGCCCAGATGCATTTCACTCGGCTTAAAGAAAAGCATGCTGAGCTGGTCACCAGGCACGCTGATCTCATGAGAAAGGTGCTCGAACTTACATCAATAAGCACTTTATAGAAACTGAATTGCAGACAGTGTTTACACTCTGTACTCACCCTTTGTATAATAGTACTTTGGTTTGTATGTCAGAATGCAGACATGATGAAGCAGCTCGCCAGCACTCAGCAAGCCCAGGAGGAGCTGGTCAAGGCCAAGCAGCAGATCGCAGAAGGCCTGGAGCATCTCAAACAGGAGAACAGTACCAAGGTTGAACTTGCTGTTAGCTAGCTTTTCCATATATACACACGGGTGGTGTATTATAAGACCACTGAAAGTTTTGCATGTTAAATTTATTCCACAATGTGGGTATGGTGGCTTAGTGGTTAAGACACTTGGTCCTTTAATGTGTCTTACCACTATACTATATTTAAGCAACTTTGCTATGATGTTTAGCTTGAAGCACAGCAAGCAGAAATCATCCAATTGAGGCAAGAGCTTCAGACCGGAAAAGCTGAAATAATAAATGTTCAGAGTGCACTCCAGAGCAAAGAAAAGGTTGGTCCCAATGTGCCTGTAGATATGCATTCTTACATTACATTTATCCTTTGCTCAAGAATCTCATTATGTTGTCCGTGTGTGTGTGTGTGTGTGTGTGTGTGAGAGAGGCAGGGGACCAGCTGAGTGGTGTGTTGTTGGGACTTCAGGCTGAGAAGGAAACATTAATGCGTTCTCTGAAAGAGCAGGAGGCTGAGCTTGCTAACCTGCGCCAGAGCTCTCAGCTGAACCAGACCATGCTGCAGCAGGAGCGAGACAAGACCCAGGAAGAGATGAGCTCCCTGCAGAGCCAACTCCAGGAAAAAGTGAGTGAAGCACTGAAATATGCCATATATGCATTCAATGTCACAATCTGCTAGAAATATCCTCATTACTGTATCGAAATAGTTCTTCGAGCAACTTTATATTTCACACTTTACATATAAGCATCTGGTATTACACAGTAGGTCTGTGGACATTTCTAAGCCACTGTTTTCGAGTGAGTGAAAGAGAAGAAAAGGAAGGCTCAGCTGACCCTTAATATACCCTTAAAGACCAGGCCATCAAAGAATAAGCCACATGATTTATTAAGAAAAAGTATTGAATGAGTGTGTGTGTCTACAGGTGAGTCGAGAGATGGAGCAGAAGATGGAGTTGGAGAAACTGAAGAAAGAGCTGGAGTTGAAAAGAGCAGAGGCACTAAGTGTGCAGAGTGCACTACAGAGTAAAGAAGCGGTGGGTATTTCCTTACATCACACATTAAATGCACTTTGTTCTTCGCTGCGGTGTCAGATTTTATCTGATTTTTTAAAAAATATATATATTTTGGTGAGTTCATGTGCGTGTGTTCTAGGCAGGAGATCAGCTGAGCAGTGTGTTGGTGGGGCTTCAGGCTGAGAAGGAAATACTGATGCGTACTTTAAAAGAGCAGGAGGCTGAGCTTGCGAAACTGCGCCAGGCTGCTCTGCTGCACCAGACCATGCTGCAGCAGGAGAGAGACAAATACCAGAAAGAGATTGACTCTCTGAAGAGCCAGCTACAGGAAAAGGTGAGTAAAGTATTGAAAATATAAATTATTAATTGAGTCTGCCAAAGTACAAATATAAGATCAGGTCCATGCAGCATAGTCATCAGGAAGCCAGGCTTTGTGGTTTCTCAGTTATAAACAGATACACTGACTTTTTCAAATCAGGCCCGGAGGCTGAGAGGGTCATAATAATAAAGGTTCATTTTGCCGCATATTTTGCATATCATGCATCATTTTTATCTTGGAACTCTTTCTATAGTCAAGTCATTAAAAAATAGAAACAGTTGCCTTTTTTTTCCCAACCAGAAACCATGGTGGTACAAACTATATATAATATATATGTGTGTGTGTGTGTGTGTGTGTATATATATATATATATATATATGTATATAAAAATATGATTCTGCACACAGTAGATATAGCCATTAAGAAACCAAATAAACCACCTAGATCATAAGTAATAACATTTTTAATCAATAAAAGATTGCTCAGTAATTTAGCCAACACTTAATGTATTATAAGAAAAAGCCCAGCTGACACTTCTGTACAAAAAAAGTGATCATGATCAGGATATGAGTGTATTCGCTCATGTGCGTTACTCCACTCATTCTAAACGTTGTTCTGGTATGGTATATGTGTGTGTGAGCTCTCTCTGGCTGCTCAGTACACGTGTGTGATGTATTTGTGTATTTGCTCGTGTATTGACAGCTGCAGCGGGAGCAGGAACAGAAGCTGGAAATCGCTCGGCTGAAACGAGAGTTGGAGGAGAGGAGAGCAGAAGCGACAAGTGCTCAAAATGCTCTTCACAGCAAGGAGACGGTAGCCGGATTTCTGCTAATTAACTTTAATTACAAACTACAAATACACATGCTGTTAGAAAAATCCTAAGTTCAGACGTTGACCTACAGGGTGCAGTGTATAACCTTATACATAATTAATTTGTTTTATTTGTATTTTATTTGGTTTGTCTGGATTTTCTTGTGTACAGTAATCTGAAAGTTTATATACTCTGAAGCATGCACACACATATATATACACACACACACACACACTGAACACATGATGAATACCACTACTTCATCTTACTGTAGGTGTATATGAATGGGATGACTTAATTATTTTCTGACTTATATATTTATAGATAATTCTCCTGTTGGATTAAATAGGATTATATCCTATTTTATTGTTGTTTGTTTGCTGGGTTATAGGCAGGATATGAGATGAGCAGTGTGTTGGTGGGGCTGCAGGCTCAAAAAGAAATACTGATGCGTTCTCTGAAAGAGCAGGAGGCTGAGCTTGCTAACTTGCGCCTGGCTGCTCAGCAGCACCAGACCATGCTGCAGCAGGAGAAAGACAAGACCCAGAGAGAGATGAGCTCCCTGCAGAGCCAACTACAGGCCAAGGTCAAGCGTCTATTGATTAATGTTGTGTTATGTTATGTTACGTTATGTTCTGTCTGTCTTGCATTACATGTTGATCAGATGTTTTTTAAGATGTTTGGCAAATGCTTGATCAAAAGATTTGACTGGCGTGTGTGTGTGTGTGTTCAGTTGAGCCGGGAGACGGAGCTCCAGCAGAAACTGCAGGAAGAGCAGTTTTGCTTATTGCAGTGCGCTGTGGTGGAGGCAGAGGGCATCATTCTAGACGCTCTGGCCAAAGTGGATGACCCTATACACGTGCGCTGTGTTTGCACTCCTGGTATGACTCTTGAGCAAGCATCAGTATTATAACTATACGAAAATAGATGCGCTTTCCTAACTTGACTTCACCTTGTGATTCCAGAGTATTTGATCAATCGGGCTGAGATCACTCTGGTGTCCATTGACCAGATGCAGCAAAGTCATGCAGGGTACTTAAGAAATCTGGATGGTGAGGTTTCAGCTGTTAGAACATGTTTAAATGCCCTTATTACCGAAAATTCAGTAAATGATTCAGTAGCATGATTATATCTTCCTTCCAGATGCCAGTGGGCTGTTGAGATCTGTGACTCAGTTTTCCCACCTTGCAGCAGACACTATTGTTAATGGAGCTGCCGCGTCCCACTCTGCACCCACTGACCAGGCTGACAGTAAGAGCACACAGTCATAAAACATGAAGCTCATGAGGCATTAGGGATGGGTGATGCAGCTAAAAACTTGGATAGTACCCATATACACCGATCAGCCACAACATTAAAACCACAGACAGTTGAAGTGAATAACATTGATTATCTCGTTACAATGGTACCTGTCAAGGGGTGAGATATCAGGCAGCAAGTGAACAGTCAGTTCTCGAAGTTGACGTGTTGGAAGCAGGAAAAATGAGCAAGCGTAAGGATCTGAGCGACTTTGACCAGGGCCAAATTGTGATGGTTAGACGACTGCGTCAGAACATCTCCAAAACAGCTGGGTGTGTCACTTACCTAGGGAAGAGATGGCACCAGGATGCACTATGGGAAGAAGGCAAGCCGGCGAAGGCAGTGTGATGCTCTGGGAGATGTTCTGCTGGAAAACCTTTGGTCCTGGCATTCATGTGGATGTTACTTTGACACGTACCACCTACCTAAACATTGTTGCAGACCATGTACACTCATTCATAGCAACGTTATTCCCTAATGTCAGTGGCCTCTTTCAGCAGGATAACACGCCCTCACATACTGCAAACATTGTTCAGAAATGGTTTGAGGAACATGATAAAGAGTTGAAGGTGTTGACTTGGCATCGACATTCCCCAGATCTCAATCAGATCGAGCATCTGTGGGATGTACTGGACAAACAAGTCCGATCCATGGAGGCCCCAACTCTCAACTTACAGGACTTAAAAGATCTGCTGCTAACATCTTCGTGCCAGATACCACAGCACACCTTCAGAGGCATTGTGGAGTCCATGCCTCAACGAGTCAGAGCACTTTTGGTGGCACAAAGGGGACCTACACAATATTAGGCAGGTGGTTTTAATGTTATAGCTGTTCGGGGTTTATGAAGGTATACCCATTTTTTTGTAGATTTTATGAAAATTAGGGAATATTCACCGTTGAATTATGTGCATGTAGTGAGGAGTTAATACCTCACTATTCAGGTGAAATGACAGACATTGTCCCAAAACAGCTTTAAAGAAATCCAGATGTAGATTTATAGTTAGATCCCTAATGAGCATGCCAGTGGCAAGGAAAACATCTCTGAGAAAACAAAATGATATTTTGGTCATTGTAAATACATACAAAAAAACAAACAACCTATGGGATACCATACAAGGCCAATATTATTTTTCTATCCCTTCTTTCACGCTTAAAGGCAAGTGCTTGTGTTTAAAAGCGGTGGTCTAGACACTGAGAAACCTCGTCTCACATATCTCTACTCAAGAAAAATCTTTCAACCTCAAAGGAGTGAACTACACGCAGGTCATTTTTATAACGTGAAACCCAAAAACCGAGAAAATCAATCAACCCAAATCTGTATATGAGTAACTTTCCCCACATAAATACTGGCATAACTTTGGAACTTAAGTCCAGCCTGTGCTTTTCTGATGGGCCTTTATGTTGACACGCTAAGGGTTGTGCATGCATATGTGTTAAGTCTAGACTGAGAATCCTCTGACTATTAGGTACAGAAATTTTCAGTTATATTTAGGATGCAGTGTGACACTTTGTGGCATTCCAGTATGAGGACTGTTCCTTCATTTTCGTCTCTATCCTTCCACCCGTTTGTAGGGCTGACAGATAACTGCAGAGACTGTGCCACTCACTGTCTGCAGTTCCTTAAAGAGCTCAAGCTGCAGGCCACACTGCAGAGAGCTGACCCGAGCACCATCCGCTACACGGTCCAGCGCATCCTCAACCAAGCCACTGTGAGTGTGTGTGTGTTTGCATGGATTAATGGAGAACTGGTGCCAAGAGGATAGAAAAGCAGTGTTAAATCTTTGTTGACATAGGCAGCCATGCTATCTGGAAAAGAAGATGCTACATTTTCCATGAGTCTGTCTTTTTATATATATATATATATATATATATAATATAATATAGATAAGGACCATAATATGATGTAGAGGCTGACTGTAACTCATGTGCCATGTGGTGTAAATGCCTGCTTTTTATGCCTTGCTGAGACTGTCTTGTGAAGTATCTTTATACAGTGTTAAACAGTATTAAACTGGACTAATCAGGGACTGCTCTCTGCAGGATTTACGACGCAATGACACAGATGTTCAGAAAGCAGAGCTGGCAGACATGGTGGATAAAGAGATGGCTGCCACCTCCACTGCTATTGAGGATGCTGTTCTGAGGATGGAAGTAAGAGCAGTACTAGAGATCAGTGGCGGATCATTTACTCATAACTAAATGATATGAAAATAGCCAAAATCGAATTGTTAAAATTCGATGAGTTTAAATGAGAAGCGTTATGTTTGGAGAAAGGAAAACCCTGCATTCCTGCGTAAGAACCTTATCCCATCTGGGAAACATGCTGGTGGTAGTATCATGGTTTGAGCCTGTTTAGCGGCATCTGGGCCTGAAAGGCTTGCCATCATTGATAGAACAATGAATTCTGAATTCTTTGTCAAGCCAACATAATAAAGTTAATGATTTGGAATGACTAAGTGAATTACTGAATGTATTCGAATTACAATTATGATTTATATAAGCAATAAAACACTTCAGGATGTGATTTTATAGGAAAATAGTGAACCTTGCTTCGGTGTGATGCTGTTACCACCCTGGAGTTGATTATTTTCCTATACCAGCAAGTTCCAGAGTGTTTCTTGTATTAGTTTTTCAGTTTTACAGAATAATTTATATTACTTATTTAATACGAATAACTAATAATAAGCTGGGAGTGTGTGGGTCAAATGTTTTGGCTGGCTCTGTTAGAAGTGTCCCAGTATAAGAAGTACGAATGACTGCCATAAATAATTATTTTCCATGGCCACAGTATAATGTTTTTTTGTTCTTGTTTCACAGGAAATATTGAGCCAAGCAAGAAGAGATACATCGGGATTAAAATTGGAAGTTAACCAAAGGTTAGTTTAGGATTCAATCCTGCAAAAATCCGTCTTTTTCATTATATTCTGATTTGAATGCTTAGTTTATGAATCCAATATTAATTTTTTTTTTTCCACATTTTGTCTCAGCATCCTTGGTTCCTGTTCTGATCTGATGAAGGTAAGGTCTTATGCACTAAAACAGGGCTCCAGTATTGCAGAGTTTATCATTCTCCCTCATTTAGCACACCGGATTTTAGAGGAATTAGTACCCAGGTCTTCATTTTTTTTAATAGGAATTGATTACTGAATTGGTAAAATTCAGCTCATCACGCATGTTTCCTACAGGCCATACACATGTTGGTCACAGCGGCCACGGATTTACAGAAGGATATAGTGGAAAGTGGTCGGGTAGGTTTCGGGGGGAAAAAAATAGAGGATAAAATATATGGCAACAATGTTGTAGAAGTTGCTCACTAAAGTCTGTTTTTTTACAGGGAGCTGGCTCTGTGAAAGACTTCTATGCCAAGAATTCCTGCTGGACTGAGGGGCTCATCTCTGCCTCCAAAGCTGTAGGATGGGGAGCCACACAAATGGTGTAAGTGCACTCAAATCTGTGTTTGTGATAATACTGATTAGTTTTAATTGCTTGATGTAAAAAAAAACAACAACAAAAAAAACAAAAAACAAATCAATAAAAAATTTGAATATTCTTGTAAACAAAAACGTTGTGTGTGCCCTTGACAAAACGTAATGGCAGAACGTCTGTGGCTGTTCTATAACACAGCCAAAATATATTCATTTTCACTTTGCTTGTATTTAAATGTGACACAATAAAGCGGGAAAATCTTATTTTCTCCAGTTTCTCATTTATAGCCTAGTGATATCCTCCCACCAATACCTGACATCAAAACTCATCAAAATGATACGTTCATGAGGCCGGATTTATTTATTTATTTTATTTTATTTTATTTTTTATTTTTCTTGAGTGTTCACTCACTAGTGTTGCAAAAGATGTGCTTTGGCAGAACGGGAATGAAACCCCATTCCATAGACGAGCTGACTTCATGATTGTCGACTCCCATGAAATGGAACATTACATTTGTTTAAAAAAAAAAAAGTCAGAAATTATTAGTTACGCCTGTGTAACTGCATTCCCATTACCTAGTGATTCTGCTGACAAAGTAGTGACAGACCGAGGCAAATATGAGGAACTGATAGTGTGCTCTCACGAGATCGCTGCCAGCACTGCCCAGCTTGTAGCTGCCTCTAAGGTAAAAAAATAAATAAATAATCCCACTACATAGAGTATTGTATATCTTGAGACACAGCTAATATATCATCATAGATTCTTTCCTTCATTTGGAACATGGTTTCACTTTAAGTTTGAACATGGTTTTTCTATTACTGCAGGTAAAGGCAGATCGAAGTAATAAGAAACTTAATACATTGCTGCAAGCCTCACGACATGTAAATGATATGGCTGCAGTTGTTGTGACCTCAACAAAAGCTGGACAGATGCAAATCGAAAATAAGGGTGAGTTACAGATCTTTGCACCATAAAAAAACAACAACAAAAGTCCACAAGGCAGCATTTGGTGATTTTAAAAGTCAAACATAGACTGTCGAGCTTTCAGAGATGTTACCCAGGTGCCAAGCCATCAAAATTAACAGGCTGGGAAAACAAGAAAGAGTTAGCGACTCTAGTGAATTAAACATTACAAGAGTCAAGAGAAAGAAATTGTGAGAGTCAAGTCAATTTCTTAGCATCTAATTACTCTCTAATTACTGATAACAGCAATCCTGGAGCATTTAGTATATATATGCTTGATCTGCACTAATTTTAGCTGCAATGTTAGACTGACTCTATGTAACTGCACCCCACAGATCCCATGGATTTCTCTGGCATG
Source organism: Stegophilus panzeri (assembly GCA_024331685.1). Taxonomy (NCBI): domain Eukaryota; kingdom Metazoa; phylum Chordata; class Actinopteri; order Siluriformes; family Trichomycteridae; genus Stegophilus; species Stegophilus panzeri. The sequence goes on along the minus strand of JANDJT010000060.1, from coordinate 20,752,053 downwards.
TCCCTGATCAAGCTGAAGACGGAGGAAATGGAAACTCAGGTAATGCACTCAAGGTTATTTTTGGACTTCCGCATGCCTTGAGTTGCATTATTGAAGCGTATAACAGTACAATTATATATTTCATTTCTACAATGATGTGGATTTGTGTAGGTGAAAGTGTTGGAGCTGGAGAATCAGTTGTCCAACGAACGCCAAAGGCTGGGCGAGCTGAGGAAAAAGCACTATGAGTTGGCTGGAGTTCCTCTCGATCAGACCGCAGGGAAAGATTTTGATGGGCTTGTCAGCGTTTTACCTCCAGTGATGCCTGAGCCACTGCTGCCTGAACCATCCAAACTCGAGCCTTCTAAAAACCCACCATCTAAAAGACCTTCTATTTTCCAGAAATCTGGCAGCCTCCTTAAAAATAAGGTACCGGTTTATGCACACCTGCTAGACATTTAATATAGGCGATGATATTACTGTATTTATGTTGAATTTGCTGTTTAATATTTGTTTTTTGTTTACTCCGTTACAGTTTAGGTGAAGCCTTTGCGACGAACGTACAGTGGAAACAACCATTTGAATGTAACGTTTATGGCCTTTTGTAAAAATCATTCATTTATTCTTCTTTTGTAACGGTTTTATCCTGGTTAAAGTCGCAGTGGATCTGGAGCCTAACGTACGAACGCTGGATATGAGGCGGGAACACTCATTCGCACACTCAGTGGCAATTTAGAGTTCCCAGTTCACCAGCATGTTTTTTCGCAGTGGGAAGAAACCAGAAATCCCAGAGGAAACCCATCTGGACATCGGGGGAACATGTGAAACTTTTTTTTTTTTGTATAAATTATGTGTAATTAGATAAAATCATGATTTTGTAAACTTATGTAATTAAACATAATCTATGATGAATAATAATAATATGAAAGTATATACCATTGTTATTAGCACAACACCTATTACTCCCATATTTTCCTTTATTTCTCCTTTTATTTCTAAATAAAGACTACCATAAAATAAATGTTGACAGAACATATTTAGTTGAACTTAATCTCCATCAAATTAAAAAACACAAACAAAAAAGGCCCTGTAACATAATGTCTGCCTAAGATTTGAGTGATGTCAGAATGTAGGGGGAAACACCAACTCTGATATGGCTGCTGTTTATGCATTCCTCAGTGGCACAAGTCCTTCCTTAGTTCTATGGTATGAAAGTCATGCCACCTCATTTCAAAACACTTGTGTCGCAGAAAACAAAAAGTAAACAACTAATTGTTTTACCTCGCGTAAAAAGCTATTTGTGTAATAATAAATATATATTTTTTAGAATAACTCTTGAGTTGCTGTATTTTGACATTTCTAGCTGATGCCATTTCAACTCTCCGGTGTCGCTCGCGCATTATTAGTGATGGGAAATTCGGATCATTTTACTGACTCGGATCTTTGAATCTCGTTCAGCAAAAGGAACGAATTTTTTTTTCAAGTCATTTTGTTCATTGCAGCAGAATATAATTAAAATCTTAATGATAAGATTATAGTTAATCTTATAATTCCGTGTCCGGAATCGAATCCTGTTGTCTCCGAGACGACTTGTTCCCGAGTCAAAGTAAAGATTCGTTCAAAATGAACGAATCATTCATGAACGACACATCACTATCGCGCATGCGCACTAACTGCGGCAGTTTCCACTGAAGAAATCGGGACGAGAAACAGGGACGGCGATGGGACAGCAACTATTATTATTATCATCGTTAAATTTAGCCGCTATAACTAACAGTGTGACCGCTGCGACCGAAAAGATGACATTAAAACTCGTGTGAGTGCTTCGTCCCACTTGTCCGGGTGTTTAGGCGTAGAGAAAACGGGAAGGTTTCGGGTTTTGTATTAGATAGGAAGCAGAGCAGGGCGGTGGGAAGCGACAGTCATGGAAGGTTTTGGATCGGCGCTGGAGAAAAACGTGGCGGATTTAACCGTGATGGACGTGTACGACATAGCGGCTGTGGTGGGCCAGGAGTTTGAGCGGATTATAGATCAGTACGGCTGTGAAGCGTTAGCGCGACTCATGCCCAAAGTTGTGCGGGTTTTGGAGATCCTGGAGGTGCTGGTGAGCCGCAACAGCATCAGTCCGGAGACCGAGGAGCTGCGGCTGGAGCTGGATAAACTCCGCCTGGAGAGACTGGACCGCCTGGAAAAGGAAAAGAAACACAAAAAGGTAAAAAGTGTTATTTTTGAGTATTATCGAGGAACGCGAGAAACATCTTTCTTTAAGACTTAAACAACAGGTACGAATTTCTTGTCGCCTTTTCTTGTCGTCCTGGTAACGATATTAAAGACCAGAACAAAGCTAAAACAGATGGAACTTCCTGTTTATGACCGGAAATGGAAATGTTCTGTCTGTGTCGGATTTCTGAAACCGCATCCTAATCGATATATACAGTGCCTGAGAGCATACAGAGAGGAGAGGGTACTAAACTGTACCTTTCCTCGTCACTGCTGTGGTAAACATAAGCGGACACACTTTATGCCTTAAATATGTACCTTTTTTTCCACAGAGAAAATCTCCTGCTTTCACCCAGATAGACAAACACTCTTAGGGGGTTTTCCCACTTGAGTCCTCTAAAGAAGTGAACTCAGACCCCTTGAAGTGGACCGAGAGGTGAACCAACTGAAGAAGGACCCGGTTCTCTTTACGTTCACACTTTCCCTGTCCCTGAAAGAGGACTCGGATTCTTTTTTGGTCCACTTAAGCAGTAATGGGGATCTCAGACCTCTGTGTTTATACTGTTGCTTTTTGGGTATTAGTGCTCATGCTTGTTTATTTATTTATTTATTGTAATTTCTAGATGTATAAAATGTATGGTGTTTTTTGTGCTCATCTGAAGTGTTGGCTTTGTAAAAAAAAAAACAACAAACAAACAAACAAAAAAAAAAAACCTGCCATATGTTAAATATTCTGCCCTGTGGGTTAAGGAGACATGCAAATGACAAAAATGTCATTAAGCCAACTTTAACTTTAAATAATGGCATAACGGTTGTGTGAGCACCTAAATAGGTAAAGCAAGTTTGCAATGAACGTACCATTATCATCCTCGTTGATGTCAACACATCCTCCCTCTACGACATCCATTGGGTGGGGCTTGCAGCGACTTGTACCAAGAATTTTGTCTAACAAATCGAGGCCACTTGACATCGGCTGACGGTCCACTAGATCGTGGTTTATCTCATGTGGCCATGTATTTCTGGCATAATTTTTTCACTTTGACCCGGTTAAATGAGCCCGGAGCGAGTTGTGTTCACGATGCAGGTTTTTAGCGAAGCGTACTCAGACCAACTCCCAAGATGGTCTCTGTTCGATCTGCTTTAAAAAGATCTGAGATCGTTTGGAGTGTTCACACATGGGCCAAAAATCTAGCGAACCGTGCTCAGACCCCTGAAAAGGACCAAGTGTGAAAAACGGTTGCTTAACAGTACCTTTCCTGTATAACCTTTACCTAGAAATGTTAATGTAAGTGTAATTATGGTCCAGGTATATACAGCTGTGCTCATAAATTTACACACCCCTTGCAGAATCTGCAAAATGTTAATCTTTTTTTTTTTTTTTTTTTTTTTTTTTAATAAGAGGGATCATAAAAATTGCTTTTTGTTTTTTATTTATTTCTGCCCAGAATAAGCTATTTCACATAACAGATGTTTACATATAGTCCACAAGTCCACACAAATGAAACAGTTCAAAAGTTTACACATGCTTGCTTCTTAAAGTGCCCCTATTATGCTTTTTCAGATATTATCTTTCATGTAGTGTGTTATATAAGTGCACGACAATGAAAACAGTGCTATATGATGTTGAGATCCATCTTTTCACACTGAGGACAATTGAGGGACTCGTACACAACTATTACAAAAGGTGCAATACATTCACCGATGCTCAAGAACGCAACACGATACATTATGGGCCAATGGGAGGGGGTGTAAACTTCTGAACAGGATGATCAGTGTAAATTGTTTAAAGATCTTATTTTTCATTTAGAAGCTACATAAGATATTTACATGTTTTCCAGAAGACAAAATAATAACAATTTATACTGATCATTCTGTTCAAAAGTTTACACCCCCCTGGCCCTTAATGTATCCTGTTGCCTTCTTTCCCACCCCCCTCACTTCTTCTCGCAGCCATCCACGCCCATTTAAGTTGCATTTTTCAAAAAGATTGCGAGGTAGTCTTGAGCTGAAAGGGGGGGGGGTGTTTAATGACCCTTTAAATGGATCTTTGGTTCACTCATGGAAAAAAATAGTAAAATGTATCTATCTTTTGTACCTTTTGTATTTTCCACATGGATATATAGTGTACCTTTTAAAATGATTTAGGCACATAATTTGACCATAATTAGTTTTTCAGGTAAAGCTGTAAAGGTACATGACATGCACCGTTCTACACTTTTGGAAAAATAGTAACTAAAATGTACCTTTTCTTTGTCGCCGGGATACTCACCTTGTATACCTTTTACTATGTATCTTTTACCTAGAAAGGTGGATATAGTTTACCTTTTAAAAGCTTTACTCTAAAATGTAATTAATGTACAAATATGCAACAAGGAAGGATACATTTTAATACCCTTTTCCCTAAATGTTCTCTCTCTGGATGATTTAAAAAGTTTATTTAAAAATGAAAGAACCCTCAAGGAACCTTAAAGAGTATAGTGTAAGAAGTAGGTTTATATTTGGATGACTTGAATGGAGATGATGCATATTGGGAGATGTTTTACATGACCGTCATAACACTTTGTGTGTATTTTAACGGTGTGTCTATTTTAAAGGCACCTTACAGTACTGTAATTTTGCTCAGGAGCTGGAGCTGGTCGAGGATGTGTGGCGAGGGGAAGCCCAAGACTTGTTGTCACAGATTGCCCAGCTGCAACAGGAAAACAAGACCCTCCTCAACAACCTGTCACTCAAGGACTGCCCAATGACAGAGGAGGATGTTCAGAGACAGGAAGGTAATTTACATGAGCTTCCTAAAGCAACTCGCTCCAAACTCTGCAGCTGCATCTGCGTTTTGAATAGAGCGACTCTACTTCACAGCGCTCTGCATTTCAGTGGAGGGAGGGCCACCGAAGGAAGGAAGTTTACGAACACACGGATCCTGAATTGCCTGATCTAGGTTTAATTCCTCGTCTATGCTTTGCACACACTCCTGCAAACATGCGAACCTTTTTTTTTTTTTTTTTTTTTTTTTTTAAACAAATACATGAGGCCACGCATGGTAAATACTCATAGCTCCAGACACACTCGTTCTCTCTCGGCTATTTAGAGATGGACAAAAGACATTCAGACGGGCCTCACAAAGGAGTCCTTCTGTGTGTAACTGAAGGGAAGCCAGGATGCGTAACTGCAATAGCAGGCCAGCTTGCGGAGACACAGAGATTCCTCAGTGTTCATTACAGTCCACACGTGCCTCGTTTCAGCACTCCGTCAACCTTTCTGATTCAACTGATTCACTGTCTGATTGTCTGTTCATTTTTAATCTTAATAATGCTATTAATGTAATATTAAACTGCCACAGGTAGAACATACAGTACATGAAAGCATGGACAGTGAAAATTGTGTTTTGCTATTTTTAGGCTATATATGATGCACATATAAAAATAAATATACCATTTTACTTTTATTACTCAGAAAATTATTTAAAAAATTTTTTTATTTCAACTGCACCAACATAGTTAGGCCGAATCCAAAATAGCTGCCTAAACGCAAAATATGTTGCCTACAGGGGATATACAATAATGGCATTCTATAACTTGCACAACGCCAGAGACAACACCATGTAAGATCCCGCCGCAGAAAAGGCGTGTCTCTAATTATGCCTGCTGGAAATGAGCTATTTAGAGTCTAATTAAATACTTGAAACATATTATGACAATGGTATTCAGACAGTGAAATTTATTCTGATGGGCCTATTAGAAGAAAGCCTTTATTTATCACATACGGTAGACTGTACGTTACAGTACCATGTAAAATTATTTACTTCACATATCCCAGCCTGTCAGAAAGTTGGGGTCACAGTGTAGGGTCAGCCATGATACGGTGTCCCTGGAGCAGATATGGTTAAGGACCTTGCGCAAGTGTCCAACAGTGGCAGCTTGGGGGTGCTGGGGCTTGAACCCCCGAGCCTCTGATCAGTAACCCAGAGCCTTAATCACTGAGCCACCACTGGCACATTTATTATCTGCATCTCTATATAGTACTGTATGTCTGTTCTAATGGCATGAAGCATTGTTTTTATCACAGAAAGCGAGTCAACGACTTGTCCACTACATGTAGGGAGAGTTATGTTTTGACCAAGTGAGTTATTTTTGTGTCAAATCTATTTTAAATGCACCAGCAGGGGAGCTTGAAGAGGAACTACATGGCTTTGAGTGTCAAGTCTCTGTGAGAGTGTGCAATATTCCCAGTTTACTGGAAAATATACAGGAAAGATCACAACAGACCAAATAAGTGTTGAGGAAATAAGAATATAATGAGCATGTTGACTTTGACTATCGTTGCTAAAAGTGACTGCCATTTATTTCATCTTTAGTATTCACTAGAAAGTCCTGGACTTATGTGGACACATGCAAAAATATTGAAATGTATTTACATTTGGCTGACAAGTTTACCCAGAGTGAGGAAGAATCCAGTTCAAGCCTTCTCACAGTGAACAGTGTATCAGTGCTAGTCCTGGGATTTGAACTCCCAAACATCAGGTCACTGGTACTAAACTAACCTGTAACTAATACGCCTTTCTCTCTGGGTTGCCAGGTATGTCAGAAAGGGAGAGGCAAGTGATGAAAAAGCTAAAGGAGGTGGTGGATAAACAGAGGGATGAGATTCGCGCCAAGGATCGAGAACTGACGCTGAAGAATGAAGACATTGAAGCAGTAAGTGACCACTTTTCCATTTCGGTTCACATGAGCGCACTGTGAGTGAATCACATACTACATGCCCTTGTGACTCATTTCTAGTGACGGAGAGTCATGACATTGAATGGGAAGGCTAAAAAAGTCTGCATTGCTATTATAAAATCATTATGGTTGAGCTTGAAAGCACAGGGTCTCATGTCAGGCATAAAACCATTTCATGATTCCGATTTTTGTTTAAGTGAAGTGACTTTTAGTAGTTGATTTACTTCTAGTTTCTTCTCCAAAGGCATTCTGGAAAAATCAATGATTGAGAAAGTAATCCACATTCAAGATTATTACACCTTCTATTATATTTGAAATGTACTTTTGATCACTGCAGATTATGGAAGTGTCAGCAAAATGGATTTAAATAAATGAGCACCAAGGCGTGTTACACCAAGTCTAACCACTCAATATGACTATGTCATGGATAGGCTGTGTTTCTCTACAGTCTATGCTAAAAAGAAATCAGCCCTAGCTTCTATATCAAACCATTCTCTGTATTTGAACTTTTCCCCTCCTGCCTTTTACTTGTGTGTCTTCTAGCTACAGCAGCAGCAGAACCGGTTGATGAAGATTAACCACGACCTGAGGCATAAGATCACAGTGGTGGAGGCGCAGGGCAAGGCTCTGATCGAGCAGAAGGTGGAGCTTGAGGCGTTTGCCCAGGCCAGGCAGCAGGAGCTGACTAGCCTGAGACAAGAGGTGGCACGACTCAGAGAGCGTCTTCAGGGAGAGAAGAAAAGCCCTGAAACCGAGGAGCAGCCTGCTCCGCCATCACCTGCTCAGGTACATAAAAAAAGCCTCCTTTACTGACTATTATTCACTATTTCCAGATACAAAGCCAGCATCCTGGCATGGTTGCTATGGTGACCTTGTTTATATATTTAAAAAAAAAAAAAAAAAATGTATCGAGTTAGGGAAGTTTTCAGTCATACAGGTGTTTTTGAGTAGCATTAGGCCCAAGTGATTGGATTTGTTATGATCTTAAACACATTTAATGTTACTGATTTTTTTTTTTTTTTTCTTCTTCAAAAATCCCTCTGTCTACATTTTTACCTGCAGTTCAGCCATGTGGAATAAGTCTTGAACGATCACAATTGAAGCACCAAGCATCAAAAACAGTTCCCACTGGCGCCCCGCCAGAACTTTTACTCCTAAATGTGATAGATGATAGATAAATTACATTTATTTGGTCTTACTGAGCCTCATGTATGCACAAAGCGTCATAAATAGGGAAGTTTCTGCCACACTTATTTCTTATTATTAATAATTATTTACAACTTTTATGCATTGTATTTCTTTATCTGTAGAGGAAATGAAATAAATGACCTTTTCTTCCTAAATTGGACAAATGAAAATAACAATTTACTTATCACATAACACCGGGAAATAAAATAAATACAATCAATAAAGGCGAACTTATACCACCTATAATAATTTATTAATAATTATTTGTAACCTCTGCTTTTAAATATAATTAAATTAAGCTATTTTGAAGAAAAAGTTTATCATTAAAAGCTTAATTGTTTTTAATACAATCCTATCATTTTAATTGTAAACTATGATAACAAATTAGTTGTTATAGATCCAGTGCCTTGTGTAAGTATTTTGTAGTGTTACAGCCTAGAACTGAAATGGATTTAAGTGGGATTATATGTCATAAATCTAAATTATATTTTGAGATTGCATAAGTACGCCTCCCCTCCCCCCATTGTTGGTAATTAAGTTCACATTGCCCTAAATGTGGTGTCGTCGCGTATCGGGACTGTTCACATGTATGTGACTGCAGTGAATCAGACAGTATCATGTGTCATGTACGAGATGGGGCTGAGCTGCGAGATAAATATAGACGTGGTTTGGCCAGCAAGCTAGAAAAACTTGACCCGGGGCAATTGTAGGCACAGTCCAGTCAAACAGTATGTGGGCTAACAGTGACTGAGATCTGTTGCTTTCCAGCGTGATGTCATACTGAATGACCAGCACAAGCTTCTATTCAGTGTAAGCTGTGTTAGTACTGTTTGATAGAACTGTGCTTTTAATTAAGAAGGAATAATACTCTATGGTTTTGGCAGCATAGTTTTGAGGTCAATATAGGTCATTATGTTTTATAAAAGCACTGATAATACCCATAATACTCTCAGAACAGGAGAACAGTAATTCAGGATATAAACATTATACTATAATCACTCAGCCCTACTTTTGAGTAACCCTTTTTTTTTTTTTTAACCAACAAGTTTTAAAGTCACAACTCAAGGAGAACTTGTCTCATTAATACCCTTATCTTGGGTCAGAATTTACTCCCCAAGCCCGTGCAATCACATGATCCCCCGCTGTCCCTGGCTCCACGTAACCACCAAGTGCTAACAGATGAGGATGAAGCGGATGTGGAGGATGAGGATGATGAGGAGGAAGAGGCTGTGTTGTTATGGGTAAACCTTTAGCGTACCAGGGCTGCACGGTTTGAGACTAACTTGCTTTGTTCCTGCAGTGAACGCCTGTGGTGCCACTATTGTTATTTCTAGAGCATTAGCTAATCTGTTCAGTGAAGAAGGTGTGTGTAGGAGTCAGCTGCAGTGTTTTGGGTGTGGTTAACATAAACCAACAGTTGTGTTGGTTCATTCGTGTCGTAAGTCTTGTTGGAGATCTTTTACATCATCAGCATGCGTGTGTGTTGTGTGTTTATAACTTCTGGGACAACAAAAACCCCTGTAGATGCATATTGTTTTCTAGTTTTAAAGAAATTCAGTTTCATTGTAGAATCCAGTCCGAGCACATAGATGTGCAGTGGAATTGCTCAAAGGGACCTGCTCACTGGCTTTCCTGGGATTTAAACGCTCAACCTTTGCATTGCAAGCCGAGTAGTAATTATAAGACAGGTGCACCAGTGGTGTTTTGAGAAAACAAGACTCATACTATATGCAGTAAGTGTGTGGCATGCACATTAATTATATCATATCCATGCAGTCACATGGAGCATTATGAATCACAATGGATGTAAGTAAAGCATTAGGTGTATTTTAAGTCTACAAATCTGACTAATCTGTGCATTTTTGGTGGAACAACAGTTCACCTGCAGACACTGTGTGGTGCTGCCTGCTGACCTTTACTTCATTCCTGTCATTCGACAGGAGGCGTTGTGTGAGGAGGAAGTGGCTTTCGATCCGAAAGATCCAAACCGACCACGCTTCACTCTGCAAGAGCTGCGAGATGTCCTGCATGAGAGAAATGAGTTGAAGGCCAAAGTGTTCATGCTGCAAGAGGAAATTGCATATTACAAAAGGTCAGCCATTTTAGCTTGTGGTTGTTATATTTACTATTCACAAACATCATAAAGGTGACTGGAGTTTAAAGATAAGTTCTTCTGATCACTTCGGGTTTGGCCATAGTGTATTACATACAGTGGTGCTTGAAATTTTGTGAACCCTTTAGAAGTTTCTATATGTCTGCATAAATATGACCTAAAACTTCATCAGATTTTCACATAATTCCAAAAAGTAGACAAAGAGAACCCAGTTACACAAACGAGACAAAAAGATTATACTTGGTAATTTATCTATTGAGGAAAATGATCCAATATTACATATATTATATCTGTGACTGACAAAGTTATGTGAACCTTTTAGGATTAGCAGCTAATTTGAAGGTGAAATTAGAGTCAGGTGTTTTCAATCAATGGGATGACGATCAGGTGTGAGTGAGTGCCCTGTTTTATTTAAAAAACAGGGATCTATCAAAGTCTGATCTTCACAACACACGTTTGTGGAAGTGTATCATGGCAGGAACAAAGGAGATTTCTGAGGACCTCAGAACGAGTTGTCGATGCACATCAGGCTAGAAAAGGTTACAAAACCACCTCTAAAGAGTTTGGATTTCACCAATCAGACAGATTGTGTACAAATGGAGGAAATTCGACCAACAAAGATCACTCCAAGAGCAAGATGGGAAATAATTCTCAATGTGAGAGAATTAGCCTCTCTCACATTGGCTAATGTTAATGTTCATGTGTCCACCATCAGGAGAACATTGAACAACAATTTTGGTTTAAATGAGAAGGGCTATATTTGGAGAAAGGAAAACAATGCGTTCTAGCAATTTATCCCATCTGTGAAACATGGTGGTGGTAGTATCATGGTTTGGGCCGGTTGTGCTGCGTCTGGGACAGGACGGCTTGCCATCATTGATGGAACAATGAAGTATACCATCAAAATCTAATGGAAAATATTGGGACATCTGTCCATGACCTGAATCTCAAGAGAAAGTGGGTCATGCAGCAAGACAATGACCCTAAGCACAGAAGTCGTTCTAGCAAAGAATGTTTAAAGAAGAATAAAGTTAATGTTTTGGAATGGCCAAGTCAGAGTCCTAACCTTAATCCAATAAAAATGTTGTGGAAGGACCTGGAACAAGCAGTTCATGTGAGGAAACCCACCAACATCCCAGAGTTGAAGCTGTTCTGTACTGAGGAATGGGCTGAAATTCCTCTAAGCCAATGTGCAGGTCTGATCAACAGTTACCGCAAACATTTAGTTGCAGTTTTTGCTGCACAAGGGGGTTACACTAGATACTGAAAACAAATGTTCACATACTTTTGCCACTCACATGTAATATTGGATCATTTTCCTCAATAAGTAAATGACCACGTATAATATTTTGTCTCATTTGTTTAACTGGGTTCTCGTTATCTACTTTTATGACTTGTGTGAAAATCTGATGTTGTTTTAAGTCATATTTGTTCAGACATATAGAAAATTATAAAGGGTTCACACACTTTCAAGAACCAGTGTATGTAAAAATAATTAATAAAAATGTACTGAATAATGTCAAAATAGCACTCCACCTGTATTCTAACTTATTGTGATGTACGGTTGGTTTTAACATGCTATTAAATAGATGAGGGATAAAACAAAAAAATATAACATGCTGTTATAGGAAAATAATCAATAATCGGTGTGGCGTGGTGTGATGCATTACCGTCCCGAAGTTCTAATAACAGTATGTCCTAAAGTGTTTTAATAGGAGTTTGCCTATTTCTAATTATTACAATCTATGTCATAATTTTTATCCGTTTACAGTTACATTAACAAGTTAGTTCCTGTTCACTTGCGCTATAAACAGAAGTTCCCACTCCAGCCCATTTTTCTCTCTCTTGTAGTAAACTGAAGACAAGTCGAAAAAACCTAAAGTTACAGCCTCACCTCTGACTGTCCTTCCAAAAATGCTAAATAAATGTCTCCTCATAGAAAACATCACCATATCAATGATTGCACACATACACACAATGAATGTCCTTGATTATATTACTGTAGAAATGATAACGTATTAGCTAAACAAGCGCTTTAACGTAAACCTGTGATTTGCATTACAGCCAGGAATACTGTCAGAGCTCTGACCAATCAGAATCGAGAATTCAGCAGCACCGTGGTAGAAGATGCTGATTCATTCAGATGTCAATAGGGAGCTATTTTTGATTCATCGATAAACTTGTGTGTTCTCTTTCCTCCAGTGAAGAGCAGGAAGATGATGCACACCCGCCCACTCCGGACCCTTCGCCCACGCTCCGGCCCCGCTCCCGAACCGGCGCCCAGCCAGAATCCGGCATAAAGCGCTTGTGCGTACTGCAAAGTTCCTCCTACTTCTTCTTGGGCTTGCTTCTCACAACACGCACTCAGATATTTGCAGGGAACCATGCCCAGAACAGCTCATATTTCCCCTTTGTAATATTCAAATATTGCTCAATATTGTAGACTTAAAGTTAATAAACATCTGTTACTGATGTCGAGATTGAATTCCACTGGATGTGCTGTTTCAGCATTTCATGTTTTTGCACCCTTGTGGCATGACCATTATTAATCCCGGTGTCAGTGGGTCATTCTGGCTAATATTGTACGAGCAGGTCCATCGTCTTGTGTACGACTTCCCCAAACAGAGTAGGTATTTCAGAAGACGTCCAGTTTTGGCAGGAGCGATTTTGTGGTTTCTGTTCCCTCTTTTGCTCAACTCTCCGTGTCTGTGCCTTTCTGCAACAGGATCTTCACAGCCATTATGCCGATGGTGGCGGCTGGCTTGATTGCAGATGACCCCACTTTACAGCCAATCAGACGACTTGTTTCTCTTGTACGGCCCGTTTTCATTGTTGACCTTTGTGTTCTGTTTTTAACACCTTACTGTAGCCCTGCATGTATTTTATTTTTTAGTTTTTTTGGCACTGCATGCCCTTCCCTCCTGACCTCTCATTGGAGATGGTCGTAACACCAAGAATATTCTGATTGGCTGATTGTGGGGTTGTGCTGTCTGGAGTTTGTTAGCAGGAAGGTGGTTCGAATCAGCCAGTCAGAATAAAAACAGCATTTCCTCATCCCCTGGTCCAGCTCTCACATGCTAACACTTGTGACTTAACCATGACCCACTGCCTCACTAAGGATTTTAAAACTCTAACAATGATTAGCTCAGCACTTTTCTGTGCGTTTCCTGGTGTGACTCTCTATCAGATGGATGGCTGAAATGTCTGTATGAGGTGCTTACTTGATCGGGCGGGGGGTCACAGGGTGATTCCATGATTGGGGATGCCACATTTAGCCAACTTTCAATCTACAATATCATGTATTTCCATTCACAACTTTGGAAGTTGTCATATTTTTATGACAACTTCCAAAGGTTTGTTTTCTGATAAAAGCTGCATTTTGCACTTACATTAGTAACACTTTTTCAGAATAGAATTAGCAAATGCACAAAATATGGTTTACTGTCATCCGTGGCATGATGACACTAAGAACTTTCTAATGAGTTACTTATTTTTATTTAATTACTTTCAACCTATAATCTTGGTCACAGGGTTGTACTTTCCAGATGATCTCATCAGTCAATGTCACTCAAAGTAAAATACTTTGGATCTCCGGGAGGGGGGCGAGGCAAAGGCGGGAATCGAACCCCCAACTAGTGGTTAGCACATTTGCCTCGCTCCTCCAGGGATGGGGGTTCGATTCCCGCCTCTGCCCTGCGTGCATGGAGATTGAATGTTCTCCCTGTGTTTCAGGGGTTTCCTGCAGGTACTCCGGTTTCCTCCCCTATCCCAGGGAACGCCTTTTTGCACAAGGGAACTCATGGAAAAGGATGTTCAAGCATGAGAATGTTAAACAGATTCAAACAGTAATGAAGAAATGAGATTTTCATGTTTTTAGTTAGTTATGTTTTTCAGTATTTATCTGTAACCTATGGTAAAGGACACGTCACCTTTCACCTGCGTTTAAAATATATTTTACCTTTACATACATATTTGTGAAAGAAATATGAGTGGGACACAAATGGCACCCCAGTTGTGGACTCATCCCCCAATACATGGTGACAGAGCTGCATTTGAAATGCAAAAATGTTAATTCTATGCAAATTAAGGATCTGTATTCCTCAGACCAAACCAAATTTGGACCAGTGCCATTATTTTAAATGTGGGTTGTTGTTGTTTATTATCATTATTATTATTATTAATTTATTTTTACAAGGTTTTTAAAAAATATTTGGTACACTCTGTGACCAAAAGTTTGTGGACACCTGAGTATTGAACACCCATTCCAAAATCATGGTCATTAATATGGAGTTGGTCCCCCTTTGCTGTTAATAATAACCTCCTCTCTTCTGGGAAGGCTTTCCACTCATTCAGATACAAGAGTTTGGGGGAGAAGGCCTGGTGCACAGTCAGCATTCCAGTTCATTTCAAAATTCATAGCAATTCGTTCGGTTCGGTTGAGGTCAGAGCTCTGCAGGCTGCTCGAGTTCTTCCGGTCCAACCTTAGCAAATCAGGTCTTCATAGAGCTCGCTTTGTGTACAGGGAACAGGTTTGGGCCTCTTGATTCCACTGAAGGGAAATCTTAATTCTACAGTGTACAAAGACATTCTATACAATTGTGTGCTTCCAACTTTGTGGCACCGGTTTGGTGAAGGGTCCACATATGGGTGTGATGGTGAGGTGTCCACATGCTTATAACCATATATGAGTATGCCACAATTTTGTCTTAAATTACATTAGAAGAATCTTTGTCTTGACAATATCTGCAGACTGGGAATAGACTAGAATTGACATTTTAAAAACAAAAAACAAAAATGAATGTATTTTATGGCCTGAACGAAATATTTTGGACGTGAACCTAGAACACAGTTCTCTGGGTAGAAGTGGTTGTGGTTAATGCTTTTGGGCTACTGATCGGAAAGTTGAGTTCAAATCCCAGCACCACCAAGCTTGTAGAGAATTGGCTCAGATAATAATAATAATAATAATAATATGTCTGCCTTGAATCGTTATCAGATATCTGCCGACACTTAAGAGCTTGAATATCATGACTGTGTACTGAATTGCATCCCGTAGATTTATTTACAGACTTAGATTTAAATAAGACTTCTTTTGAAAATGAACTGTAAGTCATGAGCGCTGATAAAGCTAACTGTGATGTCTCGTTTCTCCCTTTCAGGTTTAGCTTCTTCTCTCGGGACAAGAGGCGCAGCTCGCAGAGGGGCATGGCGCAGTTTGACGACAGCTATAGCCCGTGGTCCCGCAAAGACGACGTCTACACAGAGCAAGCCCAGGAAGCTTTACAGCACATGTAACCCACTGAACACCGACAAAGCACAAAGACCCTCTAATCCCTAACTCTCTGCAATGTCATGAGCAATACATACAGTTGCGGTCGGAAGTTTACATACACTCATCATGGACATGAATGTCATGGCAATATTGGGCTTTCAATAATTTCTTGGAACATTGCTTTTTCTGGGGCAGAATGATTGTATAAACATACATCTTTGTTTTTTGTAATCAACACAGGACCAAAATTATACATACAGGGTCAAAAATATACATACAAACACATAGATTATTAATTCAATGGTGCTGAAAGTTCCAAAATGTCCTTTAATTTGCCAAAACCAAGGCCTCTTAATTTCCTGTTAGTGATCATGATTGACTACAGATGGCAGCTTCTCTGTGCCAACATAAAAAGGGTTTGTTTGACAACATTCATTGGATTGACCAACACACAGTACTATGGGAAAATCCAAGGAGCACAGTGCAGATCTGAAAAAGAGGATGGTGAATTGTCACCACTTTGCCAAGGTCTGGAAGAAGAAGACCCAAACTGTCACCCACAGCTGAGAGGAAATTGGTTTGGATGGTCAGGAAAAACCCAGGAACCACCTAGGCACAGGTCTGCCATGAACTGGAAGCTGCTGGAACATCAGTGTTACTGTCTACAGTCAAGCGAGTTTTACATCGCCATGGACTGACAGGCTGCCGTCCAAGAAACAAGCCCCTGCTCCAAAATCGACACCTTCAAGCCTGTGTAAAGTTTGCGGCTGACCAGATGAACAAAGAAAAAGCCTTCTGGAGGAAAGCTTTATGGTCCGATGAGACAAACATTGAGTTGTTTGGCCACAATGACCAGAGGTATGTTTGGAGGCGTAAAGAACACTGTACCAACTGTTAAGCATGGTGGTGGTAGCATTATGTTCTGGTGCTGTTTTGCTGCCACTGGAACTGCTGCATTGCACAACGTGGATGGAATAATGAAGGAGGAGGACTACCATAGAATTATTCAGCATAATCTCAAACCATCAGCCAGACGGTTGAAACTTGGACACAATTGGGTGTTCCAACAGGACAATGACCCCAAACACACATCAAAGCTGGTTGTGGAATGGATAAAGCAGGCTAACATTAAGCTTTTCGATTGTCCTTCCCAAAGTCCTGATCTCAACCCTATCGAAAACTTGTGAACTGTGCTTAAAAGTCGGGTCAGGGCCAGGAAACCAACAAAGGTCATTGAACTTTACCAATTCTCCCAAGAAGAGTGGTCAAATACCCAACCAGAATTCTGCCAGAAGTTGGTGGATGGCTACAAAAAGCATCTGCTCAAGGTGAACCTTGCTTAGGGACATTCAACTAAATATTAGGCATGCTGTATGTATAATTTTAACCTTGTGTTGACTACAGAAAACCCCAAATAAATTTAAACTTGTGAACCAAATTCTTGTTTTTTATTAAAGATTTATGTTGTACAATCATTCTGCCCCAGAAAAAGAACAGTTCAAAGTTTCAAGATTATTGAAAGCCCAATATTGCCATGACATTCATGTTCATGATGAGTGTATGTAAACTTCCGAACGCAACTGTACACTCCACTGTTACAGTCACATTTCCCAGCAAGCAGTCATTAGTGGATAAAGGCAGAAGGGAAATGGAACAGTTTAAACATAGATATGGCTACACATCACGAAACTTCCGATGCTGACGTCTCTAAGTTGGGAGCTTAATTTTATATTGTTTTACGTGTGTTAGGTTAACAGATTCCCAAGATACTATACGCAAAGTGTGTTTGGAATTTATGATAATGTTTGCAGTCATGAGAAGAGCAATGGAAGGCCATGTTGATGTGCCTTGAGAAGTGTTTCGATTAGGGCACTTTTTCATGTTCGTAGATTCAAATTGAATATTGAAATGAGGCAGTGCCTAACGAAAGCTAATCCGGTTTTAAAGCAGTAAAGAATGCCCATAATGGGATGGTGCGTTGCCAATAAAAGGTGGCATTTTTCCAGGTTTAAACCTAAATTTTGCACAGTGATTTGGGGGGGGGGGGGGCAGGTGTGGTTACATGGAACATATAATAGATAAGTGTGTTGTTATAACTAAGTTCTTCTATAGAAATGATATAAAGAAGAGGGTATGGGCATTCCAGACTCTCACAAGTGTCACATCAGCAAATGTCCATCACCAGCTGTTCTGCATTCTTATGACATGTGTGGTGCTTATACCAGCAGTCCTAGCGTTGTTTAGTCAAAGCATGAAAATGCCAACGCAGTTCCAGCAACATACTGACAAAAGCTTCTTTGTGAGCATGAAATCCTTGCCAGTGATTGTACTTATTATTTTAGAAAAATAAATAAAAAAAAAATATATATATGCGCATCCTGTGTGGTTGTAAAAGATTTCAGGAATTTCATAATGATAAATGTACCACACTACAGATCTTTAATGAACGATAACGAAGAATGCTGCATAACTTCATCTCATTGGCCATTAAAATATTTGATACATCATCATACCCGTACTGTCGTCGTAGCTTTTCTTTGTATAATTCAGCTAACTGAATTTCCTGGTTAAAATAAGTTAAAACGATTCAACATCTATCACTTTTCCTTAGACTTGTTAAATCATATGTATGAATACAGGATCCTGGCTGAGCATGTGTTGCAAATTAAACAACTTTCTGGAAATATTGGCAACTTAATATAAATATATTTCACCATGGCAAAGCTACCACAAGAACAGTCATGTGTTATTCCATACTTAAGCTCCGTTTGCATTTTTCTGCCCCTGAACTTGGCTCCGCCCCATACAGATCTTTTCCTTTTACAATCATAGTTTCAACAGAGGCGTAGGTGAGTTAAGGATAAAAGCAACACTTGTCAAAACCAGAAAGTTTAACAGAGTTAAATACGAGTCATCTTTTATCCGAATCTCTGTACGAGTCCCGATATCTCCTGTCATCCTTTCCTCGGTTGGATTCTCTCTCACTACTCCTGTCCCTGTATCGTCTGGAGTCCCTCCTGTCTTTATGGTGATCCCTACCACCTCGCTCCCATTCGTCTCTCCGATTCCGCTGTCGCCCGTGCTCTCTGTCCCAGCCCGGAGACGTAGCTCTTCTTTCATCTCTCTGTCTCTCCTCTCTCCCGCCATCTCCGTCTCTCCACCGGTCAGCTGGTCTGGGCATCGCACTGGGCAGGTTTATAGGTCTCCTGAATGGTCTGTCCCTGCCGCCGAACCTCAGCTGGCCCGACTCTTTCTTTCCTCCCAGGCCACCGCCGAGTCGCCGCGGTATCCATCCCTGCAGTGTGCGCTCCTGCTCAAAGTCCACGAACAGCTCGTGCTGGTCTACAACCATCTTGTTGCCGTCTCTCCACGCTCGCATTAAAGAGCGTTCCTCCTTGTACTCCACAAAGGCATAGCCCTTGGAGAAGCCAGTCACAGCGTCCCGGACGAGTCGTAGTCGTCGGATGTCACCGAATTTGGAGAAAACGATGTGAAGGTCTTCTTCGGTTGTCTTTTTGTTGAGCCGTGCGACAAAAAGCGTGAGTTGAGGGTCACCTGTTACAGCTTTATTGGGCCGGTAATGGGCATTTATTGCCCGCCATATGGCCCGGTCATGGGGCTCGAGGTCCGTGCTGTCGATGCTGCCAGCCTTGAGAGGGTCGTAGACTTTCGCTAGAGAACTCCACTCATTCATCTTAAGATGAAACAAAACAAGCACAGTCTCTAATTAGATTTGTACAAGTTTTTGTTTTTTTAAAACAAGGAGTGTAACATTATACTGCTTGTTGGTATAATCTGATAAGCTATAGATTAAGCTCTTAAAATCTTTTTGAAACATTTGAAAGATTCCCCTATTTCTTAAGCCCAAGAACTATTTAATTAATCATTGATAATTTCAATTTACTTATACTTAATATTTACTGTTTCATGTATTTTTCATTCAACCAGCCCTACTCTCACCGTTATCAAGTTGTATTTCTCATATTATAGTTTGTTATATTATTATTTTAATTAAAATGAGTTTCGTTTAGTTTAAACTTTATTCCATTTATAATGAATTGGGAAGGATTTTGAAACCCACATTAGATGTACTCAGTGGTTCAGATCTGGCAACCCTACCAAAACACCCTCAGATATACAGTACTTATGAAACAATTAGCAAATAAAAGCTGTTAGATTTAAAAGACACATACAAATATTATTTCTTTTCGAAATTTCATTTTTATAACTATTTTAAGAGTATAAATACTTTGTAAATATCTGCCAAACCCAAATTTCTAACACAATAGGCCTCTTTTAGAAAGTAATCTGTAGCTTCAGTAGCTACAACATGGAGCTAGGTTTAAGAGATTTAATTATTCGATTTAAACTTAAACTGAGCAAATGAACTTGGCGGCTTAATGACAGTTAATCCAAAAGTTACTAGCAACAAATATGTAATCTTTGGTTCGTTTTGTTTGCTTTTAACTTGGCACACACGGTTCTCCTCTGGTACCCAAACACTAGCTACAAACTAGATATCTGAGAAATCAAATGACCGAATCCCAAACGCCTTGATACTTAATTAGTGCACTAAAGAGTGTGGAGAAGGCATTAATCCATTCACTACGTAGTGCACTTACATGGCGAGGAGAAAATAATTTGAAATACAACTAACACGTAAACAGTACTGCAGCATGCTACGAACTAAAAATATTAAACCAACCAACCATGTAAAGTTATTTAGCAATAAGTGTACTTGACTATAGAGAAATGTAACTTACTTTACCAAAAAAAAAAAAAAAAGTTTCCTGTAGAAACACAACAAAATTACAATTAAACAAACAGAGACAATAGCGGGTCTTCCGTCATGTGCAGCAGGCTGATAGTTCCGTGTAGAAACTCCTGTCGTGTAATCGGTCCGGGACTTGGCGCGCTGTAGTTTGTGGTGTAATATCACGTTTGAATTGAGATTTCAATTTAAAAACAGCTCAGTTTAAAATAGCACAAGAAACATAAATCACACACACAGTTATAGTAATGGCAAAACGAAGCTTCGTGAAGCGTTTACGTTTACCGGTCATGAAAATAGTTAATTTTTCAAGGATTTGGCTCACTAGTGGCCTCTAGTGGCCAAATAAAATGTACACTTGAGTAGCATATGGAAACTGTTTTAGACGACTCACTCTCTCGCTCTCTCTCTATGGATCAACGAAGGCTTTAAAAATAAAAGCTGATGTAAATAATGCAAGATAAAGAATTTTGGACAAGTACATCAAATAATATGTGCGGGTAGAGATATCCTTCTGTATGCTGTAGAGTTTATAGTGCTATTAGTTAATCACATCAGTAAGGTTACAATCTACAAAAGAATAGCGTGTTTCAGCTGTACAGTGATAGTAAATGGGCAGTGAAAATGGCTTTGCGATCGAATATGCTTGTAAATTGTCAGAGAAGGAGGCACGACCGTCTCACGGCTCCAGGGTCCCCGGTTCGATCAGAGGCCTGTTTCACAAAGCCGGTTTCGGTGGTTACCACAGGATAGTTTGAGTTTAGTTTGAGCAAACTCTATTTTCGGTCTCAAGAAGTTGGATTGGTTTTAGTGGGTTTAAACATCTCCGTGGTAATTTACGCTCCACGGCTAACCTGCTCCGGAGCTGGATTTATAGAGTGGTGTAGGGATGACGTCAATTTGTATGCCAAAACCCAGACACGAGTTAGCATTTTAGCACTTCCGGTTCCATCGTCCCCGAAGTCAATGGGTGGTTTTTTTTTATGTGATTTTGATTAAAAGCCTGAAATAATGTCTGTGGTGAACACAAGCCCAAAATATTTTCACGTTTTATTCTACGACATAAAGTATACTAGTAAAACCCCACTCATTATTTTTTTTTAAAGCTTTTACGTGTATTGAAAAAGGCGACTAACAAGTTGCTAAAAGGGACTACAGACGATTAAACGTCATCGCGCCGAACAGGAAAAAACTGCAGATAAACTGGTTCAGATACGCTGTGCACAATTCCCCCCCAAAAACGAGGATGAAGATACAGCCACAGAGTAAATCCGTACTATGGAAAATGTTTTAAAAGTTTGGAAAAGTAGTCGGAAGCTTGGTGATAGTGACGTTGAAGTCGAGCGACCGTGGTGTATTTCATATATAGCGTACGGTTAGCTGTTTATTTCGACTTCACACTTCCTAAAAGTTGTGTTCAAATTATCTTCATGGACAAAACGTGTTAGTATTGTAAGCTTTTGTTGAGCACAGATCGGTTTTTTTTTGTGTGTTTGTTTTTTCTTGTTGTTGTTGGATAATCCAAAAACCTGTAGTGAAAATGCTATCGGGTTTTTGTCGAGGGAACCAGTGTGATGCTAACTTCCGGGTTCCAGTGCAAAATGACGTCATACCTGCACCACTCTATTAGTCGTTTGCTGCAAACGTCTGGTTTTTATGTGCATGCGCACGCTGAATAAAACCTGAGTTGACAGAGTTGATAACGATCGTCATGAAACCTGTTAATCTTAATTAACCCGGAGTGGTTTGATTTTGTCAGCTCAAAACTTGCTCTGCAACTCAGCGAGTTTATTAAACTGGCTTCATGAACCAGGACTCATGTCAACCGGCAAAACATATCAGGGTGAATTGGCTACTTTAAACTGCCCTTAGGTAAGAATGATGCATGCACATAATCTGATGTGATGGACTGGCCCCCAATCCAGGGTGCATTCAGACCCACTGTTCTTGGGATAGACTTCACAACTTTGACCAGGAAATTAAAGCACTTAAGAAGAAGTACAATCAATGGTCAGAGTATAGGTTACCAAAAAAAAAAAAAAAAAAAAAAGCCCACACACAGAGGAATCCCTAAACAAGGCTTCAAGTCCTCATCATTACAACACCACAGAGCTTCACCTGAAAGTGCATTCCTTCTTGACACATGCTTTGAACTTCCATTAACCTGCATAACCTCAATAACTACACATGTATGAAACAAAACCTTTGCATAAAATCATTTTATTAAACACGTCCATCCCAGCATAGAATACTCACACTTGGGTCATTTCATACTGCACACAAAAAGCAGTTCAGATATTTTTTTCAAAATCCATTACATCACACACGACATTGTAAAACTGTAAGACTCCAAATTAAAGTCGAAGGAGGGGAGGGGGAACCTTCCAGCTTTTAAAAAACATAGCTCTTCTAAGCATCACTTGCATTCCACAGAATTGTTTGCACATCATAAATAGTTATTGCTAAGCCACTAACTACTATACATTGGCTTAAGAAAACTCCTTATAAAAATGCAGAAAGTTTGACTATAACTGCATGCTTTGGAAGCACTGCCCTACAAGTATATAAAATATACAAAAAAACAACAACAACAAAAAAAAAAACTAGCAGGTCGTAATTTCCAGGATAAATATTTTTTAAAAGTATCGTCATGTAGGACACGTGGACTATGTACCGTAACCTAACTGTGTTTAAGTCACTGATTAACACACCCAAACAAGTTCTACCCCCTAAACATTCTCAGTTTGCTAAGGCAAAAAAATGACATTAAAAACTGGATTTAAGAAACGAGCTGTTCCCTTTTCAGAATCCATCAGTGTTTGAGCCACGGGTGAGCGGCTATAGAGGCTTTACTTCGGTCTCCGTAGTCGTACAGCAGCTCCTCTCCCTCCTCTATATCTCGAGAGGCCACGAGGATCAGGTGAGGTATTCCATTGATGTCATGGAGTTTGGTCTGACAGTTGCCATTCTTACTGTGGTTGAGGAGTCTTCCCAAGCGGTCGGTTTCCTTCGTGGCATCCACACTGAAGTGAAAGCAATGAGAACAGTAAACAGCTGTATGCTTTGACCACATCGGTGAGCTTTAAATCTTATTACTGTCTACAATATGGACATCCTCACAGCAAGCTGGCGCATTTCAGTTTCCTAATGTTAAACATCACAGGCGTGATCACACAGTGGCATGCTTTAGAGGAAAATAAAAATCCACCCTGAACCACTTGCATATTAACCTTTTTGAATTAACATGTGCTTGTCAATGCCGTTCAAGGTTTACTTGGTAACTATATTCTGACTTTAGTTTTGAGTTCTGTCATCGATGTTTTTCACTTTGGTTCCAGGTTTCCTGCATTACCCACAACGCCGTTTGCCTGCGATAGTGGTTTCAGTGGGATTTAGTCCTTGCTTCATCTCTACCTAAAGAGAGGGGTGTAGCAGAGCTTTAGTTCTTTAGTCAGTCCTGCTGTTACCTCCTCATCTGTATACTCTGCTAAATCAGATCAAGCTCTGAAGCTTCCGCTTATACATGAATACCTCCATCATTTGGTAGATCGCTCTGATCTAAAGCAGAGCCTTTGCCTTAACTCAGTTGTATCAACTAGCTGCATGACATTCTGGAACATAGAGTCCTAGGTTTGCGTTCTACCACTTCTACATTGCATTTCTCATTAACACGACCCTGAACGTTATTGGAAAATGGTGTGGACGAAAACAAGCTCTTGTCTTTTTGCGAAACCCGACCATTGAATAGTCATGTTTGAGGTTGTTGAAAAATCCCCCCCCCACTAGAACATAAATGTAACCGCACTAGCAATTTCTCCTTGTGATGCCAGCATGCCATAGAGATAGAAAAGTCTCACAGCACCAGAAATCACTAAACACACCACAAATGTTCAATATACACGCATTTAATGTGTTTCACATGCAATCTAATCTAATACTGAGCCACTGTTGGTATGACATGAGTTTTAAAAATAGCATTTTACAAAGAATTTTTTTTTTTTTTTTTTTTTTTTTTTTTTTTAAATAAACTTAGTTCTGTAAAAGGTAGTTCCCATGTGGTAGTTTAAGTCATGACTTGTATTTGTAGCTCTCCTTTTTACAATCACTTACTCTAGTATTAGCATGTGCTTTGTTTTTGCCATAACTGTAAAACCTTTTTATATAAACCTGTGACATTATTTTTTACTACCCTGTCCTATAAACACAAACTACATTTCCTGTGCAAGGTTATAGGTGGTACACTGTGGTGCCATGACATACCAGTATGTTTTGCTGAGATACTGGAAGTAATACATGTAGCAGCCTGTAGCAGCGTCTTGTGCATATACAGCCTCCCGTTTTTTGGCATCGGTTTTCAGCAACAGGTCGCCGTGATACTCCACTACATACTGCCCTTTCTGGAAACTTTGGGTGGCAAAAACTCCTCTTCCCTTTCCTTCGATGTACTTCACCTACAGAGAACAAAAGATCAAGTTCAATTCAATTTCAACATTCTGATGATCATGTGTTTAACTTTTTTAAAAAAAAAAAAAAAGCAAAAACCCTCACATATTTACCATCATTCCATTCTCTATCCCTTTTGTGATCAGCTCATCTAGATGTTTCTTCTGTTCGCACTGTAGACACAAAAGAACTGCGTACAAGTCCACAGACACTCGCCATGATCTAGCAGTCCAGGAGGACCAGAGTTTAAACACACATTTCCTTGCTGTAACACATCTAATAAACCTTGTGATTCAAAATTTAATCTGGTGTCCTTGAGCAAGGAAAAAAAATAAAAAATAATAATTCAATTGTGCTGGACTCCTTCCTGGTTCAGCCACAATTTTACTTCCAAATCAGATTTTCCGAACACAACGTTACCATAACCAGTCAGTTACCTTTAATTCAGTTTTGCTTTTCCGTGAGCTTCTCCGTATGGGATAGTAATCAGTGACCTTTCGGTTATTGTAATTCTTGCTCTCTGCACTAAAGAGGAAAAGAAATAAACACACATGAATAACCTCGAGTCAATAGCTTGTATTATTTACTAGAAGTGGTCACTACTTTAATCAGCAAAACAATAGAGTTGCATAATTGAGGTTTTACATTCTCATTTGGCCAAAAACAAACAAACAAAAAAACCCCCACACAAAACTTCCAGATCCAATCTAGGCATAGAGCAGTACAAAAGACTTTCCTCAAGGTCCCAACAGTGGCTCTTTTAGACTGCTTTCTCTCTCACACACACACACCCCAAATCATAGTGTAATTAATACTTTTGGTTCTTCATACATTGGAGTCAATTCAGAATTGATTGACTTTCCCACCGCAATTGAACTGCGGTAGAAGTCGCTTGGAAGCAGACCTAGACCACCTTGCTCAGATGCTATCAGACCAGTTGTTTTGGTCTGCACCCAGTTGTGATTGTAACAAATGAACTGCACCGAAGGGAAAACACATCAGGGTTCCATTCAAACTGATTAAACTCTAACACCCTTACACTCCTGTGATTAGAACTCATGATGATTAATTGCTGAGCTAATCTTACTTTTAATTATGTAAATTTGAGTGCCAAGGTTTGTGGACATCTGACCATCACAGCCATATGTGCTTGCTGAACATCCCATTCTAGATTAAATCCACTCCATGCGATTATAATGTCAACTCTTCTGAGAAGGCTTTCCACTAGATTTGAGGGTGGCTGTGGGGATTTGTGATCATTCAGCCACAAGAGCATTAGTGAGGTCAGGCACTGATGTTGGACGAGGAGGTCTGGGGTGCAGTTGGTGTTCAGTGGGGTTGAGGTCAGGGCTGTGTGCAGAACACTAGAGTTCTTCCACTCCAACTGCAGCAAATAATGTCTTTAAGGCCTCTTAGTTCCTGTGAAGGTAAATTGTAATACTATAGCATACAGAGACATCCTATACAATTCTGTGCTTCCTGCTTTGTGAACAGTTTGGTAGAAGCCTCACATACAGGTGTGATGGTCATGTGTCCACAAACCTTTGGCCATTTTGCATATATTACCAACATCCATAAAACAAAAAAGGCTTGAGAACTACAAGCTTACACTTTTCGTGAAGACTTCCTCACTTTGATTTTACGGCAGCCTGCCTTCCTCGAACAGGCTGGGTGAGTGTTTTTGATTTCTGGAGTGACTTCAGCTGGTGAGAGAAAGTGGGCCTGCATACGCTGCAGCGGTCTGCTCTTTTCCTCTGCTTTGTGTGTTAAAGTTTGGAGGTCTTCATTCACAGCCATTGTGGGGAAAATGATGTCTCCATTTACAGTACTGGGTCTTTTGGCTGTGCAATAAAAAGAACAAGATTTAAAAAAAAAAAAGGTCAACATAACATGTTAAAAAAAACAACAACCCTACACTCTTAATGTACATCACGAGTTGTAATACCAATGGACAAATCTCAATGAAAAGAGGAACCATTTACATTGCGAGCGGTTCATGCTAACAGTATAGAACCTTTCATAAAAATTTCTATATTCATCCTTACAATTCTTCTGAGTCTCGGTCTGTGTGCAAAATATCCTTGAGGATTTCCTATCTTGGATGACCTGGACAGAGATCTCCTCATGATGTGGTGCCTTTGAGGGCTGGTGGCTCAAAAAACTGTGAAGTGTAGAATGTCCATTGCATAAGATTTCCTGAAACAAAAATATATTCAAAACACAGATTAGAGTTATTTATAGATTAATTATTATGAAAGCACAGAGGCAGTACTATATTTAATTTTTTTTCTTAAATCTGCTATGTTGTTTTGTGCATTTGTTAGATACTGGTGTGAAATGTAGAGTCACAAGTCATAAGCAGGTTTGTTTGAGCTTATTCATCAACTTTGGTTGCACACATCTAAACTGCAGGCTGCAAGCTTGTCTCTTACATTAACTACATTAGCCTCGTAGATTAGGTGCAAAACTGATAAAGCAAACTTCAGATAACAAACATGTTGGGTGATCAGCGATATTTGGAATGTACACGCCAAAAAATTAAATCATGGAAAAGTTAATTTTTTCGCTTCATTTAATTCAAAAAGTGGAATTTTAATATATTCTAGATTAATTACACAAAGTGAAATATATCAAGCTTGATTACAGCTCATGGAAATCAAAAATCCAGTATATTTCAAAAATATTAGAGTAAAAAATTAATACAGCAATGTCGACCTGAGAAGAACTCTAATCAGCTAATTAACTCAAAACACCGTTGCTCAGTGATCCAAAGTCCTCTCT
Organism: Stegophilus panzeri; assembly: GCA_024331685.1. Taxonomy (NCBI): domain Eukaryota; kingdom Metazoa; phylum Chordata; class Actinopteri; order Siluriformes; family Trichomycteridae; genus Stegophilus; species Stegophilus panzeri. The sequence continues at coordinate 20,724,568 of JANDJT010000060.1, read as the reverse complement.
TCAGATAAAAGTAAATTTTGCATTTCATTTCGAAATCAAAGTCCCAGAGTCTGCTTTGCTTGTATTTTCTCATTTTTAAGTCGCTTTGGATAAAAGCATCTGCTAACTGAATAAATGTAAATGTAAATCGAGGTCCCAGAGTATGGAGGAAGAGTGGAGAAGCACAGAATCCAAGGTGCTTGAAGTCCAGTGTGAAGTTTCCACAGTCTGTGATGATTTGGAGTGCTATGTCATCTGCTGGTGTTGGTCCACTGTGTTTTCTCAGGTCGAGAGTCAATGCAGTGTCTACCATGAGATTTTAGAGCACTTCATACTTCCATCTGCTGACAAGCTTTATGGAGATGCCAAGTCCTGCTGGAAAAGGAAATTGGCATCTGCCCACAGTGCCAAAACTACTAGTAACTGGTTTGCCGGCCATGGTACTACTGTGCTTGATTGGCCAGCCGACTCGCCTGACCTGAACCCCATAGAGAATCTATGGGACACACCAGACCCAACAATACATATGAGCTGAAGGCCGCTATCAGAGCGACCTGGGTTTCCAGAACAAACACCTCAGCAGTGCCACAGACTGATCGCGTCCATGCCACGCCGCACTGATGCAGTAATTCATGTAAAAGGATTAAAGCTCCGACCAAGTATCGAGTGCATAAATGAACATACTTTTCAGAAGGTCGACATTTCTGTATTATAAATTCTTTATTCTAATATTTTGAGACACTGGATTTTTGATTTCCATGAGCTATAAGCCATAATCATCAAAATTAAAACAAAAACAAAAAAAAGGCTTGAAATATTTCACTTTATGTGAAATGAATCTAGAATATATGATAGTTCCACTTTTTGAATTAAATTACAGGACAAAATTCCACTTTTCTACAATAATTGTAATTTTTTTTTTTTTAAGATGCTCCTGGATACATGTCTCACACAAACCAAAGCTCAAGTGCTCAAATTATTTAATATTTAAAAATGTGTCCTGAACAAATCCAAAACCGAAGTCAATCTGATAAAGAATTACATGAATATTGTCGTCAACTGTAAATACCAGTTTCTTGATTTGGGAAAGACATTGTGGTTTTGATACATATTTAGCTTGCTTACTCATTCATATGAGACAGCAGATAGAAAGTTTGCCAGAAGGTTCCACAGGGCATCTGGTTCAAGAGTTAACGCTATAGCATTAAAAATAAATAAGAATAAAAAAAAGTCGATGTAATTTGCGAATTAAAAACTACTCTTTTTCCCCCTTCAGTAGTCGTCTTTAAAAAAATAAAAATAAAAAAATAAAAGTTCACGTTTTTAAATAAAATCTTCCGGTTTAGACCACGCCTACTTCCGGTTTACTTTTTATTTTGCGCTCTAACCAGACAGACAATGGCACATCTATTTTACACTTTCATTTCTCATTCTGTTCTAGTTAATACTAAAAGTCTAAATATAACAAAGCAGAAGTCAATGCATTTCATTCTGTAACAGCACATTTGAGTGAACCAGGGAATTTGGGGCATTAAATATTGTGCAGCTGGAATGAATCAGTCCAAATTATTTTACCCTTTTTAAGGAGGTATATACGCAAAAATAAAATAATAATCAGAAGACATTATAGGGGTGGCAAGCAATAAATTGTGCATGAAAATGTGTGTTCAATTTGATGTGTGTGTGTTTATTTGAACCTTTTTACTTGCTTTTATTTCATTTTATGCACCTTATGTAGATCATTTAAATTGCATTTTAACTGCATGAAAAGTTGTTCCGTACAGTAGGTCAACAATAACAACAACCACCACCAAGCAAGCATGATAATAATAAACCTGTAGAAGTGTAGAAACGCACTAAAAGCGCACAAACTGTATTTAAAATACGTGATATAACAGAAAGACTGTGCTTTTATTGATATTTAAACAGTGGTGTGGGTTTGTTTGTGTAAAATCATGAATGGACGCAGCTGTGGCTGAACACGCCCACACAACTACTGGGCCTTTAACTCTGCTCACTTCTCAAGATATTAACATACACTAACATACTTCATCTTAACGATATTTAGGACAACATAGTTTTTTAGTAAATATATAGTGATACATAAGAAGAAATAAAACAACTCTGGTGTGGGATGCATCGCCATATACCACTGAAACAATAGACAAACAAACAAACAATTAGCAAGCCAGTTTGGCTGGGACAGTAGAGCTACGGCGAGCTAATGTCGCTAATATTAGCGCTAAATTTAAGATATTTATCAAAACATTTAGGTTGTTCTGGTGGAAAATAAGTGTTATGACCTACCCGGTTCATTTCAGTCGTCTTTATCCTGCTGGGTTTCAGCGAGGTTGTGGGTTCTGCGTTTATCAGGCGAGCAAAAACCTTGTTTTATAGCCACACTTTTCCGCGTCCACACGGTGCAGAAAGGTGACATTCATTCCAGTGTTACTTACGAAAATGCGTCTTTCCAGGCGAACAAACTTTTTTTTTTGCTGTTTCATTTACTTCGCCCGAACCAGTCTTTCACTTCCACGCCGCCATGTTTCTACTTTTGAAGTCATTGAAGGGAAGGAGAACATGTGAGCGCTTAAATGGCTTTTTTCGGAGGAGCCGTGAAATGAATCCCCGACAGGTGGCGCTGTTCAGTGTGATGTTATCCCTGCTCTGCTTCACATTTCCCTCCATTTTATTCCTCATTTGGTCAAAGAGTTGAGCTGACTAGAATAGACATCTGTACACACACGCTGAAGACTTTTTTTTCTTAGAGAAGCTCATGTCCTGCACGCTTTAGTCTGGGATTATCATTAGCTGATTAGTTGGATCAGGTGTATTACAATCCTGCCATTAGAAATTTGAACTGAATGCAAAAATCTGAATGTGAATGTTATCATTTTACATTTGTATCATGCTGTCTGAAACTGAATTCCATCCATCCATCTTCTATACCACTTATCCTTCAGGGTCAAGGGGAACCTGGAGACTATCCCAAGGAGCATAGGGCACAAGTCAGTGTACACCCTGGACAGGACAGGGTATGCTAATCAACCTACTATACATGTGTTTGGACTGGGGGAGGAAACCCCCGCAGCACGGGGAGAACATGCAAACTGCACACACAAGAAGGCGGGAATCGAACCCCCAACCCTGGCGGTGTGAGGCGAATGTAATAACCACTAAGCCACCCTGTGCCCTGAAAATGAATTCTGAATTCTGTTTGCAACTCTGAAAGTGAAATTCATGCTTAAAGGTGTACAAACAGTTAAAACAGTCTTGATAAAAGTGTAAGCTATGCTTTTTTATGATATAATATGATATAATTTTTTCTTCTTGTGTATATAAATTGTGTACTTACATTTCTGGTAAACAGTATATTGATTTGTGATATAGAATTTCTTTCAAAAAATGCTTTTCATGTAGGGTGAATTCAGATATATTGGGACAGTTTGTAAATTTCCACTCTGTATATGATTTAATGCCATTAATAAAACAAAATACCCAACACATGATACAATCCCCTCTGAAAGTACTGGAACGGCAAGGCCAATTCTCTTGTTTTTGATATACACTGAAGACATTTGAGATCAATATGAGTCGATAGATCAGAATTTCAGCTTTCATTTCCTGAATTTCATTAGAACATAGAACACAGCAGCACCTTTTGTTTGAACCCACCTAATTTAGTGACTGATAGGTGTTTCTTGCTGCCCAGGTATGCCCTGTTAAATTGATTGTTTAAACTATTAATAGCTCCGAATGTCTACTCTTGGTTTGAGCACTTGGTTTTGCCTGTGAAGACTGCATTTGTTGTTAAAAAGGATAAACCAACATGAAGACCAGGGAGCTGTCTAAAGGAGAAAAGCAAGCCATTTTGAAGCTGAGAAAAGTGCAAACATCGATCTGAGCCACTGCACAGTATTGCGCATAGCCAATACAACAATTTGGACTGTCCTGAAAAAGTAAAAACCACTGGTGTACCAACAACCAGACATGTTGGCTAACAACCAGAACAGGTGGTCCAAGGAAAACAACAGCAGTTGATGACAGAAAAATGGTCAGAGCTGTGAAGAAAAACCCAAAAACCACACACAGTAACATCAACAACAACTTCCACAGGACAGGGGCGAAGGTCTCACAATCCACTGTTAAGAAGACTTCGAGAGCAGAAATCTAGAGGCCATACTACAAGATGCAAACCACTCAACAGCAGTAAGAATCGGAAAGCCAGAATGGAGTTTGCAAAGAAATACAGAGATGAGCCAGAAAAGTTGTGGAATCACTTTTGCAGCTTTTTCTTTTTAGCAACACATACTTTTCTAGCATTTTATTGCCCCGTCCCAACTTTTTTGAGACGTGTTGCGGCCATCAAATTCAAAATTACCTATTTTTTTTCCTTCAAATGGTACGATTCCTCACTTTAAACATTTGATATGTTCTCTATGTTCTATTGTGAATAACATATGGGTTTATGAGATTTGCAAATCATTGCATTCTGTTTTTATTTACATTTTACACAGTGTCCCAACTTTTTTGGAATTTGGGTTGTATAACTCCTTTCCTATAACTAAATAACAAACAATAACTTATAAATGAAAAGAATACATTCTTACCCATTGTTTTCCAAAATTCAGTAATAGCAGATTAAGCAATAATCACAGCAGTAATCTACCACTAACGTAAGTAACATTTAATTTTATTTCCTTCTTTCAGCAGCAGCATAACACAGGAAAACAAAACATCAACATCAGTGTCATCATCAGTCTATACAAATCATATGAATACAATGCACTAACTAAAAATCTCTTTTGAATATTATCCAAGTATAGAAATATGTACACGATTTGAATATGTACAACAGTATATTTTATGTATACATGCCATTTTATTCACGACATTTTTATGACCATATGAAGACTAGGCAAAGCATATGTAAGTTAAACCAGCCCAATTTACTTGAATTCACCCTACTATAATAAAACCTGGGCTGTCGTTAGTAGAGTTAAAGGTAGTAACAATTACAGGGGCCCACAATCTCATGGAGGGTGCAAAAAATTCCAGTAGTCCCTAGACCCCTTGCTGCAATATTAATGAAATTTGTGCAGTTGAGTATGATGAGCCTACCGGAGTTGTCACTTGACAAGAAAATGTCTGTAAAAAGAGCATAACCACTTTCTTTGTTGTAAGTGAAAAAGTTATTAAGTTAGTAAAAATATAATAGGCAATATGTTCAACAGTAAAGGCTCTGAGTTACTGATTAGTGCCACTGTTGGGCCCTTGAGCAAGGCCCTTAAATCTCTCTGCTCCAGGGATGCTGTATCATGGCTGACCCTGCGCTCTGATACCAACTTCCTAACAGACTGGGATGATTGAAAAAAGATGCTGTAATGTATATGTGACAAATAAAAGCTTCTTCTTCTAGTAACACATTCGCTGGACAAGCTTCTGATGCTTGGGACTTAGCCAGCTCTGTCAAATAGCGAGTCAAAAAGCTTAACTGCCTGCTTTGGATGCTAATAACGCCACCTTGTGAACGATTTATATATTGAGCAAATGTCAAAATTTTGTGGAGAGTATATAACACTATATAATGTATAAAATTATAAATGTGTTATATATTTGCAATCAAAAACAAAAGCTGTAAGACTCCAATGAATCGTTACATATTATTGTACAAATGTAAATAATAACACTAAAAGTTGGTTGAATAGTTTTATGTTAAAAAAAAAAAATAGATTTGTGGATTTATTATTATTATTTTTTGTTTTTACATTTTTTTTCTGAGCTGTTTGAGAATACCCATAATGCACTTTGTAACACCATTTTGAACTCATTACAGTGTTAAAGCTGAAGTAAGCAAACAGTGAAATCCGGTATTGTAATCTGCCTGCCTAACTATAAACACAACATTAAAATTGAAGAATTAAAATCGCAAATAAATTGTATGTAATCGATTCATTTGATATAATGTTATAATGTAATTAATTTCATACGGTAACTTTAGCATTAAAAACCTAAAATCGTAGTCTTTGTATTGTGACTTCATGACGGATTGTATTTACAGCAGAGGTTAAAAATCGACCTTACCAACATGGCATTCGCAAAGTCAAGTGATGTGTCACCGCAGGAAGCTATTGCGAAGACGTCACTTCCGCGCGTTGCAACGGACCGGTCACGTGATGTGGGTTTAGCGCTCTCCTTCTCTGACAACTTTTTTGGCTAAAACTACCATTACTATGGCAGATGTTGAACAGTTTATGGTTGATTACGGTGCGTTCTCGCTTAACGTGCGTTTGCGTGTCGTTGGCGCCGCTACAGCGACGGAAATTCGGCGTCGAAATGTTCTTTCTTTCTGGTCGAAAATCACGTGACCTCCACGCGATTCTTGCCGTTTGGTAAAGATGGCGGCGGATGGTTAGAAAACAAGCGAAGCGAAGGGGCAACATCCTTCAAACCGCCGCGACACTCGAGGTCCCGGGAAATCGTTCAGTAAGTACATTTTGTCAGCGTTTGGCTTCGCGAACGTTGCTTATTTGTATCGTAAAGCTACGCTTTTTCTAATTTCCTCCCGAAAAACTGTCATTATGAAGTACAAATTCTTATTTTCTCCGTAACATAGCGGCTGGTAGGACAGACAGCTCGACAACTTACTGGGTGACAGAGCACGAGAGTGTTTTGCTAACCACTTAGCAATGTTAGCATAACGTTACTCGGGGTTGGAGGTTAGCCTGAAGTCTGTGTGTTTTGTACTGTAGTGTTTCCCCCTTCCCCCAGTTCCGTTTGTTTAACTGAGGTATTATAAAATCGGATTCGTCTTGACCGATTTTCGTCTTTCAAAGTTTACAAGCAGGAGGTCGCCAGTGAAATGAACGTTAGCAAGCTAACGCGTGAACTTCACATCTCGAGGCTCGGCTGCGTTCGTTACACTGCCGTTTAAATCAAGATGGGATCGCTGGAGTCGTCGTGTTACTGAAAAAGCGAGTCCTGGCTATGTTACTTATTTATCTGTTACACACTTAGTCGTGCTATTCGAGCGAATAGGACTTAAATAGCGCCACCCTTAAAACGAAAGTGACTGTGTTTTCGGCTAGCTAACGTTTCTCCAGTGACTACACTTACTAGCACACTCAAACGGAGTGTAGCTAGCTAGCTTATTTCTTGCTTGTTTAATGCTTGGCTTGTCTAGAAGTATACTTGTATAAATGTAATTTAGGGAAAGTGATTACGCGTGTTTTGGTGCGTTCCTGGCTATATTATGCTTGTATGGTTGTTTTAATAATGTACACAAGCTTTTAGCCGGTTGCCGTGTGTGGTTGGTGTGCCAAAAAGCACAGTCAGACCAGGAAGTAGTTGCTAGCTGGATGAGTTTAGGCAAACACGTGCAGAGGTTCATGCTATGGTGCTGCTGTATTGTTCTTGTAAGCATATTACTGTAAGCTTCGTGTTATATTGACACGTTACAGCAATTCACGTTTCGATGGAACGGTAACGAATTTCAACAATCTTATGTCATTTTGTCATAGCAACAAAACAAAACCCATGTGCAATTTTCTAGTACCGTGTGTGTGTTGTGGAACATAATGTGCCATCCATAGTAACTAGCGTTGCCTTTTTGTCTTTCCAACAGCTAACCACATGTCCAGTCTGCACGCTTTCCCTGCCTATTGTATTTGAGCTCAGATCTTTTAAAGTGTATGTTAAAACTGTTAATGATGATGTGAATGTTTTTGTTTTTCTAGACGATGGATCCAGGACAAGATTTGCTCCTTGCAGCCCTTAGCGAAAGTGGAATCTGCCCAAATGACCTTTTTGACATTGATTCTCAGGACACTGCTCTGTCCCCTGCCTCTCAACAGGTAAACAAGTCCGTTAATGAAGGTCTTGTGGTGTTTGGCATGAGATTATTTGATGCTTTGTGTGTGGGGTGTGTGTGGGGGGTGGGGTCGGTTTGTAAGATGTGCTGGTTTGCTTTGAACATTGTTGGTAAATAAGATGGAAATTTTAAAAAATGATTTTTATATCTCTCTGCTTTCAGTCAATCTCAAAGAATGTCCTTGACTTTGGTCTTGGAAGTGAAGCAGCTGGAATTGTTGGAATTGAACCTGCTGTGCCACCCACACCTACAATCAGAGTAGGTCCTTGATTTTGCTTGTAAATAATAATTTTACCATCCTTTTATATGATAACCCCTTGCTTCGCTTACAGGTTCTATTCCCACAGTGTTACTAAATTGCCCACATTTGTGTGTCCCCCCCCATCTTAAAGCAGAAGCCTCAGCCCTCGACCACAACGTTCGTCTTAAATCAATTGAATCAACTGCCATCACTGGGAACCATTGTGGTCACAAAGCCTTCACTGGGGACCTCCTCCAGACAGACCATCACAGTGACCAAGGTGGTGCAGACGCCGTCGTCAGCTCAGCGAAGCTCGTCGTCCTCCACTGCCGCCACCGTGTGCAGCGTGGTCCCACCGAATCGGGAGCAGATTAAGCTGAAGGACCTGCTCCGGACCAGCGGGGGGAAGACGAACAGCCTTGGTGAACTTATGAAGCTGAAGCCTCCACCTGATATTGCTCAGCCCGTTGCTACAGCTACAGGCACGAGTAAGTCCTTCTATGCATGTGACATTTTGTCATTTCTTATGTAGCTTGGCAAGTATTGCTTTCTTCATATTTCTGATCAAATCTGTCAAACAAATATGGGGGGGCTCACCCAGAAATAGAATCGTGAATGAAAGAAATGAATTTAAATTGTTTAAATTAGCATATTTAATACTTATTTGCAATTAAAAAAACAAGGTACATACATGTGCAAACATTGTGCTGTTTTGTTAGAAAAGGATAGTAACCATAAACTTGCTTGTTTCCGTTAGTCTATATTAACATACTTAACTAATAAAGTAGCTCACCACACCTTATTACAATACATTAACTACCACTTTTTAGCCTTGTCAGTGTCCAAGCAACCAAAATATGGGACTGGGCAGCACATTGAAGTTTTTACTTGCCCAGTGGACCAGCTTATGAATTTATTGTCTGTCCATATGGAAAAATATGAAAAAGCTGTGTTGTGCGGTATTTTGATGCAGAGAGCAGCCCAATCTCAGCAGCTTGCGGTTTGCATTAAGTTCACTGGGGGATAACAACTATAATACATTTCTGGTAAAGTTCGTACAGGTCCGTTCAATGTAATTTAAAGTACATGGCACACTTTACATGCCATACTCATGTCAAAAGAAGGAAGGTAGAGTCTCAGTGACTGTTTGATTTGAGTTCAAAACAAATGTTCATAATATACCGTTTATTGTATCACGCAAATACTTTTTTTTTTTTTTTTTTTAAGTATGTAAAGGTTTGAATAATTTTTGGGCACAAATTTGTCACGTAGACTGCTGTATAAATTGTCGATGTTGACGTTGTACTATTTTGAGGAAATCTGCTTGTCATGATGATGATGATTATTATAATACTGACCGTTCTTTCCCATTTCAGAGATTATTTTGCTCTCCACAAAGTTGATGAATAAACCAGGTACGCGTAGGGTTTTAAATGAAGGTTCACATTAATTGCAGTGTGTGTTCACAGCCGTGGTGGGGATCACTCTCGTTGTATTTGTGTCTGGCCGTGGAAAATATCTAGCCTCCTCTGTTGTCCTGTTTCAGCATTTCTGTTCTTTGATTCTTACAGTGGAGGTAAACAATGGTGTGAAGAAGGAAGTGTCGAGCAAAGATGTTGCCAGAATCTGGGCTAATGAGGAAATCAAAATGCGGAGCTTTTCACCTGTAAATGTATGTTACAAGTGCTATATATGGCCTCCATATTACTTGGGCTTGTTCCTGGATTAATTTGTATGTCTCGTTTTGAGAAGTTACCTGGAATGAAGGAGGAGGAGGAGCCAGAGGAGGAAGAGGAGGAGGAATTAGGACATGCAGAAACATATGCTGAATACATGCCTATGAAATGTACGTAAAAGCAGTCCTTTAAAAACAAGAAAATGCACATGCTGTTGAACACTATATTGCATGCATACACAGCATTAAATTAAAAAGATGTAGGCGACTGGGCTTTAGGTTTCACTCTGAGTGGGTTGTGTGTGGTACCGAGAGGTTACAGTGTCTTGTTTATCTTTTCGAAAGCATTTATTAAAATTATTTTTGCTCGCCTCTAGTGAAAATAGGAGAGCGACATCCTGATCCTGTGGTAGAGACCAGTTCCCTCTCAAGTGTCAACCCTCCTAATGTGTGGTACAGACTTTCCGTTCCAGAGGAGACGATCGACAGAGGCTGGCTATCTGCTCTTCAGCTTGAGGCCATTACATATGCTTCTCAGGTTTGTATTCATGAACTCCTGGGTGAAATATTTAATCCAGGGGGTGTCAAACTCAAATTCCGGCTGGGCCTCCTCTTCTGTATTAGTCCAAATATAATATTTCAGACTAGATTGTAAAATGTACTGTCAGCTTCTTTTATGTAAGACTGTAGGCTATAGAGGTCGACCGATACTGGATTGTACCGATACCTGTAACCAAGTCGGGCGGTACCTGCCGATTAATCAACCGATAGTTATTAAAATTGACACAGAATGAAAACTCAAAGTAAAATATTGCTGAACTTTACAAAAAACAGTACTGACTGTACTGTGAATGTACAGTACTTTAAATAAATACATAAACAATATATACCAATTATTAATAAGTATTAACATAAATTAAAAGGTATACATCCAAACTGAACCAAAAAGTAAAGCTCCAATTAATAAATAAAGCTATCCAAAACTAATAAAAGAACACTTCAAATAACAACAAAATTTGTCTGAGTTTTATTTCGCCTCTGGAGGTCGCTCTCGTACTGTATAATGACAGCGGACCCTTCTCAGCTGCTCCCGCAACGGACACAACCGGTGTGGATTTATCCCGATAACTGATAGTTCCAGCAATCGGTTATCGGTGCTGATTGATCAGATTTTCCAGATTAATCGGTCAACCTTTGCTTGGATATACATTCTGCCTTTTGCTTTAATGTAACATTTTTACTTTGTATGAAGTGTACTACAGTCATCAGTTTTTGCTGTAACTAGGGAAAAGACGTCTAGTCAACGAATCCAATAGTTGTCTGAATTAGGCCTACTGGTCGACTAGTAAAAAATTAAGTCTTGCCACGCTACAGGTATGAAAACGGTAGGAGATACTACGGGCTGTTTTGATTATTATTATTTATTTATTTTTTGCTAGTTTGTGGGCTTGAATGAAACGAGGCTGACTGCTGTATTTCGTGTGCATGCTTTGACTTTGACATGCGGTTTAATCTGAAGTGCTGCAAATGAGTTTAACATGGCTTTATATTTGTTTTATGTAGTAAGTTTTAGTTATAGAAATGTTAATGTTTTTGTCATGACTTTACAGCAACATGAGACCTTCCTTCCAAATGGAGACAGAGCAGCTTACCTGATCGGTGATGGTGCTGGTGTTGGAAAAGGAAGGACTATTGCTGGAATCATATATGAAAACTACCTTCTGGGCAGGAAAAGATCTCTCTGGTAATGCAACACCTCACTCGTTTTCGCTCTTTGTAAAAGCTACGTTAACATTTGACGTAGATCCCGAGGCAGCGCTTAATGTGTATGTCATTAAAAAAAAACGTTTAAATGTGTTACACCTGTGTCCAAATGAATTGTTCATTGTGGGATTGTTTCTCAACGCTTTTAATTTCTCTTTTTACTTTCCAGGTTTAGCGTGTCGAATGACTTGAAGTATGACGCAGAGAGGGACTTGAGAGATATTGGTGCAAAGAACATCCAGGTCCATTCTTTAAACAAGGTACTGAAAGCGTTTGACTTGTAACATTGGCGTCTGTCCAGATTTAATGTGAAACTTTAATCTTTTTCTCTCTTTTGGGGCCCAAGTTCAAATATGGGAAAATCTCCTCAAAACACAATGGAAGTGTGAAAAAAGGTGTGATCTTTGCTACATACTCATCCCTGATTGGAGAAAGCCAAACAGGTGGAAAGTATAAGACAAGATTCAAACAGTTACTTCACTGGTGTGGGGATGACTTTGATGGTGTGGTATCCTTTCAGCACTGATGTGCTTTTCTGCTTTCAAGAAGCAGAAACACAGTTCCCGATGAATATCGTTCAGCGAGGAAGAAGGTAGCTTAATTGCCTGTTAATGAGTTACATCAGTGAGCCTTTAAATACTGTTTCGCAGCTTCCCTTAACTGGGTCTTTCAGATAATCTTTGATGAATGTCACAAAGCCAAAAATGTTTGCCCAATTGGGTCATCAAAACCCACAAAGACTGGACTGGCTGTTCTCGAGCTCCAGAACAAACTGCCCAAAGCACGTGTCGTCTATGCCAGCGCTACAGGTTTGTGCCCAATGGAGTCTTCTCGGTATTTAAGCTTAAATGTGGATTTGGCTTCTTTCTCACTTATTGTTTTATGTAGGAGCCTCTGAGCCTCGGAACATGGCTTACATGAATCGTCTTGGGATCTGGGGAGAAGGAACGCCTTTTAAAGAATTTTCTAATTTTATTCAAGCCGTCGAAAGAAGGTCTGTGCTTTCACACTGGATAATGTGACTTTCTGAACATTTGATATCTGTCTGCTTTTTAAAATTTATTTATTTATTATTTTGTTCCCTTTTGTGTTGGTTTATTTTAGAGGTGTTGGTGCCATGGAAATTGTTGCCATGGATATGAAATTGAGAGGAATGTACATTGCTCGACAGCTGAGCTTCCAGGGTGTGACATTTAAGATTGAAGAAGTCCCTCTAACACACAACTACATCAAAATGTATAACAAGTCAGTCCGTCTGGTACGTGTGCCAGTGTATCTGACCTCGGTTCTTAGAAAACAGTGCTACAAAAAAAAGGGGGATATCTTTTGTGCTTTCGATTTCTATTTGAGTGACTTTTTCAATGCCTGTAATATTGTTGCTTTCAGTGGGTGAGCGCACGGGAGAAATTCCAGCAAGCAGCTAACTTGATGGACGCCGAACAGCGCATGAAAAAATCAATGTGGGGACAGTTCTGGTCTGCACATCAGCGGTTCTTTAAGTATCTGTGCATCGCTTCGAAGGTGCGCCGAGTGGTGCAGCTTGCCCGAGAGGAAGTTAAGAATGGAAAGGTTAGGTTTCGTGTTCATTCAAGTGTGCAAAACCTATTCAGCCATAATGTTTTTTTATTAAGGTTACCAAATTGGTGTGGTGTTCTTTTTTTTTTTTTTTTTTTTTCTTTTTCTCCTCTCTTTTCTCTCTTCTTCTCTTCAGTGTGTGGTCATAGGCCTGCAGTCAACGGGTGAAGCTCGAACACTTGAGGCCTTGGAAGAAGGTGGAGGCGAGCTCAATGACTTTGTCTCTACCGCAAAGTGAGTCTTTGATCTTTTAAAATAGTCACCCATGCCAGACTCAGAAAAAGGAAGATTTACTTCCTCTTGAGATTTCTACTTGGAAAAATACAACTTGTGGAAAAGTCCTGTGTCTGGGGAATGTTTGTTCTGCTTTGTGTTTCAAGCTAGGATGCCTTGTGTTGAATTAACCAGCAAAATAAAAAGATTTAAATGGCATCCAGTTGGCAGTAGAGCAAAAGGTCTCGCAGAACCATGGTCCCCTGAGGGAAAGGCTCTGGATCCACAGTGACCCTGACCAGGATAAAGCGCTTACTGAAGATGAATGGAAAATTGCATCCCCACATAGCCTCCCCACTTTTCAGCATAGAAAATGTTAACCTGTTTTATTTTGTTACATGTTTGTAGTGGTAGAAGCACTGATTTGCCAGATTTTTTAAATTTATTCTTTCTTAGGTGCATTTGGTTCAAGTTGAGCCACCTTTATCCATCAGGATGGTTCAGAAATTTTGTACCATACAGAAATGAGTGCATTGCACAATTACCGCCAATTGGACTGCTGTACTGTTTAATGAACAGTGATTCAGGAGACCGTGAGCACTAGTTAAGCATTGACAATATTTCAGGAACATTCAGTGATGCATGCATGACCTGGCACATTGTCATTGTCTGGACGTGTCCATTCAAGTGTGGATAAACTGTAGCTAAGGAAGGATGGACTTGCTCAGTAGTGATGTAGATTGTTCGTTACAATGTATGCCATGATGTTGAGATATCCTTCAGTGAGTATCGAAAGCCGTAATGTGTGCCTGGAAAAAGGTCCACTGGCTTTCTAAGCATCCATCTAAGTGTGAGCGTGTATTTGGTGAAACTGTTATATAATTAACACTGGCCTGCAGTCCAGTCCGTGTCCGTATTGCTATCATTACGTAGTAGTAATAAACTACTCTAGTGAAAGTTATTTGTTGATCACCTGACATGTTTGCAGGTATGTGTAGACCTGTATATCAATATAGAATAAAAGGGTTTGTTTTTTTTACGCTGCACTTTGATTGTTGATCAATCTGGCTGTTGATTCAGAAATGCGAAACACATTGTACCATTTTGCATACAGTTAACCAAATCAAATTTTCTTGCTCCCATCCAGCCAGACCTTTTTACTTTAGCACTGACTGAATGGGTTTGAAAGCGGTACTGTGCGAACTTGTTTACTAGTAACCGCCCAGCAACAAACCGGTGTGATTGGTACTTTAAAATAAAAAGGAGGAGCTGTTAAGTTTGATCAACCAGAGACTATCGCCCAGCAGCCTTATTTTCTACTAACTCCCAAGACAGAGGTTCACACATTCACAGCTTATGTAGATAAATTCAGCATGAAGTGAAAGCAACTACTACATAAAACGAACGTGTCTTTTACGTCTTTTCCTCTTCGGGGGATTGTCTTTTTCACCAGGGGAACACAATTTTAATATGTGGTCGCTCTGACGATTACTTTAGTTAAGAGAGCAGAAAAGTGTATGCGTCACTGTAGCGAGGGGTCAAAATTCATAAATGCTACAGATGAAACGTAAGGGCCTCTGTTGTACCTGTTGAAGTGCTTTTTGTAGCCCATTTGTAACTGAAGTAGACAGGTTGTGTGGTTTCAGATTCTGCATACTAATGTGATCCTAACAATCTACCTAATATACTGACAACTCTAGACAACGATTAAAAAAAATATTATTTTTTTGTTTAGGATTTAGTTTAGCTTACTGTATATACTGGTGTGTGTACATGTATGGTAAAAATATTTGTTTTGGGGGAAAAAAGATAAAGCAGCCATTTTCAAAATCTCAGAAATCTGAGATTACTTTGTTATTAAAATGAAATTTTAATAACAAGTTTTATATTTTATTCTGAAGGGGTGTCTTGCAGTCCCTGGTGGAAAAGCACTTCCCTGCCCCAGACAGACAGAAGCTCTTCAGTTTACTGGGTATTGATTTATCAGCAAAGAAAACACCTTCACCAGCAGAAAACAAGGAGGAGCAGAAGGGCAAGAAGAGGAAAGGTACATATCTGAAACCCCACCCACACTCCTTCCAGACAAACTAAACGTTTCTTTACCTCATTACTCACACCAAATTATAATTTAAGTGTGTCTAATTGGAAACACGTTTGAAACACTTCCACTTTCTGTAGGTGCAGAGGTTAAAAAAGGAGCGAAGAAGTCCCGTAAATCTGGAGGGCTTTCAGGCAGCAGTTCGGATGAGAGCAATTCAGAAGACTCTGACAAAAATGACAGTGATGACAGCTTTAACTCGGTCAGCTCAGGAGACGAAGACGAAGATGACTTCAACCCCTTCAAGGATGATTCCAGTGAGGATGAAGAGGATGGTAAGCAGTTGGGTGTAGATTTTCGAGAACAGTTTTAATGAGAACCTTGACTAACTACATTATACTGTAATTATTATATCATATTATATTTATATTAATTTTTTTCTTGTAGATCCTTGGCTAATCCGTAAAGACTCTAAAAAGAGCAAGGAAAAGAAGAACAAGAAGAAGAAAAAGAGCATAGATCCAGATTCCATTCAAAGTGCCTTGTTAGCTTCTGGGCTCGGATCGACCAGACCTGCTTTCACAACACCTGTTGTAAAAGCTACATCCAACAACACTGTTGTTCCTGGTAGGTGTTAGACATATTTTTAAAATGCAACTTGGGGTTTTTTTTTTTTTTGTTTGTTTGGTTTTTTTTTTCTTTTTTCTTTTCTTTTCTTTCTCAGTTTTTAGAAGGTGTGTATGAAATGCAGAATCATTTTCAACCCTATATCAACCTTGTAGCACGTTTGCGATTACCACACACAATTTTGACACATTTCCATGTATTCAAAATTTGTTTACGTGAATCTGGAAATTGGACATTGATAATCATCCTTCTTGCCTTCTGGATGACTTTTTCCAGATAGGAAAACAAGCAGTATGTGGTGTAGGGGTTAGGTATGATATGGATATGGATGGTGGAAAATCCTTGAGAATGTGCAAGTAACTGGTTTTACTTTATTGCTTTAGGAAAGGGTGTTGAATTTGTCTGTGCTAATTTGCGTGTACACTACTGATGTGGTGCGTAGAAAGTTTCTTGAAGTAGGGCTACACGATTAATCAGCGATACACACATGTACAGCCAAACACACCTCTGTTGTTGGAAATTGGACTGTAAATGTGCTGTTAGGAAAAGTATCAGGAAAAACAGCAGGGATTGAGAATTTAAGTGAGGAAGAATACATTGTAATTAATCTTACTCCTGCAAGTATGTCACACATACCTATTACAGTTTGTTTTTGGTTTTTCTGACACATTTCCTGTGGCTTAATCTTCAAATGTTTGCACTACATATGGTGTACAAGGTAGTTATGGAATACCCTAGGTAGTAGAGGTTGACTGATACTGGATTGATAGTTGGGCATTACCTGTTGATAACTGATTAATCAACTGATAGTTTTTAAAGTTATAACTATAACAAAAACAGTACTGACTGTACTGTGAAAATGTTCTGTACTTGTTTAAAAAAAATAAAAATAAATAAATATTAACGTAAATTAAAACATGTACATCCAAACTGAATCAAATAAAAATAGAAACCTCCAAAAGAAAAAAGAAAAAGCTTCAAATAACACAACAAAATTTGTCGGTGATAGTTTTTATTTCGACTCTAGAGGCCGCTCCTGTACTGTATAATGACCGTGGACCTTTCTCAGCCGCTCCCGCAAAAGACGCATCTGGGGAAAACTATCGGTGTGGATTTTTGCAGATAACCGATAGTTCAGCAAGCGGTTATCGGACTACCTGTACTAGGTAGAGAACATTTTAGGAAGCGTAACTTGATTGAAGAGATAAAATTAAATACTCCTGGTAAAGAGTTATTGATCATGCCACTTGACTCGTAGGTGTAATATATGCAAAAGCATTGTTTACACTAAGGTAAGGCCTGGTATCTTGATTACAACATCCAACAGCTTTCTTGCAGGTCACATTTTTTTTTTATACAACCCTAGTTTGACATGATAGTTTGAGTATTTCCTTGGGGCTTGCATTTGAACTGATGTCATTTTCTTCCAGCTAAAAGCGAACCTGAAGAAAGTAGCTGTGTGACCAGTAATGATGCAGTGGAGGATGCCCAGCAGATGAAGAGAGAGTTGCTCGAGCAGCTAGAGAAACTGGCTGAGGATCTGCCACCTAACACACTGGATGAGCTTATTGATGAATTGGGAGGCCCTGAAAATGTGGCAGAGGTAGGTTTTTACACAGTGTGGAGTCATTATATTGAAGATTTAAAAAAAAAAAAAAAAAATTCACTTTGATTTTTAAACGTTCAATGTTGGAGTGAATCTATATTCTTGAATTAGTTCTTTACCTAATTTGCACAACCCAATTTTGTTTTTTTTAGATGACTGGTCGCAAAGGCAGAGTAGTCAGTAATGACGATGGCAGCATCTCGTACGAATCGAGATCAGAACTGGACGTTCCTGTCGAAATCCTGAACCTCACAGAGAAGCAGAGGTTCATGGATGGAGAGAAGGTATGTCAAATTCTATTTATCTCTTTCAAACCGTTCCTAGAATTACGAACTGGATCTAAAGTCGCTTTTCTTTTTAGAACATTGCTATAATCTCCGAGGCGGCCAGCTCCGGTATTTCACTTCAAGCGGACCGTAGAGTGAAGAACCAGAGGAGAAGGGTGCACATGACTTTAGAGCTACCCTGGAGTGCCGACCGGGCTATTCAGCAGTTCGGTCAGTACTTTTGCAATCTGTTTTGTTTTAGAAGAAATTAAATATGAAAACAAAAAATACAGCAATCTGTTAAATATCTTTTTTTAATATTTTTAATTGATGTGGAATAGATAAACGGAATTCATTTGCATGATCCTTGCAGGTAGGACACACCGATCTAACCAGGTCACTGCCCCCGAGTACGTATTCCTGATATCTGAACTTGCTGGAGAACAAAGATTTGCCTCCATTGTTGCCAAACGACTAGAGAGCTTGGTAGGTGCCTTTTTTTTTTTTTTTTAAATAATTTTTTTTTTAATTACAGAGAATTAATTAAACAAATAATAACTCTGTCTGCAATTTCACAGGGCGCTCTCACACACGGAGACCGAAGAGCCACAGAGACGAGGGACCTCAGTCGATTCAACTTTGACAACAAAGTAAGACATCGTTTACCTTAAAAACATTTAAAATCACGGTTTACCTCGGACTAACCCGTTTCTTGTTTTATAGTATGGCAGAAACGCTCTTGAGATTGTTATGAAGTCCATTGTCAATTTGGATGCTCCCTTGGTCTCTCCACCGTCTTATTTCGAAGGGGATTTCTTTAAAGGTAAGTATCATTTTATATACTAATAAATAAAGCTTTAAGTAATTAAAAAAGGCAAATCTGAGCAGATAAGCACCGATGGGTGGAATGTAACTCATGTGGATGTCTGCAGAAATCCGTAATGGTTTAATTGGTGTGGGGCTGATTAATGTGGAGGACAGATCTGGTGTTCTCTCACTGGATAAGGGTAAGTTTGATTATTTATTTGTTTATTTATTTTTAAAAATCCAACACTATATGCATTGTACTGTAAGTAAAACTGTTTTATTTTAAAGACTACAACAACATTGGAAAATTCTTAAACCGGATCCTTGGCATGGAGGTCCAG
Organism: Stegophilus panzeri; assembly: GCA_024331685.1. Classification (NCBI taxonomy): domain Eukaryota; kingdom Metazoa; phylum Chordata; class Actinopteri; order Siluriformes; family Trichomycteridae; genus Stegophilus; species Stegophilus panzeri. The sequence goes on along the minus strand of JANDJT010000060.1, from coordinate 20,705,566 downwards.
CAGCAGAATGCCCTCTTCCAGTATTTCTCTGACACCCTGAATGCTGTCATTCAGAATGCTAAAAAGAATGGCCGATATGACATGGGAATTCTGGGTAAGACAAATCAGGTTCCAAGAGTTTGTTTTTGTTTGTTTATTTATTTATTTTGAGGATGAGTTTGCTTTGGCAATATTCTAAGGCTTTTTATGTCTGAAATGCTCCTTTACAGATTTGGGCTCTGGAGATGAGAAGGTTAAAAAGCTTGACGCGAAAAAGTTCTTGACGCCAGGTTACTCCACATCAGGCCATGTTGAACTTTATACAGTAAGTACACATACAGATTGCAAACTTCCTGTAATAGCCTCACGTATTCGCGACGTTCAGTAAATCAAAACCGAGCCCTTGTGTTGCTCTGTACGTCATACACGTTTGCAGCTTGCCTTCTGTTAGAAGCTGATGTATATGATTTTGTTGGCTGATCACCTGTATGATGATAAGAGAATAACAAAAGGTTGTTTTGCCCATCAGGTTAGTGTGGAGAGGGGTATGTCATGGGAGGATGCTACCCATATCTGGGCAGAACAGAGCGGACCGGACGACGGCTTCTACGTGCAGGTGAGAGCAGTTGTATCTCGCTTTGTGACCATGATCTTCATTCACTCACTCATTGCTTCCTGATGCTTAAACGTGTTCTTGTCTGTTGGATTGTTTTGCTGTAATCAGGTACGGAATAACAAGAAAATAGCTATCATGGTCAAGGAAGTCAACACCAAAAAGAGACTCTTCATGGTGTACAGACCAAATACAGGAAAACAGCTCAAACTGGAGACGTACGCAGATATACGGAAGCGATGCAAAAAGGTAATTTCCCTTGCCAATTCATGTATCAAAACATTTGTAAACAGTCTTTGGCTAAAACACAAGACTGATTGGCATACATTTCAGTTGGGTGGGTTTTTTTTTTCTACCTTTTTAAAATAGGTTCTTTCAGATGAGGCTAAGCAATGCTGGGTTGATCAGTACAAGTCTTCAGCAGATGTTTGCTCTCATGCTTATTGGTGAGTGTCCTTTTTACAGTTTTTTACACTCTGGAAAGGTGGTTGTTGTAGTAATAAATGTATTAACAATGTTTCTTACACAGGCGTGGGAACTGTAAGAAGGCATCAGTGGGGCTGCAGTGTGAAATAGGGCTGCGTTGCCGGACGTACTACGTCCTGTGTGGCTCTGTCCTCAGCGTGTGGACCAAAGTAGAGGGTGTCTTAGCCTCTGTAAGCGGAAGCAACATGAAGATGCAGATTGTCCGTCTGAGAACCGAGGACGGACAACGAATAGTAGGTGAGTAAGCTGGACATTTTGTAATCCGGACCTCCTTGCATATCCAGTGAGTAGATGTTGACTTTTTTTTTTTTTTTTTTTTTCTCGCCACCCAGGTCTGATCATTCCAGCAAACTGCGTGGCCCCCCCCACCAACATCCTGTCCTCTTCAGACCAATCGCAGCAGCTGGCTGTGCAGCAGCAGCAGATGTGGCAGCAGCTGCACCCACAGAGTCTCAGCCACTCGTTCAACACATAGCAAAACCCAGTGGGCCAATAGCAGACACGGGACCCCAGCACTGCATCATGAGCCTTCCTGCCTCCATGCTATGAGGAAGCCTGCCCTTGTGTGGATAGAGGCTCGCTGGACAACTGACTCAAAAGCTGTAAAGCCTCCCATGTTGACGAGGAAGTAGTGTGAGGATGGATGGGGAGAACATTGTTCAGGCTGCTTGCTTTTTAAACAACAAAAATAATAATTCCTCTTCTCTGCCTGTGTTCAACCCCTTATTCTTTAAAGCTGCAAAGTCACCTATATTTGTTTTACACAGGTCAGCGCTCAGGGGTTCAACATCACATCAATTCTCTTCCAGGCCTCGAAACAAAAAAAGCATGCTTTGCCCTGGGTTTGGACCCCATACTACTCGGCCATTGCCTGACTCTGTCTATTCCATCATTTTTGCACTGAAATAAACAGTTTGGCCAAAGATTAAATGTACACTTTTCCCTCCTTATCATAATTGTAATCGATCCGCTAAGTTTGTTGACCAATTTTTGCTTTAGTTTTGCACTGACGCTATGAGCCTAATCTAGGTAATTTATGGAAATATAGGACATTGAGAAAAGGATTTAAATGATGAAGGCATTACGTTTCTAGCTCCAGTGCAAAACCAGCTAACCACCTTAGCTGATAAGTTACATTTGAGGGGAAAAAAGTGTATGCAAATTTTTTTTTTTTTTTTTTTTTTTTTTTTTGGCCAAACTATTTCTTCAATACTTTAAGAATATCCCAGTGTGCACTAATATCCTATTTGTGTCCAGAAACTTTTTCTTTGAGGCTCCATCATAACGAAGTCCTAAGGATACTTATTTCCACAAATATTTTAGTTCAGAACAGGATGTAGTTGTACAAATTCAGTGATTCCTTGGCAAGCTTGTTGCTACAGTACACACAACTATTTTTTGTTAAGTTGGAGGAGATACATTTTTAAAAGAATATAATTACACAATGATCGGCTGCATGGTAGGATCCGGTGGGATCTGTGTTCCTGCTCTGTAACCCCCTCTGACATTCTGTAGCATGCATTACGCTACCAACTTCAAAACTTCTGTGAAGAGATTTGTTGAATGTCATGGTGCAAATATGGTGGAATACCTCCGTAAAGATCAAACAAGATCTCGATCAAGTAATGCTCTCCTAGGGAAAGTGCTGGCTCTTCACTGGGTAATCCATTTAATAAATTATAATACCTACCCCTAAAGACTTGTCTGGGCTCATCAGGAACTGACGCAGCATGGTTGAATGGATAACTAGCTTCTTTTTTTGTCTATTTATCAATGAAGTCAATGTCTGAGAGGGTCAGTTTATTTTTCTCCTTCACTCTGATTTTGTATATTTAAGAATAAGGTTGTTGATCGAACATTTGTTATAAACTGGAACCTGCTCAGTGGAAAGCCACATCAACATTGGCCAGCTTTTTAATTAGCACATTTCCTGCTTCCTGCTTTTAGTATTTGTTGTCACATGGAACATGTAATGTACTAGGGTGGAAGGACTATAATGCCTTTTCTCACCACCTCATAATTCAGTGTAAATGTTCACCGGGGGCAAAATGCTAGGTTTCTCCAATATTTTGTGTATAGCTGCATATCTGAAGTTATGTTCTGTTTTCAGTGTAGATGTTGGCACACGTTAGGGACAATGTCATTTCAGCCTTGCACGAGTTGCACTACTGATGGATCACTTGTACGTATATACATACAAAGAAACACAAAACAACAACCTTATGAACATCAAGCTGAGTGCAAGATCTCTACCTCTTGCATATGACCAATAAATCTTGTGGTTAACCTTGAGGTGACTTTATTTATTTATTTATAAAAACTCAAGTGGAATTGATTTGTGAATGGATTTTAAGTAAAATGCTTATAATGTGTATACACACACAAGCCTGTTTTGATGACCTTTTGGTAGTATTGGTTTTATTTTATAATACCTGGCTGTGGTGTGGTTTGCATGTGGGGGACGTGATTAGTAACCTACAAACTCGACTCTATATATAACTATATATACTCTGAAAAGTAACCATGGCTGAAATTATTGCTTAAATAAATAAAGAAAAATGAATAATTTTAATGTACGACTGTGTAAATAACACGTGTAGACTGTATTCAGGATCCCATAAGAACAAGTACAAAAGGACGAAAAGATGATAAAGCTCAGTAAAGTCGGATTTCTTCTTAGAAGAATAATGAATACAATATTAAATAACAAAAATGTAAATAATAAATGTAATAATACAAAAAACAAACAAACTCGAGCCTCGTGTTAAGTCAGACTGTCTGTTTTCTGATAAAATTGACTGATAAAACTTTACAAGTCATTTCTCAGAGTAAAACACCTTAACGGGTGAAAATACAACACGTTAAGTGTTTTTTTGGGGAGAAAAATTGGGTAATAAAGCAAAATGTATTTTATAAGTATCACTTGGCACTTTGTCTATTTAGTCGTATTACTTTGTGTGTGTGTTTTTTTTTTTAGCATGTAGCTAACATCCTTATCAAAGAAGCTTTAAAAAAGTAACCCTAAAGTTAAAGATTGCCCCAGATTATAATCTTCTAATAATTTCTATCGCTGATTAAAAACTTTTAGGAATTAGTTTAGAGAGGTTCCTGCTAAATCCAGACTTTTTTAAAAATGTGGTTTATTTTCGTGTAAGTTAATAGTTCTGTATCATTATAATGATGGATTGCATTGTGGGTGTCAATATAAGTGACGGCCATATTTGCCGGTGCTGCTCTCTCTGCTGTAAACAAAAAGTGACTGTGAGACGGACGCTTCGCTGAATTTAGGGACATTTTTATTTCTGTAATTTATGATGTCTTTAGGAATGTCTTACAAACCTAACCCCCACCAGCACATTCCGGGAACTTCTGCGAACCAAGGTGAGCGAAAAAATAGGCGAAAATGTCGCGTCTTCGCTTCGTTACGTCGAGTGTAAAAATTTGGCGTTACAAAGGATACCTGGGGAAAAAGCGTGTCTGTAGTTTTTTTGTCCAGTCAGATAGCTAAAGGGTCAGATCCTGAGAGCTAGGCTAATTCACATCCGCCATTATTACCACTGAAAAAAAGAGGCATCCCCGGTTAGGATTGTGGAAAATGCTAGTGTCTGGCGGTTCTATCGCTCCTTCTTGGCGTGTCCGTGTCATTAGATGGCCGATCGGGTTTCGGTGAAGGCCGCTACGTTGTAATAAAAAGGTATCCTTTTAGCTGCTAAGATCAGCGCCGTTCCGTTTCCTCCATGATAGTCTCTCCAGGGCGCTTGATTGATCGCATTCAGACGCGCTTATAGAAAGGAAAAAAATAACCGTCTCTTTGGGGACATCTAGAGTTCATCCGCGGTACTGCAGGACAGGGATTTCTTCCACACAATACTATACACTACACTATCACTAAACTAATGGTTTAAATATTATGATAAATTGTGCTTATGGTTGATTGTAATTTAAATATGGTATAACTTTGGTTTGATCCTGAGTTTGAGTTAATGTCTGTGTGGTGGTTCTGTGCATGTTTTTTCCCCATTCTCCAGTCTCCAAAAATGCTGAAATGCCCATATGTGTGAATGTGTGTGTGTGTGGGGGGGGAGCCAACTGTTCCTGGGATCCCCTGTGATCCTGACCAGGATAGAGTGCTTACTCAAAAGGAATACTGAATGAATACTATTACTACTAAGAATTATAATAGCTATAATAATTTGTTCATCTTCAGTAAAGACTTTATCCTGGTCTGGAGCCTATCTCAGGGAACACTGGGCACAAGCTGAGAATACACCCTGGATAGGATGCCAGTCTGTTGCACAGTAATGCATGTTTCTGGGAAATAGGAGGAAACTGCAGAACCCAGAGGAAACCCACATGGACACGGGGAGAGCATGCAAAACTCCACATGGACAGTAACCGGAGCTCAGGATAGAACCAAGGATATTGGGTGCTGTGAGATGGCGATGATACCCACTCTGCCTAATAATATTAATGATGGGGGCACGTGGTTAACACGTTTGTCTCGGGGTTGGGGGTTTGAATCAAGCCTCTGTCTTGTGTGTGCGGAGTTTGCATGTTCTCCCCATTCTTCGTGGGCTTCCTCTGGGTCCTCCGCTTTCCTCCCCCTCAGTCCAAAAACATGTGTTGCAGGTTGATTGTGCGTTGAAAATTGTCTATAGTGTGTGTGTGTGTGTGTGTGTGTGTGTGCGTGCGCGCGCGATTGTGCCCTGCGATGGGTTGGCACCCTGCCAAGGGTGTCCCCCTGCCTTGTGCCCCCAGTGATGGGCTCCACGCTCCCTGTGACCTTGTGTAGGATAAGGAGTACAGAAAATGGATGGATGATGATGATGATGTGTTTTGTCCATTTTAGCAGGAAACATCCCCTCTCCCTCTTCCAGCATCTCCACAGTTCAGTCATACAAGCCGATTATTAATGACTTTGGACTGCCGTCATTTGGATTTTCGCAGGTAAGTTAGAACCCGGATAAGAAAACAGCCCTTGTGTGTTGGTTTGCAGTAAACAGTATTCTAATGATTTCCCTCATGTACAGGGGCCAAATGGAACTCAAGCTCCACAGAGCAAATACGCTGAACTTCTCGCAATCATCGAAGAGCTCGGGAAAGAAATAAGGCCAACGTACGCCGGAAGTAAAAGTGCCATGGAGCGACTCAAAAGAGGTATTCTTATCATCTGTTACAAAAATGTCATGCACGTTGCTTTATAGATATATTTTATTGCCTGATAAAATAAACATGACACTTGTTTTGTGTATCAAAGGTATAATTCATGCAAGAGGTCTTGTCCGGGAGTGTCTGGCAGAGACGGAAAGAAATGCACGATCTTAGCCTCTGAAGCCTGCGTCTGGTCTAAGGGCAGAAGATTTCTTCTACTACTTTTACAGAAGGGTGCTGCATGGCTTTTTTTTTCCCATAACAGAGGGATGAAACAATCAAAAATTTATTCATTAAGTAGTGTAGTTAAAGCATGAGATGGAGGTGTTGCAATGTTCCTTGTGATGAATGCAACAAGAGAGATTGGATTTGAGTGTTGCCATTTGGGATTTTTTTCTCTTATAACTCCTAT
>JANDJT010000060.1:20644680-20646604 GCA_024331685.1 Stegophilus panzeri | reverse complement strand
TGGCATGATGACACCACACACCTCAATAGCAAAGGGAACACCAGACACTAGATATGAGAGAGGTATAAATAAGACAGATTCCACCTGCACTTCCTAAGCAGCTTTTAATCACTGGCACCCAATCTTCAACACCTGATTCTAATTTTATGGATTTGAAGGTGTGATAAATGTAGGAATGTACTTACTTTTTCCATGTGACTGATTTATTTTTGGTTTTTGTTAATTTAAGTTGTGAAACTGCTTCAAAATGTCCATATAAAAACATATATAAAAAAGACAGTTTACTAAAAAGTGTTTATTTCCCGTATGTATGGACTTTTGGGATACCCTGTATACATTAAAAGCCTTTTTTTTTTCTCAGAATAACACCAGAATAATAGACAAAGGTTTTTGCCTATTAAAGTTTTTTTAAACAAATATTAAATGCTGAATTTTGCTGAGGTCAATCCACCTCCCATATGTTAGTGTGTCGCCCGTCCAGACATATAAGCAGAGTAGAAAAAGTCATCAGAAACGAATGTTTACATGGTTATTAGTGTAGGCTTTTCCCATGGATTAATCTTAATGGGTAGAAATCTCACTCCCTTAGTCTCAGTCAGTTTACTTTACTCTGATTGAGGTGTGTACATGATTGTTTTTTATTTATTTATTTATTTATTTATTCTGATTGAGCTTATCAGTTGCATTATTAATGGATTATTTGACTGAACGTAACTGGTTCTGGAAGCGAAGCGAATCTCGACTGAGAAAAGTGATGGCTCTGGGAATCTGTGAGAGCAGGAATGTATTTGCATTAAACACCACGCCCTAGCGCCTACCACACTGTTCTGGGTCTTGCCCCTGCAGTCATGCCATTGAGCTACCATAACCTGACAGACTTGAAATATGTTCTAGTGCTTAAAATATGTTCTTTCCTCTGCCTGTAGGACAAGGCCTAGACACCGAGGCTGTGATTTATGCTGGGGGAATGGAAATGAACTATGAGCAGCACAAACCTTCCTGTAGTTTTGACTTCGGGCTCGTTGCGTAAAATTCTCAGGTCTTCTTTGCTCCTGTGGGAAACCTTTTGTGTTTGGCTTTGTGTTTTGTTTGTGAAACTATAGAGGTGGAAAATAGAATGCGAGGTCTTCAGGAAGGAAGGAAAGCACTTCCCATCTATTCACCAGTCCTCTTTTCAATCAACTGACCCTCAACCCACGCATACACAGGAATATTTATAAAACAAACGAAACAAAAAAAAAAAAATCTTTATGTCGAGAGCTGTTAGGAAGCTGGCGACGCTCCATAAGTTAGCAGGGCAGCCTTTATCTCCTGCTGGTAGGCGGCGAACGAGTCTCTCTTTATGCTGGAGAACCGGTCGTGACTGCAGAGACGGACGTGGGCTAGGCTGCTCGGAAAGGGGGCTGAAGGTCCCTACCGGTCCACCCACGTGCTCGGCTCTCTCTTTTAAGAGGTTAATTAGCATCCTGTCAAACCAACTGTCAGACAGGCGAGACAGCGCTGCACAGCGAGACAGCTCCAGAGAAAGTATCACATGCTTGACACTTTTTAACCCCCGGACGAAGCATTAATACAAAAACTACACTATGGATTGTTAGTCAATGAGTCAGTTATAGATGCTTTGCTGGGATCTTGCTGAAAAAGTTTTTTAAAATTTTTTTTTTATTTATTGGACAATCATAAGTGTCACCTGCTGTACATCAGGGGTTCTCAAACGGAAACGATTTCAATATCAGCCTCGTTATTTAAAAGTGTGCAGTAATATTCCGGGTATTTATTAGAGCTGAATTTTCCTCTGACTGAACACATTCGGTCTAAGCTGAATTTGCTGGCTTTATTGATGTTTTAGTTAAATATTCAACAAGCCAAAGCGGTTAATAACTATTAAGACCTCAATGATAAACAAAAGCATTTTCGTGGATGC
>JANDJT010000060.1:20629680-20642180 GCA_024331685.1 Stegophilus panzeri | reverse complement strand
TGTCTGCATGTCTCTATGCCTCTGTGTCTGCGTGTCTCTGTGCCCCTGTCTGCGTGTCTCTGTGCCCCTGTCTGCGTGTCTCTGTGCCCCTGTCTGCGTGTCTCTGTGCCTCTGTCTGCGTGTCTCTGTGCCTCTGTCTGCGTGTCTCTGTGTCTGTGTCTGCGTGCCTCTGTGTCTGCGTGCCTCTGTGTCTGCGTGCCTCTGTGTCTGCGCGTCTGTCTGTGTCTGCGTGTCTGCGTGTCTGTCTGCGTGTCTGCGTGTCTGTGTGTCTCTGTGCCTGCGTGTCTCTGTGTCTGCGTGTGTCTATGTCTGCATGTATCTATGTCTCTGTGCCTCTGTGCATCTGTTTCTTTGTGCCTTGGTGTCTGTGCGTCTTTCTCTCTCTCTGCATCTCTGTACCTCTGCATCGGTGTCTCTGTGTCTGGGTTTCTCTGTGCATCTAAATCTTGGTGCATCTCTGTGCATTTGCATGTGTTTGTACGTCTCTGTGCATCTGCATCTGTGTCTCTGGGTCTGTATGTCTTACAGTGCCACTCGTATCCACAGTCCACCAACTATATGTAAACAGCTGGTCCTATGGTAGTCTGTTTGCACTGATCGATGGGGTAGAAGATTAGAAGCATACCTGACAGAATTGATAAGTGTACAATATAATCATTTCCATAAGTATGTATAGATATTCAGCTTCTGTCTCTGTCTCAGCACATGACTGAGCAATCCGGTGTATTAGCTCAGGATCCCACCCAATAATGATGTTTTCTGGCTCTTTTGTACTAATTCAATCCGGGGGCAATTAAATGTTGGCCCACTAGGGTGGCGCTTTAATATAATAGATTCTTTCTTGATGTTGCAGTAAACAGATCATTAGCAGTGATGTATGTTTGTGCTTAAATGCGTCAGCCGCTGGTCTGAATCTCAGATTGGACTTGAGTGTTATTTGCAAAGAGTAATGATTTCTTAGCCCCCCCCTTAGGTTTATATTGGTTTCTTTCTTTTAAAAAAAATAAAAAAATTTAGTGTGTAAGCACTTTTCTGTTTTTTCCCCCCTAATATCTAGAATGTGTCCCGGATGTGTCAGGGTTTGGAAAAACAAAACTGGTTTGGTGCATAAAGTTTCGAGAGAATCAGGAAATATTGGATAACTGTTTAAACGTTGACTGCAGGTGTGTGCGTGTGTAAATGTGTGTTTGGTATTCAGATTTGAGAAAAGCATAACATTTGTTAAACATGACATGAGCAATGGCATCATAGTTGGCAGCCTTGGAAATTCAGTGTCATATAAACCTTCATCTCCACTGGAACCAATGTGATGTGTTCAAAACTCCTTCGAATTTGGAATATCTGATGCTTACTACCGTTTCTGTTTAAACTACACATGCATGCGTCTATTCCGTGCTCTTCACCGTATAGACCAGACACGCGTATGAAATGTGTGTGTGTGTGCGTGCAGAGGACAGACAGCAGCTCTGCCATGGCTGCTGTAGGGGGGGATTGATGACGGTCTGGGCGGTGGGTGTCAGGCCTGATCTCGGCTGTCAGCACCCTAATGAAGTGCTGCAGAAGGAAAACAAAGCAACACACCCCTCTCTCTCTCTCGCTCTCGCTCTCTCTGTCCATCTCTCTATCTCTGTCTCTGCCACTCTGCCCTGCTGTGTGTCCACCACACCTGCCACGTCTAGCTGCTGACATCTTTCTCGCTCGCTCTCTCTCCCTCTCTGTGTCTCGCTCTCGCGCTCTCTCTCCCACTCTCGCGCTCTCTTTCTCGCTCTCTCTGTGTTCTCTAATAAAAACCACACTGCTCATTCCTATTCAGAGATTCAGAAATGCAGGTGGAGAGAGAGAGAGAGAGAGAGAGAGAGAGAGAGAGAGTTTGTGTGTGTGTTGTGTAGACGTCAGTCCTGAGTGTTGGCGATGGCTGATCCTGCTACGAGCTCACATCGAGATCGTGTCCAGTGTTTAATGGCCGTATGTTCTGGCTTTGTAAGAAGCTTGGCCTGAGATCTTTTTGCTTCCTGATGCTCTGGGCAGTATTCCATTTATGATCGATAGCTTATCCTCCTACTCTGATATTCCTACAATCCAAGTAACCTGACAAAAACTCGTATGGCGTTTTAAACAGTATCTGTAACACGTCGTGCGAGTGCATTCAACCTGAGCGTGTGGAGCAGTGTCCTGAGCGTGGTCATTAAAAGGTGTTTGAATTGTTCATGGTATTTGCAAGCATGGAGCAGTGAAGCGTGAGAGCACTTCAGTTCTGTGAGCACTGAGCCAATTACTGTATAGCTGTCCAGAAACACTCTTCCACAGTGAACCCAAACCTGTTGTTCTCAAGCCAAGGTAACGAACGTGCAGTCCCCGCCAAAACTATTGGAACGGCAAGGCCAATTCATTTGTTTGTGCTGTACACCAAAGACATTTGGGTTTGAGATCAAAAGATGGATGTGACACGAGAGTTTAGGATTTCAGCTTTTATTTCCTGGCTTTTAGATCTAGACGTGTTAGACAACATAGAACATAGAACCTTTTGTATCAGACCACACAATTTTCAGGTGAGCAAAATTATAGGAACATAAGTCTTGAAGTAAATTAAAGTAAATAGCACTTAATATTTTGTTGCATATCCCTTGCTTGCAATATCTACATCAAGCCTGGGACTCACTGGTTTCTTCTTTTGTGAAGCTTTTGCAGGTTTTTACTGCAGCTTCTTTCAGTAGTTGTTTGTTTCGGCGGTGTTTCTCCCTTCAGTCTTCTCTTCAGGAGGTGAAACGCTACTCAGTTGGGTTAAGGTCTGGTGATTGACTTGGCCAGTCTAAAACCTTCCACTTTAACCCTGATAAAGTCCTGTGTTGAGTTGGCAGTGTATTTTTGGATCATTGTCTTGCTGCATGATGAAGTTCCTCCTGATTCATTTGGATGCATTTCTCTGTAAATTTGCAGACAGAATGTACCTCTAAACTTCTCAACTCATTCTGCTGCAACCATCATGAGTTACATCATCAATAAAGATTAGTGAGAATGTTCCAGAAGCAGCTATGCAAGCCCAAGCCATGACACTTCCTCCACCATGTCTAACAGATGAGCCTGTATGTTTTGGATCATGAGCAGATCCTTTCTTTCTCCACACTTTGGCCTTTCCATCACTTTGGTAGAGGTTCATCTCCGTTCCAGACCTTTTGTGGCTCATCTCTGTATTTCTTTGTGAATTCCAATCTGGCTTTCTGAGTCTTACTGCTGAGTGCTTTGCGTCTTGTGGTATGACTGTGGTTTTTGGGTTTTTCTTGACAGCTCTCACAATGTTTCTGTCATCAGCTGCTGCTGCAAAAAAAATGGTATCGATTTTGCTGAAATATATTTTCTCTTGCTCCCATTTGAAAATTTTAATACTAATTTTTAACATGCTTAGGTCTCTGCCTTATCGTTATGCACCCAAATGTTCCTCTTAAGTAATCAAATCACTCTACTGTCACTTCCATTTACTTAATATCACGATTCCTTCTCCTTGCCATGCATTAACTCTCCATAATAAGTAGAGATTTCAGCGTGGAGCCGGATATCCGTGTTGACATTTCATGCTGACACCTTTGCCAAAAAATGTTTTTGCCGCAGTGACCGCTTATACTTTCCGACATAAACTTTAATGGAAGCTTTAAAGTGAGTGTCGTCTGTTTTTAATCTGCGAGATGCCATTTTGATCATGCAGGGTAGTTGATGAGGCAGTTCTCGAACCTGTTCTTTATTTATCAAACCAGTTTTGTTTTAGTAGAATGTTAAACTAGGGGGAAAAAAACAGCCGATGATCAATGGAGTGGAGATGTGAAACTGCTTGGTGCCTGTTCAGTGCGTGTTCTCTCTGAATAATATTAAACTGTTAAAATAGCTTATGTCTACCAAATCTGTCTCATTGTTTTGTCTTACTCTGTTTATTTGGTGGTTATTATGAAGGCACTGTAGCTGGAAGGATCGGCACAACCTGCTCAAACCAGAAGGCGCTGGTATTCTGCGGCACAGTGGGCTTCTTTCAGGAGAAACAGACGGCACTGCCATGCAAACCCCTTAGCCACACTTTCTTTTAAGCTTGCAACTTCTGACATATGTGCTTAGCTCGGTTTGCTGTGAAACCCAAAGGCAGCCGTGATAATCGATGCTCAAAAACACTCAGTTGCCACAACAAACGGCTAGGAAGGGCTCTGTTGGCTCTGTAAGTGCATGAAAATTAATTTCAGAGAATTGTTGTGGAAACTTGTTGCCATGCATGAGTGCTGAAACGGGTTTCTGTAGAAATAATTGCGAGAATAGGGCTGTTTGTAGCTCTCCTGTGTATAGGACTGTACCATGTAATTTTGAGGGTAGGGTTGTGTGAAAATATTCCATGGTGATTGCAATGACACTTACGACATATGTGAATATAATTTGGGTTTCTGTACTTATTTTCCTGGCCTATATATATATATATATATATATATATAAAAGTTTTGTTGCAGAGTACATGGACTGCTTTGGAAATAGAAGAATATACATTAGATCACAGTGAAATTCTTTTCTTGGTATATCACGGCTTGTCAGTCATGATACAGCGCCCCTGGAGCAGAGAGGATTAAGGGCCTTGCTCAAGGGCCCAACAGTGGCAGCTTGGCAGTGCTGGGGCTTGAACCCCCGACTTTCTGTTCAATAACCCAGAGCCACACTCTCCACATAATGCCACATCGACTGTCCTTCACCTGGTCCTGACCTACTTGGGCTAAAAGGACAGTTATGTGTGAAAGCCGTTAATTCAACTCGGCATCCAACACAATGCTGAACTGTTCGGACTGAACATCTCTCTCTTTACCCGGATCTCTGACTCACGAAGTCCTCTGGTGACACCTCATCAGCAATAATGAGGAATCCGCATCCAGAGAGGAGGTGAAGAAGCTTGCAAGACTGATGCAGGCGCAACAAACTTGTCTCTCGATGTGGAAAGAAAATAAAAAAAATTTTTATTGTTGGCATGATGATTGCATTGCGGAAGGCCACTACTGAGAAAAAAAACCCCAACCTAATTTCCCATAGAGAGCAAACATTTCCTCCTCCCATTCTTATGACATTTTAGATTGGGACACTAAACCGCATCTTTTGCAGATGTATCATCAACTGGTACAGGATGTGAAGCATCACAGGATGAAACGCAAGACCATACAGCATATAGGCTGCATCTGCAAAGCCTGGAGCATTTTGGATAACCTCCAGCAGCTTGGATAACATACCTACCATCTTGCAGAAGGTACCAGAGCATTTGAGCTGGTACTGCCAGATTCTGTAACAGCATCTTCCCTGAGGTGGACTCCTTAACACACTGGTGCCCCTCTGTGTAGTGTGTACACAATTTTTAGTGGGACAACCATGAAGACACTCCCACGTTTGGGATTTACTACAGATGTTTACATTTACTCCAGCAACAAAACCTAATGGACGTTTCCGGAAACAGTGTCCTGCAGAAAGAAGAATTATTCAGTGTTTTTGTTTCCCTTTTGCTTTTTGTTTATATATTATATATACACACTACCAGTCAAAAGTTTGGAGACACTTGACTGAAATGTTTCTCATGCTCTTAAAAATCTTCTGATCTGAAGCTGTATGATTAAATGTTTGAAATCAGTGTTGTAGACAAAAAATATAATTGTGCCAACATATTCATTTATTTAATTTTAATATCTAAAACTAACATTTTATTTACAAAAAAAAAAAAAAATTTTAAACAGACTAGCAAAATATTGTGAAAAGCAGCCGATAAGTGTCCAGCGTCGGTGGGAACTCCTTTAATACTGTTTAAAAAGCATCTCGGGGAAATTCCTCAAACAATCGCTCGAGAAAAAGCCAAGAATACATTAAATTATTGTGATTTTATTTTAGATTTTTTATCACAACATAATTCCCATAGTTCCGTTTGTGTTCTTCCAGAGTTTTTATGACTTTATTATTATTCTAAAATGTGGGGGGGGAGGGTGTGTCTAAACTTTATATACATACATACACACACACACACACACACACACACACACACACACACACACACACACATAAGTATGTGCAAAGACTCCTTTGTAGAAAGATTTCGTAAGTTTGCTTTCCTTTTTATCTGTGTGTATGTGTTTTGTTTTAAGTGGTCGATTAATACCGTGATACTGTGAAAGCTTGATATTTTTAAGACTCGGTTATCATGCTGTGAAAATATCACACTTCCGTTGTGTTACTAATCTCCCTGTATATAAATGGCACGATTGTGAAAACCGACTTGACGTTGTTTGCTTGCAGAAAAAGAGCCGAGAGGAGAGCGAGGGCGAGGGCAGTGGCGTGGAGATCCTGGAGAATCGACCCTACATGGACGGGCCCGGCGGCTCTGGACAGTACACCCACAAAGTGTACCACATTGGTCAGCACATCCCCAGCTGGTTCCGCTCCATCCTGCCCAAAGCAGCTCTACGGGTGGAGGAGGAGTCCTGGAACGCCTACCCTTACACTCGCACCCGGTGAGAGTCATCTAGTTTATTCACGGAGACTTGTTGACCGCCGTGGCTTTAAAATGTTTGGTGTGTTATGTTTGGTGATGTATTACTAATGCTGGGTGCCAATTTATTGTGATTCACAATATTATTATATTATTATTATTATTATTATTATTATTATTATTATTATTATATTATTATTACTGCACACTCACTGAGTTTTTTCTCGTTAAGCAGCACCGTAAAATCCTCATATTATATACAAGTGTGTATAGAATACATCATTTGTAATACCCAATCTCTGCAGTTTAACCTCATTAAAATGTCAAGATCTACAGTGGTGCTTGAAAGTTTGTGCACCCTTTAGAATTGTGTATATATCTGCATAAATATGACCTAAAACGACAGATTTTCACACAAATCCTAAAAGTAGACAAAGAGAACCAAAGTAAACAAATAAGACAAAAATATTATACTTATTATACTCATTTATTTATTAAGCAAAATGATCTGTGAAACATGGTGGTGGTAGTCTCATGGTTTGGGCCTGTTTTGCTGCATCTGGGCCAGGGCGGCTGGCCATCATTGATGGAACAATAAATTTTGAAGTATACCGGCGAATTCTAAGGGAAAATGTCAGGACATCTGTCTGTGATCTGGATCTCAAGAGAAAGTTGCAAGACAATGACCCTAAGCACAGAAGTCGTTCTACCAAAGAATGGTTAAAGAAGAATAAAGGTAATGTTTTGGAATGGCCAAGTCAAAGTCCTAACCTTAATCCAATAGAAATGTTGGGGAAGAACCTGAAGCACGCAGTTCCTGTGAGGAAACCCACCAACATCCCAGAGTTGAAGCTGTTCTGTACTGAGGAATGGGCTGAAATTCCTCCAAGCTGATGTGCAGGACTGATAAACGGTTACCAGGGTGGGATTTCAGTACTGGAATCTCTCTTAACCCTCTATGGAACTAATCATGAAATCACAGCTAAAAAAATTAATTAACTTTTATATTTTTATTGTATTTAAGGCTAAAATCCAAAACTTTTCTAAAATTTTCCAAAACTTGTTTTTTTTACATTTGACCTTTGACCTTTTTTTTAGGGTACCGTCATTTATAACTGACTTTGTCCCATTTGGGTAAATGATTTTTGGTAAATTTTCTGAAACACACATTCAAATGCATTTTCACTGCCTAGAAAGAAGTTAGCCAGTGTCTTGGTGTTTCAGAAACATTAAAAAAAACAAAAAACTTTATTCACATTCCATTTCATCATATGCTACTATATTTGTTTTGGAACTCATGTGTAAAATTGTCTGAAACTTTGAAAATCTGAAAATTGAGACAAATTCAAATACACTTTCACTCTCTGGAAAGTAATGTAAAAAAAAAACCTCTTAATGAATCAAAAACAGTAGTGTAACAATGTTTTAGAGTTTTAAAAACAGTACTCTATTCTAGTTCTGTTTTATGTTATGCTACAGTAATTGATTTCATGTGATTTCATTTTCACTCACGTGAAAATCAACAAGCCATTTCTTTTTGGGTGTGAAAGACAGGTGTACCGCACACTTTCCATAACTTGAGTTTGACCTGTGCAGTCATCATTTTTGCAGCATCCCTGCTTGTCAGCGTAGTGAGGCCAATGGGCAATGCCATCTTTCCTGACCTCTGGTTGTGTTATGGATTCTCTCCTTTGCTTCTTCTTTGACACTGACTCTCCAGAGCTGGGTCGGCCACGTTTCACTTTGTCTGTGCCTTGCCTACAGAGGACATCTGCAACTGCTGTTTTGAACTCTCTTAGGCTGAGTTCCTCGCTTTGTTTAGGAGACAGATCATTGTCCCTTCGGTACAGCAGCCATGCATTTACACACAGTACATCCAGAATATGAAAGAAAATACGAATGTACCATTTCCGTGACCGAATCTTTGTTCGGTACAATGCAAGCAAGGAGTCCATCAGATTCCAACACCTCCCATTTTTTTTTATTATACATCACAGAGGATGGACACTTCACATTGATGATCTGATTTGTCCTCCTGTCCCAGCGTTGCACAGTGGAAGCTGGGTAGGCCCCAGTGAATGTGCTCAGAAGGGTGACAGTGCGGTTGTCTTACAATTTGCTTGCGATTACTTGCACATCCTCACACATGGCTACCTTCTCATCAAAAGCCCTTTTCATTTCCTTCTCAGTTTTCAACATGTACCATTTCAACCTGTTGGTTCTCACTGTGCCAAGGCTTATGATTTTATTGCACCATAACAGTGGTTAAGTTTAGCTAGTTGGCGCGTAGGTTCTTGAACAGGAAATTTCCAGGTACAAAGTCATCTGCTAATAATAATTACTTATCCAACAAGACATGTTCATGCTTGTTCTGTGACAGCAGATAACTCCTATGTAGCGGCTGCATTCGTTTTTTATGGAAGTACCGAGAAAGTCGTATAATTTGTATATGTATGTACAGTGCCAGTTTTCCTCAGTCTTAGAGAAACTTTCTTTCTGAACTTTTGCCTGGTGAGCAGAAATGCAGCCTTTTATTTGAGTCCTTGACAGATTCAACAATTACATTTTTTTTTTTTTAATCTGTTCATGTGGAGCGTCAGCATTACAAATCCATGTGCAAGTTGTTACTATAGAAACAATAACGTATTACACCAAGCACCTTAATATAAACCTGTGACATGAATTACAGCCATCACTACTGCCAGGGCTGGTGTTCTAAAAAAAAAAATGAATCAACAAACACCTTCTGAAAATCAGAGTCAAGAATTCAACAGGTATAATGCATTGCAACATATAGTGATTACCGGCACATGCTTTCGTTCAACAGGAACGGAAAACTAGGCCGAGGTTTTGTGCAAGAACTAATCCAAGACAGAAACAGAAAAAGAACATTATCCTGCACGCGTGATTGTTGCTAATGTCCTTGCTCTAGGGGCTTGTTGTGTCGATTACAGTTGTAAAATTGAAATGAGGTGTTAACTCTTTCGGCGCGTGTCTTTCAGTTACACGTGTCCTTTTGTGGAGAAGTTCTCTATCGACATTGAGACATATTATAAGCCTGATACAGGGAACCAGAACAACGTCTTCAATTTGTCTTCAGCGGAGAAAAGGCAGCGGGATATCGGTAAGGATTGTTTCTGATGGTTATTTTTACGTTTTCCATGAAGTACCTGTACACTGATTTGACTTTCTACACGTGTACAGTGCGTGTGCATGTCAGTTGTCCATACTTGTGCGAGTGCACAGTTTAAACTGCATAGACTGAGTAGGCAAGGGCAAGGTTCGTCATCAGCATACAATCTGTATTCACGTATTAAACGTGCATAATGTACGCACACCCATTTTTGCACGAGCATACACTGCGAATGTGTGAATTACTTTGACTGAAATACAGAGTTCGAGTTTCGCACTTGGAAAAGCTGACGAGAGCACGTTCTCCTTCTTAACCTTGGTACATAATGCGTGTGTGTGCCGTTTCCCGCTCTTTCTCCCGTGTGGATTGACAGCTTGCTCTTCTGTCGTTTTTTTTTCCCCCAATGCTGGCCAAGCTTTCAGTTAAAATCCCCCGTGCCTCCACACGCAGTGCTTGCTTGAAACGCCTGGGCTCGGATGCATTCTGGGAAAAGGTGCTGGAGGCTCAGGCTGAAACGTAGGCAGACTGCAGGCGTAGCCTCTGCAGGGGGAAGCGCCCTGTGCTTGTTGCATAACTATGTGCGTGGCCAAACTGTGCAGAGGGGACACCTAGTGGCGGTCTGCCAACTCTGATTCCCCAGAATAAGGCTCTTTATCATTCTGGCAAGCGGGAGCAATAAAACAAGAGGTGAGAGATACGGAATAGGTGGAAGGGAAAAAGCAGTTTAATACAGAGTTATGGAAGACTTTGGGCAGATATTTTTGGGTTTTCTTGTAGGGGGTGTACAGGAAGAAAACGAATATGCCTTTCATGGGATATAATAATAACTGAAAAGTGAAGCAGAACTGGGCCGTATTTCAAATGATTTTAAAATGTATTTTTACATTATGAATAAGTGAGGAATAAAACACAATGAGGCATGTTGTTACTAGGAAATGCTATTATTTTCCTACAACAGCACATCCTGAAGTGATTTATTCCTTTCACACCACAGCAGTTTCCCAACGATTACAACTGTTAATTTATAAATGAACTTATCGTGCTTTTTGACCATTTACAGTTATGTTTTATGTCGTGTAACGTCCTGACACCTGTCTCATCACAGAAAACTTCACCATATCAACAAGTGAGTTTTTTTTCTCGCAACAAAAAAAACCCAACATTTGTTCGATATTAACCTAAGATTACACGTCCCTGTGAATGAGCTGTTACTATAGAAACGTATATAACGTATTACAACAAGTGCATTAATATCAAGCGTCGTTTGAATTACAGCCAGAACTACTTTCAGAGCTGCTGTTAGAGAAAATGAATCAACACCTTCTGACCAATCAGATTCGACAATTAAACAAGGCTGTGGTATGAAATTCAAACAATTAATGTTACATGGTACAATGGACACGTTGTGTATTTTTGGTTGTATTTAATGGGAAAACAGTTGCGGCGTAAAATCCGTTTTGTATTGCAGTGCTTTGCAACTTTGTGTGACATACTGGTGCAATGACTGTAAATATGTTCCCTTTCCCAGACCCCATAGACATTGTGAAAGATGTCATTGCACCTCATGAGTACTTGGCTGAGGAGGATCCCAAGCTGTACAAGTCGGTGAAGACTCAGCGAGGCCCTCTGTCCGACAACTGGATCCAGGAGATTGGCCATAACCCGGGCAAGATTCCCATCATGTGCGCCTACAAGCTGTGCAAAGTGGAGTTCCGTTACTGGGGCATGCAGTCCAAGATTGAGCGCTTCATTCACGACGTGGGTGCGTACAATCTTCTGAAAATTTCCACTGGGAATCCTCAGAATACTTACTCTGTGAGAGTTGTGGGGGAGGACGTTTGCTCAACTAATATTTCCTCAGCAGCCCAGCTGCTCTGATTTCAATTGCATGTGCTGTGATACAAGTGTGCGTGTGTGTGTGTGTGTTTTCAGCTTGGGTAAGTCACGTTATCTAGACAAGTGCGTGGGCAGCTGCTGTGAAGCGCTCTGCGAAGGAAGAGAGCGTTACTGGGACAGCCCTGGCTCTGTTGCCTTAATCATTAACCTGCTCTTAATGAAAAGTAGATTGATGCAGTGCCGCTCCACTGCAAATGAGGACATAAAGAATGAGGGAGAGAGACATAAGAGAAACCGAGAGTGAGACAACGAATGAGAGTCATCTACCTTCCTCAGACAACATCAAGGCAGGATTAATTTCCTTCTCACGGGCTGCTGCCTGAGCTTTAATCATTTTCATTACTTCGATATCTTTGTGTTTATTGACTTCCATCACCGTTAATTTATCAGGAGCCCTTTGACATTCCTCTTTTTTTTTCCATCCACCTATGATTCAGTACTTTGAACTGCTTGTGTCAGGCCAGTACTTAATTCTAGTGGAGTTTAGAGAGAAAACAGTTTGCTTTTCTGATCCACTGTGCTGATTGGTGGACTTGAAATATCCTAATTATGGATATGTTGTTATCTGTTCTATCCATATGCAGAACCTCCTACTCAGAAACAAATAAGAAAACGTTAACTGAACCTTCTGTTGTCCTGTATATCCAGTCTCCTGTCAAATATATATAAAAAAATGATAAATGTATAAAAAGCTGAAATGAAATCGAACTTTGCTGTAACCATTAAATGAACACTAGTGATTATAATAAATGGTGGGGATTCTTTTTCATAAATAAAGGTAAAGCATGTGTTTTGAATTATTTGTGCTGGGCGCTAACGCCTCCTCCACACATTCTTCAAGCAAGAGCTTGAGCCAATCACGAGAGGAGGCAGCTTCAGTGTTTTCTATTTCTGACTAATCAGGACCAAGCATAATGATTAAACGACGACTTGACCTCATCTACCCAAATACCCCAAATTTCCATTGCAAGGTCATGAATATATATA
>JANDJT010000060.1:20603697-20618374 GCA_024331685.1 Stegophilus panzeri | reverse complement strand
AATCCATTTTGGAATAATGCTGTAACATAACAAAATGTGGAAAAAGTGAAGCGCTGTGAATACTTTCCGGATGCACTCTAGGTAGTATGCTTAGTGTGTGTGTGTGTGTGTGTGTGTGTGTGTGTGTGTGTGTGTGTGTATATATATATATTTTTTTAAATTATAGCATTTCTTTTAATCATTACTATTAATTACTAACCATTCAACTAAAAGAACCTTTAACAGGCACGAAGTTCTGAATTCTCACCTTATCGTTGGACATAGGAAACATCGCTGCACTCATTTTTGAAACTGGGATTTGACTTTGTGTTTGTAGCGGACGTAATGCACTCTCACGGGGGGATGTTCCTGGAGAACTCCTACCCCTCGTCTCCTGCCTCAGCCCCAGCGTCCCGCAACATTCGAAGACCCAGCGAGGTCAGCATCGCCAGCCAGGTTTCCGGACTGGTGGATAGTTACACTGCCTCCAATATCGCCAACAGTACGTCCACACACGTCCACACACGCTCACAAATGTTAACTCAAATCTACAGACCAATCTCAGGAGGAAAATTCAGATATAATGCATAACGGGCTTTTGGACTGAGAAATAGTTTATTCACTTTAGCTTATTCTATAGAAATTAACAATATGTATTGCATAATTAATTTCTTCTTATCAATTGATGAGTCTGGTGTTTTGTTTTTTTACAGTGACAATAAAGAAATCAATCAACCAATTAAAATGTAAAATGTCCAGTATTATCTTTATAGCTTTCCTCCTTTTATGTTGTTGTTGTTTTTTTTGTTGTTGTTTTTTTTTATCTCTTAGCACAAGCATGTCATCTCAGTCAGTCCAAAAAGCTTAGCCTTTTGTCCCAGCTGGCCCTCCCTTATAACAAAATGTCCTCGAGAAGCCCATCCCCGAAAGCCCGCTACAAGTTGCTCAGTAGCAGAGCGGCAGGCTCAGATGAGGTGAGCTGCTTCGAGCCCTCCCCTCTCCCCAACTCCAGCCCTCCGTCGCCGAGCATGCAGCTGGATATAGAGCAAGGTACTGCTGCCGGAGCATGGAGGAATATGGGCCTTCCTCCTCCTCTTCTTCATTGCTGTTCTGTCCCATGTACCTGTTGGTCTGAACCACCCAGTCCTGCCCTGTTAGCGCTCACTAAACCCTACCGCAGTTCTCTGCATCTTCAGGCTATGCTGTACTGTAGCTTCTCTTTTTCTCAGTCCTCACTCCCCTCTGTCACTCATACCACCACCATAGAGTCTTCATCTGCAAAACCAAGCTTTCTCTGTGTCTCTCTGGAGGACCAAGTGCCTTTGAAGATGCTTTAAACGAACACGTTGTCTCTGGTATGATATTGCGTAGTTGCCCTGGGGCTGTAACTAATTGCATTTGATTTTTAAATTCTTTGGAAAGATATGGAAAATTGTAGTTTTTGTTATCGCAATATCATGATTGTATCATAAACTTTCTTTTCTTTTTTACCTGGAGTAATGTTTTTGTTCCTGATATTTAGTTACATTTTGCCTTTGTAAAAATGTATCATCTTCATACAGGGGGGGCACGGTGGCTTAGTGGTTAGCCTCGCACCAAACCCTCCGCTGTTGGGGGGTTTGAAAACCTCCCCCCCCCAATGTGTGTGTGGTGTTTCCTCCCACAGTCCAAAGACATGCGTTCTAGGCTGATTTGCGTTTCCAAATTGTCCGTGTTGTGTGAATGTGTGCGCGATTGGGTCTTGCAATGTGTTTGCATCCCATCGAGGGTGTCCCCCGCCTCGCGCCCTGAGTTTCCCTGGGATAGGCTCCAGGCTCCCCCACGGCCCTGTGTAGGATAAGCGGTACAGAAAATGGATTGATGGAACTTCACGCAGGTGTTCCTGATTGTGCAGAGTTGTTTGCATGTTCTTGTAGGATTTCTCTGGGCTGTCTGGTTTCCTCCCACTCTCCACAAGCATGCATGTAGGTGGATTGGCTACGATAAATTGCCCATATGTGTGAATGAGTGTGCGGATGTTTTCCTGCGATGGCCTGGCCTCCCCATTCTGCGACCCTGATCAGGATAAAAATGGTTACTGAAGATGAATGAATGGGGAAAAAAAACTCCAAGCACATTTTGGAAATGATCCATGTTTACTTAATCGCACGTACACATACACACTTTGTTAATTGATTCTATTTAATTATATTTATAATTAATTATTTCTTTGCGATAGGAGTCATTTTGCTAAAAGTTGGATGTAAGTAGAGCATGAGCTCATGCATCTGAATATGGATTTTTTTTTTCTTCTAAATACATATAAATTTAGATTGAAACACTTGGTGAGCTCTCAGAACGGTGTGCAGAATGTAATTCTGTAAATGCATCAGAGAGCGCGAGGGAGGGAAAGAGTCTGAGCGGGCTCACCATGTCGCCCACCATGTCGCCTCAGTGCCATTAGAGCTGGCGTTAAAGCACTCGCTTTTTGGCTCAGCTGAAACAGGAAGCTGCCAGCTGTATCTCATTTCACTTTCCTGTCCTGCTTGGGCTGCGCTCCAGGGGATAGGCTGCCATCTTTTTGTAAACAGGTGCTCTCCGTGGTACTGAAGCAGGATGAGATTTCAGGTTTGGGTACGTGTATTTGGCAGCTTGGACTCACTCTTGTTAGGCTGTGAGAGGAAGAAGATATGAGATCTCAACCATTGCACGAATCAGTGCACTCCAGTGTTTCCACTTCACTTCTTTTCCCACTGCCCTTCACATTTACCTGTGTCATATCTTCAAACCTTTTGTCGCTTAGTCCAAGCAGTCATAGTGTTTAAGAACGTGTTCTATCCTAATCCTATACATTAGGTGCCAGTGTTTTGTGTGATCGAGTCCCTGTTGCTGAGAACCCCTCTGCCTGTTGCTGTTGGATTGTAATTGTTTTAATCGTCCTGCAGTCGCTGCTCGTTGGTGGGGGACAAAGCGCATTGACTTTGCCCTGTACTGCCCTGATGCCCTGACTGCCTTTCCCACGGTGGCTCTACCTCACCTTTTCCATGCTTCCTACTGGGAGTCTACAGACGTTGTGTCCTTTCTGCTCAGACAGGTATTGTTACATCTGCTGTCCACAAGCCCTGCTTCACTTTTTTTTTATTTCCTTGATTTTATTCATTTCTGTCTCTCTAATCCCCTCTCTCGATCTCAGGTAATGAGGCATGAGAACTCCAGTATTCTGGAGCTGGATGGGAAGGAGGTTTCAGAATTCACACCCTCCAAACCACGAGAGAAGTGGCAGAGGAAGAGAACACATGTTAAGATCAGGGTGAGCTGGTTCTCCACTTTTCCACATCAAAAATGTATTACATATACTTACTGTGTACTTACACTCACTGGCTGTTTTATCAGGTCAAACTTCTAGAGTAATGCCTTGTACACATATAATCACTCTCTGTCACTATATAATCTGTTGCTATGCACAATTTGTCAGCCCCCCTTTTCTCCCTCCTTCAGTGGAAAGAGACTAGAGCTCTGTGGAGGATAGGGTTTGTTTGGGGTTTTTTTTAGCTTGTGGTTGCCAGCTCTTGCATATATTCTGACTGCTCCTGCAGCTATTTCTGTTTATACAGACCACAACATTTTCAACCCAACTTCCTCAAGATATAAAATGACCTAAAGCAGTTCAGTTGAATAGAAAAAGAAACTGATATGAAAGCACGAGGGCTTCCGAAATGTAAAAACAAAAACAAAAAAACAAGTCATATATTTATTAGCTAGCCCAGCGATCAAGTATAAAGTCTAGTGTGCTTGCCCAGTCACATGTCTTTATGGCCTGGAGACCTAAATATCTAGTCTAAAAATAGTAGCTAACATAAAATATAGCAGGATGGAATATTTTTAGTGTAGAGCTGCACTGCACCAAAAAAAACTCCCCACAGTATCCTAGAAAGAGAGAAAAAAAAATCTTGAATATAGGTGACTTTATTCAGTAGTTCTTATTATGATATTACGATCAAACCAATGTAAGATTATTACGCCTATTTCTAGATATTTTGTATGAATTTCATGCTTGATCATGCATTATTGGCAGCTAGTTTTGTTATTTCAAGCATGTCTAGAAAGATTAAATGTACAAGGCTTAATAATCGTATATATATTTCTTTTATGGTAGTCTCGCAGTGAGAAGTGTACACATTTATGGCAGTGTAACGTGACCAGGTGAATGTGTGTTGTAGAACGTAACCGCGAACCATCGCGTGAACGACGGAGTCTTTACGGAGGACGGCATGCAGGTGGTCACCGGCCGTTTCATGTACGGTCCATTGGATATGGTCACTCTAACTGGAGAGAAGGTAAACTATCAGAGACGGTGGCCTTGCCTCTTTCAGTATTAGCAATCGTTTATGCCATTTTTTTTTAAATTTATTTATTTATTTTTTTTATCCTTATTCTTGTATGTTTATCACTTTTGTGCTTGTTTTGCATTTGAAGGTTGACATCCACATAATGACACAACCTCCATCAGGAGAGTGGGTGTACTTCGACACAGAGCTGACCAACAGCAGCGGCCGAGTTTCTTACACGATCCCCGAGAGCAAACGGCTAGGGATCGGCGTGTACCCAGTCAAAATGGTGGTCAGGTATATACCAGAACTTCCTAGGGGGGGGCAGTGAGTGTTTTCACATATCTTAACATGGGGTTAGAGTGTTGAGTTAGCTGTCAGTGCCCTGGATTAGTTACGATTGATGGGGTTTGCTCATTCTTGTCCACATTTATTGGCGAGTAGTTTACCAATAGCTAGAAGTCTGGCTTGCGAGACTTTCTTCATGAACTTTGAGTTCTATGATGGTTTGTGCGTAATAGACATGCTTTTGTTAATTCCAGAGGTGACCACACATCTGCAGACAGCTACCTGACTGTGCTGCCACGTGCCACAGAGTTTGTAGTGTTCAGCATCGATGGCTCGTTTGCTGCCAGTGTGTCTATTATGGGAAGTGACCCTAAAGTGAGAGCAGGGGCAGTGGACGTTGTCAGGTACATCGCAGCATCCTCATTTAATTCAAGCTACCTTCTCATTCTATCTTCTCCATGACTCTGGTTAAGTTAGATGTTTTGGATGAGAAGGGGCCAAAGGGAATTGTGAATCATTGTTTTTTTTTATTTTGTTGTTTTTTTTTGTTGTTTTTTTTACACAATAACATTCTGTCAGCTGCCTTTAATATTCTGACTCAACTGGAGAAATGGAGCACACATAACTCAACATCGTCCGTCCTTTTTACTGAGCCGCCAAGTTTTTTTTTTTTTTTTTTTTTTTTTTTTTCCTCAGTAGTGAAGTGTTTGCAGTAACATTATACCTGGCAACCTCGTTGAGAACAGCTTGCTGTTTAAAACATCTTACATTTGGTTATTGTCCTGTTTTTTCCAGGCACTGGCAGGACTTGGGCTACTTGATCGTGTATGTGACGGGCCGTCCAGATATGCAGAAGCAGCGGGTGGTGGCCTGGCTCTCGCAGCACAACTTCCCTCATGGCATTGTGTCCTTTTGCGACGGTCTGGTGCACGACCCACTTCGTCACAAAGCGAACTTCCTCAAGTCCCTCATCGCTGATGTAGGAAGCTGGAGATGCCTCAATTAAACGTGGCATCATTTTAAACGATATTTAAACATTCAAATGAGCAAGACTGTTGTGCGGTGAATGAGATGGCAAGGTTTGAGCTTGTTTTCTACCTCTCGGTCTTTGTCCCAAGGCACATATGAAGATCTTTGCTGCGTACGGCTCCACGAAGGACATCTCGGTGTACACTTCGCTCGGCCTGCCGCCGTCTAGCATCTACATTGTTGGCAGACCAACGAAAAAGATGCAGCACCAGTGTCAGGTATGCCTTAAGAGTTTCATCGAAACGCACTTCTTTATGTACGTGGAGTTTGTTTACTCGATGACGTGAAATACGAGTAATCTGATTTCAGCAGTCCGTTTAAAAAAAAAATGTTGATATGGGTTTCAAGGAATCGAATAAAGAGGGTAGAATTTTAGCTCAAGAAGAAATACACCACCTTCATCCAGACCTGCGAGACGTCAAACCTCAGTGCATCGTTGCTTCCTCCTTATGGTGGTCGCCATTTTTCAAAATGCATGGGCCCCTTCAACTAGGTCTCTATATGTCTAACTCTATATGGCTGGAAGTAGCAGGTGTTTGAGTGTCACTCGCTAGCTAGTGTCTTAGCAGTGCTCTGTTTTTGACATACTGTACTTTCTACAAGACCTTATCAGCGGTGGATAAATGATGCGTTCAGTAGCTCCAGTGTGCTTGCTCACTGCCATATTTTGTGTCCACAGAAATCTAACTAAAAACAAGCTAGCTAGTTAAATGCATCAATACAGACTAAGGGAAGCGAATGGGAAGTATATAAATTCCCAGGTAGGTATAGTTTTTGAGAGAGAAATTCACCAAGTTGTTGGCGAATGTCTCAGGTTTCCCCCCTCATACTCGTAAGCCTATTTCTGATCAATGACTTTTAGACTGGCTGGTGGAAATATTAACACTGGAATATGGCTCCAAGGGCTTGCAGCCTCTCTCAGACCTCAAGGCTCATTGCAACAGGAGTATGGCCATGTCCTGTGGCACTCATTGCAGGAGATTTGTTCAGCTGCAAGCTGGGTCCGTTCTAATACGTTTGTTAGGTTCTACTAGCTAGATGTTACCGGTACACCAGTAGCCCATCCTGCTCAAGGTGTGCATAGGGTCATAATTACAGACGATGTGTCGGGCAGCACCTCTATGAGGGGACCGTCTTTTTCTGAACAACAGTGTCTCAGTGTGAGCATGATCAGGAGCTGGGAGTTGTCCAAGTCTTCCATAGGTGGATTTCAAACATTAGATGATGGAAAGAGAACGATCGCTTACTATTACTGTAACAGAAGTTCTCTGAAATATTCAGTGGAGAGATCCACCAGGCATACGCAGCTTGCTGCTCAACAAGTGAATACCTTCAGTGAGATGGAGGAACATGGCCATATGCCTGCAGTTAGGGCTGGTCCAGGGGCAACTGGATGCTTATACAGAGGGTCAGGGTATGGATCTCTCTCCACTCCATGTTTCAGAGAACTGGGGCTATGGTAATGGTAACTTATCATTATGTATTAACATTTACTGACTGCCCACTTGCAGTGCTTAGGCTTCCATGATCAATGAGTTTGAGTAAACAGGTTTTTTTTTTAACGCACTACAGAATTCATGACAAATGTAATGTTTGAGGTAACCACATATACGCTGCAGGTTGTATTTCTTTTAAAAATTTCAACCTCATTTCAACCTCGCAAAACCCCAATGATAACATGAATGATATAACAGTTTTTATTTACTGCCCTTCATCACTCAGCTCTGTGTTCTCCTTCTCTTTGTCCTTTCCTCATTGCAGTTCATCTCAGATGGGTACGCGTCTCATTTGTCACATCTGGAGTACAGTCAGCGCTCTCGACCGGCCAAGACAGGCAGCACACGTGTGACTCTGCGTAAGGGGAGCTTCGGTCTGGGTGCCAGTGGCGACTTCCTGCGCAAACGCAACCACCTGCTGCGCACCATCTCCTCCCAGCCAGCCCCCTCCTCCTCGGCCACGTCCTCCGGCCACGGGAGCCGTCCTGAGCGCGCTCAGAGCCAGTCGGAGTTTGACCGCGAGCGGGCCGAGCGTGCACAGAGGAGCATGAGCATTGCAGCGGGCTGCTTCGGGCGTGCAGGGAAGTTGGAGGGAGGCACCCTGAGCCCCAAGTAACCCTCCATCAGCTTGGCGTTTATTACCGGGAGTCCCCCGGTCCACGGGATTTTAAAGGAAGTGTGGATCGGGAAGAAAATGGGATAAAATGGAACGGACTCAGTGAGAGACTGGCACGGCTTTTCTAATGTAGCAAGAGTGGCATTGGGGGGAAAAAAAGATTTTGTTCCACTGAGGTAACACACCAACAAGAAATCTAATGCCTTACGCATCGCTCTAGATTTTGGAACGCTGGTCATTGCCTCTCAGTTTGCTTGAATGTACAGAGGACTCGGATGCTTGGGTAGTTCTGACTCCTCCAATCTCCACCTGCATCATCAGAAAAGTGGAAGAAGTCTCCGTCATCGTGATGTCCACCAACATTTTCCACCTGTAGATACATGCCTCCCTCCTCACGTGCTCAGGGCAGCCGTGTACAGACAAGTCGGCCATGGTCAATCCCAGAAACCACTCGTGTTAGCCACACTCAAGCCCTCTTTGCCAACCTCTTGCCCTCAGATTCTTCCTCTTTTTACTAAGCTATTATTATGGAGGGGGTTCTTGTCAAAAGCCCTGCAGCATTTGGCAATAAGGACCCACCGTGTTGCGTCTTGTGTTCGGCTCACAGGTCATCAGAGGCCTTACTTCTTAACAGCATATTACCACACAAGCATTAAAGATGCACGGGGCGAGTGCTGCTCTGGGGCCGAAAGCGAGGAAAGTTGACACTCGAGCTGTAATTTAGCAACAATCCCTTTATCTGGCCATCATGCTTGCAATACCTCTCGGACATCACTAGGGTGTCTTGCGCTCCTGAAAACTCTCGCTCATGTCTCCGGTGCGCCATGGCATGTATAGATAGCCAAGTACAAATCCTCCTGAGCCTCCACGCTACCATGTTTCCTCAGCACCCATTCTTCTCCCTGGTTCCGGAGCAAAAACCACTTCGCTGCTCCGTTCCTCTGAACGAGAAGACTGGCGTAGGCGTCTATCCGCATTTACAAAGAGTACACTGGGGAGATCCGTTTTCCCCAGACGCTCGACGCGGTAGTTGGTCGTCTCTCGCCAGTTTGTGCACCTTTATTGCTTTGATTTATCTGAAGAATCAGAGTATACACGGACAACCGGCGGCGCTCGATATAACCGATGGCCAAAACCATTTATTTTCCAGAAGCTGTAGTTACGTAAATGTATAACCTCATTGTTCCTTTTGCACAAGTCGATAGTGGAACCTTGTTACCATCTCATGTTGCTACATATTGTTATCGTGTAGTGCATGATCTTTATTAATATATGACAGATTTCGAGTGCGTGCGCACGCAACGGTAGTATTTATCTCTAATGTCAGGATTAAGAAATGTGCCAAAATTAGAACGATCATAGGAAGGACAAACGAAACATCAGTTATTTCCTTTGTAAATGTACTACTGGGTATTCGATCCGAGCGTCTGTTTGAACTGTAAAGAAAGGAATTCGGCACGTGTATAACGTTTATAAGATTTCTATCATTTCAGGTCAACATGAAGTCCTTTAAAAGTCCGTGCTCTAGCTTACTGTTCATATGTAAGTGAGATGTATAGAACTATTGCAGGATATTCTTTTAATCATAAGCTGTGATTTTACTTTTGTTTTTAGATTCAACGGCATGATACGTTGTAGCCAAATACTGTATAAAGAATTTTTTTTTTTTTTTGGTATTTGTTAACAGGCAAACACTGGATGTGAGAGGATGTGATGTATTTAATTAGGATCTTATTGGAGTTGTATATTTGAACGGAGCGGTGGAAGGTTTTTGGACGCAGCAGCCGCTTGTTTATAAAAGTTCAGGGGATTGTAGAATGTTTTGCGATCGTGTGGGGAATAACCGACGTGTAGATATTGTAAAGATGTACATTTTACTATATAGGAAATGTATGGTCAGGAATTATTTATGTAGATTCGCAAAAGTAAATGTCAGATTTTAGTGCATTCATGGTTGCGTAAATTCTTTTTTTTTTTTTTTTTTGGGGGGGGGGGGGGGGGGGGTATTTCTAATTTCTTTAAGGACCAACACCATTAATGACATCAGCGCAGTTTGTGTACAACAAGACACCACCGCACAGACAATCAGTCTCGGGCACACAAACAACACACCTAGAACACAATCACCTGGAAATAAGACTCTCATCACTCATCAAATACTTGTCCACTGGATGAAAGACTTTCTGGGGAATGTAAAAGATTTATTTTATTAAAATCTGGCAAGTTTTAATATGGTCTTTTTTTTTTTTTTTTTTTAATTGGAAAGGTTCACCAAATTTAAAAGAAATTTCTGTGAAGAAATTTGTTATTTGGAGAAGTATTTGAAGGCGGCGTGTGTAAAATGGCAACGTCACACAAGCGTACTCGAACGTAAAATGCTTCTGTATCTAATATAAAGCCTTCACGGAGGTTTTTAAATCTGTCCAGCAGAGGGCGCAAATAATCAGCTTCAACGCTAGAAAATGCAGAGGGTTTTTTTTGTTTTGTTTTTTGGAGACGTTAATGTGCAATATGTACTCGCGGTTGATTTGTTTTGTTTTATACAGAAGTCCAGAAATGTCCAGCACTTTTTCCTCCACGTATGACAAAATCTCTGTTGGAAGCACTTTCTGATTAAGAGGTTAAGATTTGCTGTTTTTTAATGCTATTTAATTTAAAATCAAATCATATTGAAATCAAAAACCAGTTCTACAATCTCTGAGAGCTGTTTGTTTGTTTGTTTGTAAATTATTATTTTTGCCACCCTTGCCATTTTTCCCCATCCAATGTTGTCTCCAAAACATTTAGAGATACAGACTGGTGAATATTACTGGGAACCACAGGAAATCTATAATAATATAATCATTTCTATATTACAGATTTATAAACAAGCAGCAGGTCAGGTTTTGAGTGTAACGTTCCATTTTTCAATAACTTACTATGAATTCACTGTCCTCTGTGTAGAAATTAGCATGTAATCACATAAAAAACAAAAACATGCATTTGGACACATTTCTAAGTAAAAGGCACGATGTGATATTGTAAAAGCATCGGAGAACGTACTGCTGATGCACACACTACTACAGCAAAGACGCGGCAGCAATTCTAAACGTTTAGTTTTGGTTTCAGACTCTCGGAGAAATCTCTGAGCATTTCATCACCTCATGTTTCTTTACCGAGTTTTCAGAACGTATCTGAAACGCATCCCGTTTCTCAAAAGCCCGTGTATTTCCAACCGTACACTCTGAATACAAACTAACACTGTAAACAGTTTTGATCTGAATGACTTCTCGGCTCTTTTTCACCCACTTGTGCTCGGTTCTGTATTATTGTATGTACTGTGGATTAAATACAGTTGGACAGCCATGATGTTTCTGTGAAATTTCTACATTGTGTTTATTTGGGATGAATCAATACTGCTGTTTTATCATGTAATATAAAATCTGAGGTATTTTTTTTTTTTTTAAACTCTGTATACATTTATCACTCGCGATCTTTCTTCTTCTTGAAGCCTGTGATGAGAAGGACGGCCAGTGTGATCTGACAAATTACTAATGAGTGGTGTGAGAAATCATACAGCAGCCGATCCAGTCATTATGGGGTTCTTTATTCTTTATGCCAGCAATACATCAGATGTGCACATTCATACACACGCTCTCACACAAAGTTGAAACTGCATCAGCTAGTCTCAGGATCAAGAGTTTCTCATTATTCTTTAAAAAAAAAGCTTTCACATGGAATACATATTTTGATGATTAACAGAAGAGAATAATAAAGACCTCTCTGTGTGGCATGACGTGATGCAGCTTGCACGTGCGGACACCCGGTTTCCAAATCAGCGAGTAGTCACGTTTTTGGACGTGTTACTGGACAATCGTTACATTTGATTACTGCTTACTGAATGTATATGGGTCCGTACAGGATTTCGCAGAGTTTCTTGTGATTGTTGCGCGCCGTCTTTCACAGTGATGTTTGTTGGTAAAGACCTTTTTAGTTGTACTCATGTTCGACGCACATGAATCGAAGAGGGCTTTGGCTGAATGCGTGTTGGGGCGAGGTCACATGATGCGTCTTGGCCCAAATCTGTGGAAAATCGTAAGCGCCTCCGAATATTGCGGCGTTTGCTTGATTTTGCGTTCAAAACTGCGAAATCCTGGACATGCTGGTAAAAGCATGATGTAAGTGTATTTATAGTGCAGTATAGGGACTCTATAGGGACTCTGGCTTGGGAACATGTAGTGCTTATTAAGCTTAGATTTCTTTTAAATGTTACGGGGAGAGCTGATTGGTGGATGGGAAGTGGCCATGACCAAATTAAGGAGATTTCATTCACTGATTTTTTTTCCTCCTTTTCAATGGTTGTGTTCAACTATTCTCTAGCTGCAGCACTGCTTGAGTGCAGCGTCACGCCACGCAGAGGTAGTGTGTGTGAGTGAAACAAGCTGAAGTCAGCAGGACGTTACTGACTGTAAAGGATGGCAGCAAACACACATTAGACTCGGTGTATATAAATTTAATAGCCAAAAAAAAAAGCATTACACTGCAAGTACAGTAACAGCTGCAATCAAAATGCCCACGTCACACTCCTCCATTTACACATTTAAGAAGGCTTTATTCCCTTTCCCTCTCTTCACGTGTCAAACCCCAGCACTAAACGCTTCCCTAATCCTCTGTATTGCCTTAGCAACAATATGATGTCATGAAGGTATTTAATCTGTTTGTGCGGTAGGGTGAACATAACCACGGTGAGTAGGCCATGTCTATAGTCTCTTTATTCCAATACTTTTTCATCGATTTGCCCTCAGAAGAAAAGAGGCAGAGGGTACAGGAAGAAAAAGAAAAAACACAACGATTTGTTCTAAGCTATACAGTCACGCTGGCCTAATCTCAGATCAGTGTGATGACCAGCTGAAAATAAAGTGATAAAAATGGCACTTACTAATAAGAGCATGTCATGTAGAGCTGGCTGCATAGAACCTGCATATCTTTTTAAAATACTATTTAAAATTTTTCACTGTGTGGAAAAGGAAACTCGGATTTCCAGCTGAAGTGGGTGTGTCCTAAACTGGAAGGGTTGGGTTTTTGTTATAGTTATTAAATATGAACCCTGTATTAATATGCCTCTGAAAATACTGAAAAAAAAAAAAGCCCCAGCTGTAGAAATGGCAGCATGGTGGAGGAATTCTGACTCATAGTTCCTCAACCTCAGCTACATCACTCGAGTGCACGGCTGCAGGGTTTTCCAACCAGTTCAGTTGGCTTTAGTTTTCAAAATATAAACAAAATCCGAATCTAAACCACCGCGAGCTTGACCAGGCTGTTATTAAAGATGAAGGAAAGAACGCTGGAAGTACAGCACTGGTCTTTCTTTGCTCAGTCACGCCTGCATGTAAGTGACTTTTTTTGTTGTGCACCACAGTGCTGATGCACAGCTCTGGTCTCCACATGCCGTGTAAACCTGAAAAAAAGTGCACCTCCTATTCGTATCTGTATTCATATTCATTTAGAAACACGATCTGAATAATTTCTTCATATTAAGTTATATGCTGTCGATCACTCAGCCTTCCCAAGCTATTAAGGTACTGAGCTAGCTCTTAATATGGCAAGGCAGTGTGTTAAAACCAATACTGGAACACAGCTGAGATTTCCATTCGCATCGTCTGTTGTTCAGTGACGGTTCACTCATCCGCGCGCGCCTGACTGGCCACCAAGTCTAGACCAATGCTTACTGACTTTATGGAAAGTATGTGAAGTTGAGTATTCTGCAGTTTGCTCTCTTTTTCGTGGTGTATATCTTTGAAGGTCTTCACATCAAGGGCCACTGTTATATAAATCGAGGAGTTAGTACACGTTTTAAAAGCAGCCACATCGAGTGAAAATGTAGTTTATACACAGATGAGTGCAGGTGTAAGGGAATGCGCAAGTAAGAACCAGAGCCACTGTGTGCATGCAATTATTCAAAATCTCTTACGTCGCATTGTGGCCTTTATATTGTACGGTTTTATAAAAGTCATTTGAGTTAGAACTGGAATTCATTTGAATACTTTACAATTAGACTTAAACGTGTGCTTTTTAACTCTGTTTGAAATGAAAAGGAATTGGTACAAGAAGTGAAAAAAGTTACTCATGTACACAGAGATGAGAGTGAAAGGCTGGAAACCGGGAGAGCTGCAGTTTTCCTCGTGCAGCTGCCGGATCTGTAAGCAGTGAGCTCCGAGTGTTAGAGGGCTCGTGGCCGTTTGGGGTTGATCTGCTTACTGGCTTGCTCCTCCTCCTGAAGAGCAGACCGGAACGCCTTCACTTTATCTGTTTCAGAGGGGAAAAAAAAAAAAAGGACCATTTACAGAGATCAAATTAACCAGGAAGATTTGGACTTTACATAAGCATGTTTGTGAACAATCTGAACAAATCTACAAGTTGACGAGAAGTGAAGTCATGTTTGTAGTTCAGTGCTTGGAAAAATAATAATGAAGATCCAGTTTTAACAGGTGATTTCTGGTCTTTTGGAGAACTAAGAGTCCAATCACAGCTATGAAGTAAGCACGGAATAAAACACAACAGGGTGTGCTGTTAGGAAAATAATCAATGACTGTGTTGTAATGTGACCCAATGCATAGCCGAACCCAAGAGTACTATCTAACAACTGCACATCCCAAATGTCTTATTCTTCTTATACCAGATAAATTTGCCACACACAAACACACACACACACACACACAAGGGCTGCAACTAACGATTATTTTCATAATAGATTAGTTGGCCGATTAATTGGATGGGGGCGGGGAGAACTTTCAGTACCCTTTTTTTTTTGTTTATTTAAAATAAAATCCACAAACTGAGTGTTACAAATATAAATTCAGACTAAAATTTAGACAACTGTTTGTACAAAACAGAAAAGAACACGATACACACACACACACACACACACACACACACACACACACACCAGAATATATATTATTAATTTAGGACTGTAGTTTAAT
>JANDJT010000060.1:20570248-20587474 GCA_024331685.1 Stegophilus panzeri | reverse complement strand
TCTTAGTGTGTTCAATACTTTTTTTCCTGTGTCATTCCACTTTATTACACATAACTTTATTTATGGACTTTAATGTTATGAATTCTTTATATTTGCGGATTTCTTGAGTTAATATTGATATCTGGTGTAAATTTCATGTGAATAGCCGCATTGGAAATATATTCACTGAAAAACATGTTGACACATCCAATACTTTTTTTCCCACACTGTATAATTTGTGCTTTGCCTTCCTGTATGCAATTTGTTTACATGATTAATGGCTATATCTGTGCAGAATTACACTTGTGTTATTAGTATACTATTAAAAAAGGGCATACGGTCAAAAGGCAGATAAAATCGTGAATCGCTATTATTTATAACAATTGATCATCAGCCAAAATATCAGAATCGTGATAAGCATACTCAATGCTTTAGTGTTAGGTGAATAAGCAGTAGGGCAAATAAAACACTCCTGAATATAAATCTAAACCCAAACTCTAATTCAATATCCTTTATAACGTACTACGTAGCATCCGCTTACAACCGTGCCGCTTCAGAAAGAATGCCAATAAATGACAAAAACACTGCAGTGGAAGTGAAAGGGTTAAGGAAATCTGTGAAATACGTGAAGCACGTTTACAAAAAACGTGTCAACAGGATTATAGTCATTTAACCACTGGACAGTCCCGATCGCAGAAATTAATGCAAAAATCAAGCAAACTCCGCAGTATTTGTAAGAGCTTGCAATTCTTTCTAATTTACTGCAGATTTGGGCCAAGAGGCGTCACGTGACATCGTCACAACACGCACATTCAACCAAATCTCTCTTCCATTCACGTTTGTTGAACCCAAGTACAGTGAAAAGATCTCATTTACCAACAAACATTACTTCAAAAGACACTTGCAATTTCACCAAGTCAAGTAGTTTTTCGCAAAAAAATAAATTAATTAAAAAATTTTACATTTAAAAAAAAAAAAAAAAAAAAAAAAAAAAAAAAAAAAAAAAAAAAAAAAGCACAAAAAGCTCCATCAACCAAAAACAGAAGATGAATCACAAATTTTGAAAAAAGCCGCAGCAAAATCGAGCATTTCTGGCTGCAACAATCACAAACAAAAAAACCTCCTGTACGAACGGATTGGAAATATTACTTTCTTCAATATAAAATTTTAGATTTTAAGCAAACGGAAAAAGCTTTTTGTGACATTATCAAGTGCATTACATAGCGTATAACATCTGTGGAATTACTAATGGCAACATAAGCAGGAATTAACTTATTTTAAGTCCGATTTTACTGTAAAATGTGTAAAGGTTAGTGGGCAGTGTGTGATCAACAGCACTAAAATGGAAGATCTTTTCCTCAAGCCAGTACCAGAGCTGATGGGACCGAAAGTAACTAGCCTGGTAAAACATCTTGAATCGCAAACTGTCACTCAGTTCAGTTGTGTAGATTTGGGAAGTGGCATCCTACTGGAACTGGGAATCATTTTGCCAGCTCTCTTTCAATTGGACTAGTCAGTGTGTTCAGATGAGCTAAACCACTCAGCAGACGATGACTTGGAAATGCCGCTGATTTTATATCCTTATGCGAAGAACTAGGATTATTACTTGTCACACTATATGACATGATCCCAACAACATTTTGGATGAATTCTTGAATGAAAATAACATATCCCTGAGATAACATGTTCTCTATGTCAGATTATACGATGAAGATCCTCTGATGAAAGACGTGCGATTAAAGAAAATGACTACGTTTGGCTTAATGGCTGCATCAACAAAAACATTCTTCAATCAGAGCTTAAGGTATTCATAATATTTGTTTATTAACGTTATTAACATACTTCATTAATGTTTCACCATTACCACTAACGTGTCTGTAGTCGTCCCATGAGTTTTGGATCATCCTAAGCCGTCCTCCTGTCGGTGGCTTTAAGACAATGCTGTCGCACACTGGCATTTTAAATAAAATCTTCTGACAGTGACAAACATTGGAGATGGCGGTCATTAATCACGATGGGGCTAAATCGGTCACCAGTGAGCAGGACACTTAATGCTCTCGGAGACCGCCGATCTCAACTCATGACTAAAGAATTATTTCATAAGGTGTGATTTTCACCTGCGCCAGCAAAATCAGGCTGAAACTCATACAGTGTAATGCTGGCTTAAAACAAACAGCATCTGTCTTTTACAGTCAAGTCAAAAGCAGTCTTACAGGACGTTTGCTTCCGTACTTTACACGCTTACTCAGCAATTACACACATGCGTGTTATTTTTCCACACGGATACCTGCAATGCAGCAGAACATCCCAAGGAGATTATGCCTATAATTCGATGTTGGTAATTTCACAGACGTGTTTTCGTTATTTATTTGCATTTGCTTAAACATCAAAACTTTGTGTCCCGCTTCAGTATTTTGTTACCAATAGTGTTTAGTTTTTTTTTTTGTTTTTTTTTCTCAACGCTCCAACGTGGCTAGCAATTAAATACGCTAAAGTTCGTTACTTTAGAGCATTCGTGGTATGTTGACCTCGCATGCGTCATAAGTGCAAGGAAGTTATACGTGTCGCTTGTAAGGTACATTTTTTGCACATTTATTGTAGCGCATTTAAATTTTGGGCATCAATCACCCAATTTTTGGGCGAGGGACACCCTGGACAGGGCACCAACCCATCACAGAGCACAATCGCACACATACGTTCACACACTACAGACAATTTGGAAATGACAATCAGCCTACAACAAGTCTTTCAACTTGGGAATCGAACCCCCAACCACAGAGGTGTGAGGGAAAAACCTGATAACCACTAAACCATCGTGCTCCCCAATGTTTTGGAAATGTATTAAAAACCAAATCGCCCATTTAGCATCTTTAAGTATTCAGATCCTTTATTCAGTACTTCGTAGAAGCACCTTTGGCAGCACTTACAGTTTTTAAGTTTTCTTAGGAAACTCTCTACAAACTTAACTGAGGTTTTAGAAGTACGAAAAGAGCATGATGAATGTCCGACTAAATCCCCCCCAATCCGGCTCTGTACTAATAATCGTGGTATTGAAAGTGAAATTTTAGTATTGTTATAACCTTAATAACCAACGTTACATGAATCAACCTACAGCTTTTCAAACAATAACAGAAACAAGAAAATCTGAAGGAGGGTCACTTTTCCTAAAACAGATGCATAGAGGAGCTGTTCTTGTGCTTCTTTGGAAATAAAAACTCAACCTGACACTGCGGTCATAAAGCGAGTTCTCAAAAAGTGCAACTGAACGCAAACACTTTGACGAGCTGGCAGCTGGATAATGCAAAATTATTCAAATACATATTAAATAGTAAACAGAAAAGGAACAAAATAACTCTCGATACACCATTACAATTAATATGAGAGTTCAGAGAGACATTCTTGGGTTTTTTTTTTTTGTTTTTTTTTTGTTTTTTTAAACACATGATGACCCTGGAAAAGTCATAAGTGCATGATGGATTCTTTTAGCTGTATTTTCCACCAGACATGCAGTAAAAGGAATGTCCGTTGTTTTTGGTACATAACCAATGCTGTGTCCCAATTTGCCCAATACTTATACCATGCAATATGAGTATGTACTCTTTTTGTGAAGAAAATGTACATACTTTGAGTGTGCAGCAAAAAGAGTATACAAGTATTGGGACATACTACCACGTGTACCAGAAGACAACGTTGTTGCCTAGTTATGCACACCGTCACCGTAAACAAACTCCTCTCTTCGTTCACTATTACTTGTACTTCTACTATATCATTTCATTAACCATTCCCTTGATTTATTTTTTCCACATTTCATTTTACACCTCTCTAAAATGCAAACAGTCACAAAACTCCTCCTCCCTTACACAAGGAATCATGGGCAAAATCGTCCGAAAAAGCGTCCACGGACCCACACTTACGGAAACAGTACACCATCCGGGTACCTTTGGGGTATTTGTTTCAACATACTACGTTTTGGGACACGCCAATACTAATCTCAAAGACTATTTAAGATGGATGGTAGGAGAATTGGGACGCAGAAAAGACCCCCCCCCCAAACACACATTCAAGTATAGCCTACTTGTGAGGACCCTCCAATAACATACTAACATAATTATTAATGCAGCTAATAACTGCTATGCCTACATCTAACTCTAACCTTAACCTCAGCAACCAAATACTAAAATTATTTACATTTAGGCACTCTTTTAGATTTACAAAATACAAGTCAAGTTTATTTATTTTTTTTTTTTTAAAGTGCTTTTCCTCATTGAAAGTCCCCACAAGGTAAAACTGTCAGATATTCCTATAACTGTGGGGGACATTTGGTCATCACAAAGATATAAAAACATGACACCATACACACACAAAATCATGTAATAAACCAAAGTTTAACCTGGGTTTTAAACCCAATCCTGTAAAATATTCATGTTTTGCTGAACAGACATGACAGTCTCACATTCACTCCCTCACTCCCTCTCTCTCTCTCACACAC
The DNA here is from genome assembly GCA_024331685.1 of Stegophilus panzeri. NCBI lineage: Eukaryota > Metazoa > Chordata > Actinopteri > Siluriformes > Trichomycteridae > Stegophilus > Stegophilus panzeri. The sequence continues at coordinate 20,583,006 of JANDJT010000060.1, read as the reverse complement.
ACACACAGTCAGTCAGTCAGTCAGTCAGTCCCTCTCTCTCGCTAACGAGCTAGCTAATTACTGTGGTGTTTATTAAACCTGCAGCAGTGTCCCGGTGTTAGTAACTGATGTCCCTGTCCCTGTATCTGGCTTTAATTAATTTATTCAAAGGTGGACTCTAAACAGACACAATGATATCTGCCTCATTTCTCCAGTACAATCATGTCATTGTCCTTATCAGGCTCTTTATTAATCCATTTGTTGCTGTGTGTGTGTGTGTGCGCGCGCGCGCATGGGCGTTTTCAGCCACCATGCTAACCACGCTGAATAAGATGATGCAGGTTGGCAGGAGAAGGGGGATAAAAGCTTATTACGACCTGCACATTGTGATTACGCGCTATTTTTTTTTTTTTAAATCCTTCATGCTATAACGCTAGTAGTTATTACAGCTTCCTTGTCATTTTAAGCCGGTCTTGGTTACCACGCTAGCCTGCTGCATGCTAACCCGGGCAGTGCGCTTTAAAGGCCGGGGGGTTACTCGGCAACAAAGATGATGGAGCTAATCTACCGGGGACTGCATCTTCATTCAACCCCGAGAACTAAACCAGGGCGTGACTTACCGTCGCTTCTTTTGATTTCCACGTAGATGCCGATGAGGATCTTTCCAAATATAGCCGCCATGCCGCATGTGTCAACGAGATGCTGAGTTGGATGCTTATTTTTGTGTCTTTATGAAAAAGGGGGACTAAATAGTTCAGCGCAGTAGAAACCGGGAGGGAGAGGAACGATCGCGCATGCGCAAACCGCCAACTCCTTCCTCACAGACTAGCGCGCGCGGCTGAGTGACAAAAGCTAAAGCGACATGGAGAGATTATTTTAGTTTTGTCTGGGACTCGTACTGAATTTGGTCAAATGTCGTGTATACATTATTGAAAACTACTTAACTGTATAAAAACTGTTTATATACGTTTATTTAAGACTCACATATGGGCGTGAACATCAGGTGTACACATAGGTTTGGCCATGACTAAGAGCTGCTGAGCACTTTGATGCACAATTCCAAACATTTTGACACAAATTTGATTCTTAAATAGATAAGGCAATTTATTTAATCTGGACTTAACAGACTTCCTTTGAGCCTGATCACCAAATGGTGAATTCTGGCCTAATGTCATATAACAATGGCAGTAACTTTAGAATTAACAGGATTACATTGTTTTAGATGTGTGTCAAATGACCAGGTATCAGATACGTTTCAGATGTAAAACCTTATTTAGTTCGCCTCACCACCAGGGTTGGGGGTTTGATTCCCGCCGCGGCCCTGCGTGTGTGCAGAGTGTGTGCAAGTTCTCCCCATGCTGCGGGGGTTTCCTCCAGGTACACCGGTTTCCTCCCCCAGTCCAAAGACATGCATGGTAGACTGATTGGCCTGTCCAAAGTGTCCGTAGTGTGTGAATGTAGCATTTCACTGTATAAAACCGACTGCCTGTAATCACTTCTTTCTTAGCCAGATAACTTCTTAACAAGTCAACTTATGGATGCATTCAGAATTCATCCCTACAACTATATAGTTAGCTGACTGAGTTGACTTTTGAGAATAAAATGATGAAAAACTGACTGAGCATATTGTTTATATTGTAATGTATACAGTGTGTAAAAACACCCTTTCTATCTATCAGTGTCATGCCAACCTTATAAAATGTATATCTAATTTATAAAGATGTGCCACAGAAATTCATGTGCACTTCCATTGTGACTTTTAATGTTTAACTTGTAATGATGAAGTAAAAAAAAAAGTCATATTTGACTCATTAATTACTAATACTTCTTCAAATTGTAGTGTGAGACAGAAGGACAAAAGCAGTATGTTTTTTTCCATTCAAGCACTTGATGGCAGCAAAGGACCATTGAGAGAGAGAGAGAGAGAGGGAGAGGGAGGGAGGGGATCTGGTGTGTAGGTGTATCAAGACTAACACTGCTTTAATGTCATAGATAGACATAATAGCACACAACCATTTTATCTTTGTAAAAAAAAAAAATGTAAATGGTAAACTTCAAACTAATAGTTACAGTCAAATGAACTGTTATTGAACCTGTATTGTTCTTGGTTCCTCTTTGAGTTAGACATGAAGGCTTTCAGCTGTCCTTTAAATATATATATTTGTGATAGTTTAAGTGATCATTTCAGATGCTTTGATTGATCTTAATGTTTCTAAGGTTAATTGTATTTAGTGTGCTACTTGACGCTGCCTGGGTTCCTTTTCAAAAAAGATTTTTAACTCTACTGCAGTTGTTGTCATATGGTAACACCCATTTATCTGGATTTTATTTTTTGGGGGAGAATTTAAGGAAAACCTATTCACTGATTGGACTTTGTAAAGTACATGGGTTTTAGTTAGACCAATTATGTACTTGAATGAAGTATATAAGGAAGATGGCATTCCCTAGTCCTATAGATAACAGTGAGGATTAGGTTAATCATTATGAGGAGTGGACCAGTAATGCAGGAAGTGAAGAAGGGTCCATTTTAACAGCCACAGGAGACAGGTGTGAGCTCTAATGAATGATTAATTAACATGTAAACTCTTACCTCTAATTCAAACAACTCTTATAAATTAAACAAGAGCAGAGGGTGTCGAGTTTGAAAGTAAGTAACCATAAACAAGTCTGAAAGTAAAAAAAATCGAACTGCCATTAGTAAGAAAAAGTGCAAAAAACAAAACAAAAAAACCCCAACCTTGTTAGAAGGCGTGAACTACTTTAAATTAATGTGTATAGTGACGTAATTAAATATCCTATAGATCTAGTACATATTTTTCCTTTGTTGTACAGTTTTGTCATGTGCTAACGTACCCTAAAATGTCCTCTACAATAAAAAAATAAAATTAACTTTTTGAAAGTGGTAAAACGAAACAAAAAAAACAAAAAAACGCAGACACCTGCTCAGCTTTTGGGTAGAAACACAAACCCTCATACACTCACAAATAGTGTGCAAATGAGACAGGATCTTGTATTATCATATGGAAATGACCTCATGAGGTTACATAATGACTTAATGGCAAGTGGTGACTTGGTTATGATCTATTCAACCCATATAAACAAATCCCATTCATGTCCTGTAATAGCTTAACTTTTCATCCATTATAATGCATAATATTTGAAATGAACCCCAGAGGCTCTTTTCTACGTTCTGCGCGTGTTCAGAATTTTTCTTTGCCAAGGAACATCTGTCAGGCCTGACGCCCTTCCTCTGCGCCCAGCCAGGCGCAGGGCTGTCACTCCTCTTTCTAATGACAATTCGTCGGTGGAGATGAATGGAGCAGGCCCTTCTCTGTGTCAACTCAAAGCACCGGTGCGCTCCCTGAGGTATCTGCCATCACTCGCTTATCAGCTGTTACCCCAGCAACGGCTACCTGCCCTGTCACAGACTGAGGGAGCGCTTGTCTTTCTGCAGGATTAATGGGCCTAGAGGATTGCAGGGTTTAACTTTCACTTTGCAGTCGAGTGCAGAGTATTAAACTATGCCATCAGTGTATACCTTACAATGTAGCTGCTCTGCTAAAGCTGGGTTGAATTACGAAAGAAGTTTCTTACTGCAGTTGGCTGGCACCGTTTTGAAGCATTAGAATGCCATAATCAGGTGCTGGTGACTCAGTGGTTGGTGGATTTGAGGTATTGATCAGAATCTAAGGGTCCGGTTTCCCAGACCCACATTAAGCCTTGACTAAAAAGAACTTTCTATGTTGATTCCCAATTGGCACTGCAGTTTAGCTCAAGACTAGGAGTAATCCATGTCCAGGAAACCGGCCCTATGAGTTTAAATCTCAAGACTGCCAGAAAACCACTAACAGACCCTTAACCTTCCACTGATCAGATGTGTTTTTGGATTGTATCTTATCTCAATGCTAAGTTGGTTTGGATAAAGCATTCGGCAAACAAATACATGCAGTGATGCGGGTCATGATATTAGACAGGAACTAATATTTAATATCTATCAATAGCTCGATAATGAAACTATTAGGGTTGAGCAAGACATTATATTACAAGTTGTACTCTTGATTTCTATTACTTTAAATGTTTCAAAATGTCCGAAATGCTCTACTGGGATTATGCCTCAAAATACCAAACACTGTAAAAAAAATTTTTTTTTTTAAAACACACACACACACACACAAAAAAAAAACCCTAATCAATACTGTTCTGTTGTATTGTGTAAATTGTACTTTGACTGAACAATACGTGCTTAGTCTATCTACCTTTTTCTATTCCGTAGCCAATTTGGGGAACAAAGGATGAGTAAATAATTGACCTTGTTATTGTTCATTACACCCATCACATGCACCTTCTCAATCACTGATGTGTCAGTGGAGCACGATTTCATCAGCCTAAAGGGAAATCAAATCTAGGGGGCGTGTCACTGGTGTCACTGGTGTCACTGGTGTCACTGTGTAATCACCTAACATGACTGTCACTGATAGGCTGCATGAATCTACAGTCTGGATTAGAAAGAAATCAGTCCCCGCCTCACTTCTTCATACCATTCTCTTATCACCATTGGTGTGCTTGGTTCCACGAGTATATTTATTAACAGCAAATATTCAGACGCCAAAAATGAAACCTAACACTGATTTATTATTATTTTTCTTTGAAAGACAGAAGGGGGATGGCTCTGGGGCTTTTTACTATACCATCCTTATATACTATCTTTACTATCCTTCTGCATATATCATAGCTGAGTGTTGAGTGTTTAAGTGAAATGCCAATACCTAATATAACCAGATAAATTCCAGGGCATTTTGCTGGCACAGTTTGACTCCGCTTGTCCCCATAGAGGAAAGGGTCACTGCAAAGATCCTCTGACTGATCACCTTTATCCTATGATGAAGCATTTCTGTCCTGATGGGTGTGGTCTCTTCCAGGATGACTCCACCCACATCCACAGGGCATGAGGGCTAACTGAATAGTTTTATGAGGATGAAAGTGATGTAAATCATATTTTATAGCCTTCACAATTACCAGAGCTTAACCCAGTTGAAGATTTGGGAGATTTTAGAGCATCATGTTAAACTCTCTCCAGCACCATCATCAAAACACAAACTGAGGGAACGTTTTTTTAATAAGAAGGATGCCCATCCCTCCAGTACAGTCCCAGAGACTTATAGAATCTACTGTATGCCTAAGTGCATTGAAGCTGTTCTGGTGGCCTTACAAAGACACTTTGTGTTGTTATTTTTTCTTTCATTTATTACTCATCTGTATCCTTCACTACACTGCAAAATGCAAAGGTGTTGAGTCATACTTTAAAAAAAAACCTTATTATTATTCTTGCTTAGACTATTGTAATGCTTTACTTACTGGAATACCTATAAATATCATATTCAGTCTACAGCTGGTTTATAACATTGCACCCAGACATCTTACACACACCAGACAGACGGAGCATATTACACCTGTTTTAGCACTGCTGCACTTCAAAACCGTTTTACTGGTTTTAATGGCTTTAATGGCTTAATGGTTCTTAATGGCTTTAGCATCTGCATACTCTGAATATTTCATAGGTTGTGTTCCAAATCTACTCATTTAAAGTGATGATTTATTGAACATCGTGTTGTTATTTTAATGATGTATTTTAGGTTTAGTTTAATTACTTTTTTACTTCATGCCTATTTATTTATGTGCTGTATAAAAGGTGTTCTGATTATGGTGGCTGACGTATTCATGTAAGTTAACAATGTAACTACAAGGTGCGTTACCATGTGAGAAATAGCATGTTCTGTATACTCTTAGTGTGCATTGTATTCTCAGGTCCTCTCATAAGAAGATTGCTAATGTGTTTATTACATCATTCATAAATACTGGACTTAAAATATATTCTTTTATTCTGTAGACTGTGCTGTAATCACAAAGACGACCATTCATTCATTCATTCATTCATTCATTCATTCATCTTCAGTAACCAGTTGTGGTGCATCTGTAGCCTATCTTAGGAACACTGGGCGAGAAGTGGGAATACACCAGTCCATATGTACCCCAATGTCTGTGGAGTACCATGCACACACACACACACACACACACACACACACACACACACACACACACACACACACACACACATTCACCCATTCATTCACACTTTGGGCCCAAGCTCAAGATTTAACCCAGAACAAAGACAATTAGCAGTTACAGATTTCATAAATAAGTCACAGATGATCTTACACAACACAAAGTGTGTAAAATTACAATACATACTGCAAGAAATGACCGTCTTAGTAAACTCTTCTGTTCAATGCCTACTTAAATGCCAGGAATACTGGCAGATAGTCCATTGTCTCAGATAGCTTACTTCAAAACTAAAGGCTGTCCATTTGGCGTGTAGCTCTGTGGTCAATAGAATGGCTGGCTCCAAAAAATGGCCAGCACAGATTCCTGCGAGCTTTGAGCCATGGCATGCATCCCAGGCTTAATTAACATTGTCACACCAATGATTTGGATCTGGGAAACAAGCACGAAGTGTGGACAGCAGAAAGGGGGCAAAGAGGGAGAGATTGGTGGAATAATCATGGCTGGCAGCTCTGAGGCCCTTACTTCTGTGCAGTGGAGCTTCAACATGCCCCAGTGATTAAAATGAAAAAGTTAGTTCTTTGTGTCTTTCTTGGCCATGCCATTGTTTTAAGTCATTTATAATATAATAATACGTTTTTTGTTTATGGTCAGTTAAGAGTATGAGCTGATTAAAATTCACAAAAATAAATGCAAACAGAGCCAGCGTTGTCAGTTTAGACATGTCAGGAAGACAAAATGCATTTGATTATCCTAGATAAATTCCCATGTCTCTACAGTACTTAAACATTAAGGTCATTTAGCATTCATCTCTTGCTTGTAAAGTAAGTAAGTAAGTTTTCATGTTACAATAAATCAGAATGCCAAAGTTATTTATGGTATTTGCTTTTGCATTTATGAAATGAAACGAAAATGCAAAGGAATGAGTATCATGCCAAAGTACTTTGATATTTCTCTGCCGTTTCTGAGCTGCTGTGAGTCCTGTAAAAGTCATTCACAGTCAGTGCTGAGTCAGGGGTGTCGGGTCAGTATTGGTGAGAACGTTGTACTCCGATGTCATAAGCCAGCTCAGATAATCACACCCGAACTTCAGCCACGAAATCAGTCTGACTACAATGTGACAGACTGGAGTCAGCAGTCAATCAGGGAAGAGAAAGAGAGTAAGAGCATGACAGAGTAAAACAAACCACACAGGAGTGAAAGAGTCTGAAACGACACTGTAGAGATTAAAGTATCATGCATGATGGAGTTTCTTTTTTTTTTGCAGAACAGGTAAGGCATTTGTTCTCTAGTTTGGTGGGAGGCTAATGAATGATAATCAGGCCAATTATCTTCTCCTGTATTGCTACCTAAACACAAAGTGTCCATCTGCAAGTAGCTTGCAACAATTTCATCCATTCATCCATTTTCCATACTACACAGCGTCGCCGGGAGCCTGGAGCCAATCCCAGGGAACTGAGGGCACGAGGAGTGGGACATGCTTGACGGGGGGGCCAACCCATCGCAGAGCACAATCACACACACAATTTGTAAATGCTAACAAACCTATAATGCATGTCTTTGGACTAGGGGAGGAAACCGGAGTACCTGGAGGAAACCCCCCGAAGCAAGGGGAGAAAACTCCGCACACACAGGGTGGAGGCAGGATTCGAACCCCCAACCCTGGAGGTGCAAGGCAAACATGCTAAAAAAACCAACAAAATAAACCAACATACAATTGGAACGTATTACGAGCACTTAAAGAGTGAATTAATGGAAGTCTTATTTTTTAAATAATAGTGATATAATAATAATAATAATAATAGCTAATAATAATTTCTCTGGAGCTGTAACAACTAAATGTCTTCTTACCCTAATTTATACTTTCTTAGCTGCAAAGATGAGGAGCATGGATTGCCTGAGCACACCATAATCTGTCGGTGTAAAAACTTGCTAGCAAGTCAGCTCATTATACAGATTTTACATGAGATAGCACTCTATATAAATCATAAACAAACTCAGGTAATCCTAGCAAAGGCAGGAGGGACACTAAAAATGCTACTTCTAGCGACTGTGTGTACATTACAGATAAGATAAAAAAGTTCATTTTAAATTTAACTAGTTAAAATTTTCAAATTAAAATTTTCATTTTAGTTATTATATTTGTAAACCAACATGCTGCTTAAACTGTTCAGGTGCATTATGGCTATTGAGATTATATTGTATACACACTCGAAAATAATGAATAAAGTCTTGGGAGAACCGGTTATAGCAATTTTACGTGCTGTAATTCTAACATTCTGTATAAAGCCATTTTTCAGTCAATTTTCCGACGAAGAATCCCGTAGAAATGGACACATCCCTCCTTCCTCCAATTTCTCCTTGCCCTTCACCTTTGTGAGGAATTGGCAGACAGAACCTTTCAAAGCTCATCCAGACCTACAACAAGAATCTGAAAAGAAGGAGGACCTTCTCCAGAGACCTAAAGATCATCAGTGCAAAATGAGATTCTGTGTTTAAAAAAAAACAACCCTTCTCCAGCTGCTGTTTGCTCATTATGATTTCATATTCTCTCCCCTGCTACTTGTGTGAGATCCAAAAGGTTTAAAGGTTAACAAAAAGGGAACATAAAGGTGCAAAAGGTGACGGAGCACTGCAAATAAGGTTTGCTTGACGTTATAAAAATAACAATCAAACCTGTAGAAAAGCTGACCCAGCGGAAACGCTTAGAGCATGGGTTTGTGGGTAATTGTATAAGATATTAAAGGTGTTGTGAAAGAATGTTAAGTCTAAACAGTTTTGTTTTATCTAGTGAGGTTGTGCTTACTTTTGGCCAGCTACCAATAAAATATCTGCCTGGAGAAGAAAGTCTGGGTTTTCTGGGTTTTGAAAAAAAAACAAATGATGTGGACCACCGACATCCAACCAATCAGTACAATGCGATGTCATTACTGATTGCCTGATGTTACCAAAAAACCCCTCTGTAAGTTCACACTACTGACTGATTCTTACAATTTCCGGGTTGCTTCCTCATTGAAGAACCATGGACTGACTGCTCACTTTTGAACTAGGTTCATCCTTTTATTGTTGTTTTATTAAAAAAATAAAATTCTTTGGTAAGGCTCAAGTGGTTCATCGTGCAGGAATATTACAAATGAGGAGCCACTCTCGTAAAAGAAGCCATTCTTGTATATGATATTCCATGCATATTATATTCCCTGTATATGATATTCCATGCATACTATATTCCCTGTATATGATATCCCATGCATATGACATTCCCTGTAGATGACATGCCATGCATATGATATTCCCTGTATATGATATTCCCTGTACATGATATTCCATGCATATGATATTCCTTTTATATGATATTTCCTGTATATGATATTCCCTGTATATGATATTCCATGCATATGACATTCCCTGTATATGATATTCCATGCACATGATATTCCCTGTATATGATATTCCATGCATGTGATATCCCATGTATATGATATTCCATGCATATGACATTCCCTGTATATGATATTGCCTGCATGTTATCCCTATGCTACAGAGGTTTCCTCAGGGTACCCCGGTTTCCTCCCCCAGTCCAAAGACATGTGTTGTATGCTGATTGGCATTCCCAAATTGTCCGTAGTGTGTGCAATTGTGCCCTGCGATGGTTTTACCCCATAATCCAGGATGTTTTCCACCTTGTGCCCTGAGTTCCCTCGGATAGGCTCCAGGCTTCCCACGACCCTGTGTAGGATAAGTGGTACAGAAATGGAAGGATATTCCGAAAAGGACAGCGTGAGACGTGTGTTTTTTGACTGCACTCCAGTCCTATGAAAGTCTAGTTTTATATATCAGTAAGGTGTTCCATCTTCTCCTCTGACCACAACAGCCCTTACGCCCTCATCATGAAACTTGAAACAGGAAGTAACATGACATGTGCTGGCAGGAGATACCGTAGCTTCCACACCTGATGTTGAGGATATCCTCGACATGAGGACAGTTGGACAGTGGATGGTTGACCAACTTAGTCAGTGCAAAATACAATGACTTCTGGGTTTTGAGTTTAGTCTACAACCTCATTTAATTGTTTGTGGTTCTGAGCAGTACTTTTTTCCACTTGTCCCTCTTCTGACCTGCTGCCTATCCTTTATCTCACTGTGTCCCTTCATGCTTTGATGAAAAAGCCATTATTTCTGCCACTCAAAGCCTGTCATACACCAGCACAGCATGTGCCACAATTAATTTTCCCTCACGACTATCCTCTGTGCTACTATTAAAATTCTGTCAAGTTTCCCCCCGATGCATATATTTCACAAATGGCAGATGATCAGATTGTGTTCAGAATGTATTTGATTCTCCATCAGTGGCGCGCAAAGGTGTCAGAAATAGGACTCGGAGGACAGATGCTATGGGAGACGACATGCCGCAGTGCATGTGATGGTAACAAAAGAGTAAAAAGCAAGACTAGCCAGTGGTAGTTTAGCAGGACTGTCAATGCAGGAATTTTGTTTTAGACTGAACACTGAGGAGTGAACATGCCTAATGCAGTCAGAGACACCTTTACCTTTCACTGAGCCCCTCAGGACAGATTTATTTCATGAACATAATAAACACTATTCAAAAATTAGGCTCATTATTTACATTTGTGTTGCACCCCGCCAAATTTATCTATATGCTGCCATTTAGAAAATGTACTTCACCATAGCTGTACAGAAATTTCAGTCTGAGTTTAAAGTAATAGAGCAATAGAATTAAAGCTAATGGAAACTTAGAACAAATGCAAGGTTAAGATTAAATGCAATTACTGTGATTTTAAGACAAAGTTTAGAGTTTTAGTTCAAGTGGATTAATAATTAAAACGCTTAATGTTTATTGGCGCAGGATAGGCAATAGGTCTTTGGATGTATAATGACCTTCTAATAATGTCTAATATAGTTTTTAATAATCTAATATCTAATAACAATGAAAGTATAATGAGCTTGTAATAACACAGACACACTCATGTTTGTCTTACTATCCTTGTGAGAAACTTTCATTGACATAATTATTAGAATATGATCTAACATGATAGCACGTTTGCCTCGCACCTCCAGGGTTGGGTGTTCGAGTCCGTCCTCTATCCTGTTTGGGTGGAGTATACATGTTCTCCCTGGTTTCCTCCAGGTCCTCCGGTTTCCTCCACCAGTCCAAAGGCATGCGTCCTGTGTCGGATAAATGGTATGGAAAATGGATGGATGATAGGATAATTATTGTGATTTCAATTCATATAATTAGCAATTTATTTAATTAATGCTGTACTACACCTGAAGCTAACTCTCTTTTTTTTTTTGTTTCAATTTTTGTAAAAGCTCTCAGGTATTCCTATCCTTGTGGGGACATTTGATCCTCACTAAATGATAAAAACACACACAGGAAACCCCAAAAAAATCACTTTTACTGTGACTTTATATTTCAAGTCTACATTTTCTAAACTCATTATTAGTAAATGGAATTAATATTTATTTATTTTCTGTTGCCAGGATGTAATCAGTACAAGGATCTGAAATGCTGTAAAAAAATAAAAAAATTAAAAAAAAAAGGAAAGGAAAAAGTGGGATTGTTATTATGATAATGAGTCTTTATTGATCACATATACATTACAGCACAGTGAAATTCTTTTTCTTTGCATACCCCAGCATGTTAGGAAGTTGGGGTCAGAGTGCAGGGTCAGCCATGATCCAGTGCCCCAGGAGCAGAGAGGGTTAAGGGCCTTGCTCAAGGGCCCAACAGTGGCAGCTTGGCACTGCTGGGGCTTGAACCCCCGACCTTCCGATCAGTAACCCAGAGCCTTAACCGTCAAGCCATCACTGCCCCAAAGGCATTATTATTATTATTATTATTATTATTATTAATAATGATGATGATGATAATATTAATAATAATAATAATAATAATAATAATAATAATAATAATAATAAAAATTATTTATTTACTTATTTATTTTACTGCAGTTTGTCCAGATAGTGACATTGGTACTTTATTAATAACTATTCACATTGAGTTATATTTCTAAAAGAACCTTTGTGTTTCAGTAATGCACCACATGAACCGTTCAGCATTGTTCTTCGGTGTTTGTGTAGGCTTGCAGTTACTCTAGTTGACCACAGGGTGTCGCGCTTCTCCACACACCAGCAGGCTAAACATTAACATTCGGTCTCATGAGAGAAAATCAAACATTAATTAAAACGAATCATTTTAAGCAAATCATTAGAATGTCCATGAATCATCATCGTTAGCATGAATGATAGTTAACAGAATTTTGTGTATTTGCTAATTCTATGCTAAACAACTCAACCCTCTTTCTCACTTAAGAGCAAAATGTCAGCAGTGTTCACTCAACACTATTCTCACATTCACACCTAGGAAATATTTGGAATATATTTAACAGGAAGCTGCATTGTTTACATTTTCTACCAAGAATGGGAAGAAGAACAGTAAGTTTTCTCATTCCTTTTTCTTTATTTTCAGTAATACTGACTGACCAGGTCAATATGAAAGTACAGTCCTGTAATCCAAATTATACAGTCCCTTCTGAAAGTACTGGAACAGCAAGGGCAGTACTTGGCTTTTGCTCTACACTGAAGACATTTGGGTTTGAGATCCTCCAGAGTTGGGGGTTCGATTCCCACCATGGCCCTGTGTGTGCGGAGTTTGCATGTTCTCCCCGTGCTGCGGGGGTTTCCTCCAGGTACTCCGGT
>JANDJT010000060.1:20558589-20570148 GCA_024331685.1 Stegophilus panzeri | reverse complement strand
TTGTGCCCGATGCTCCCTGGGATAGGCTCCAGGTTCCCCGTGACCCTGAAAAGGATAAGTGGTATAGAAGATGGATGAATGGATGGATGGATCAAAAGATGAATGAGACGATAGAGTTTTGTTTAGAATTTCAGCTTTCATTCAGTGATATTCACATCAGCTTACATATATTTACATTTACATGCCATTAGCATTGATGCTAGTTAACTACTTTTTGTGTATTTGATAAATCTGTCACTTATTTAAGAGCAAAATGTCAGCGAAGAACCCTTGCACAACATGAGCTTTTGTTGCCTGAGTTAATGCATTTTTAATGTTTAGAAGCATGATTTCTTAGATTCACTGTTGAAAAATTCTTTTATATATCAGTTATATTAAAGAGTCTGCCCAATGGCATGACTAAATGAAGACTGCAATGCTTCGCTTCAGAATGCATCATCATTTCACTCCTGAACTTATAGCAACTGTCAGTTAGGGCACGGCAGGCCCTTTGGCATAAGAGTTTATAAAAGTGCTATTTTCACTCTTCATGTCACTCCCTGTTTGCATCTCTATCTCTTTCTCTGTCTTTAGTGGCTTTTCTCAGCCCCTTTACCTACCTTTCATGAGTGATGCACACCCCATCCATCTGAGTTTATTATAGTCCTCAATACGCACAGCTCATCTCAAATGAGACGCATCTATCTTGTGTCATTTGGTCCTTCCTCCTGTCAGAGTGGGGAAATAGAAATCAGTGGATCTCAGAATATTAGATGAAATTTCCTTTTGCACTTTGCCATGCCTTGAACTTTTTTTTTTTTTTGTGGTGTTCAGACTTCAGATTGTCCTCGATCTGCCCTTCCCTGGCACGGTTTTATGGAAATAGATCATGCAGATATGCAGTTAGTTTACCTTGGAAACATGCGGGAACATATTTAACTACACGAACTGGGTGCAAGACTGGAGTTGCCCGAATCTTCACTTGTATTCCAATTTTACTTGATTTTGTGTAAATATATTTGCTTGCATGAGACCTTTTTAGTGTATAGCAAGGACTCATTTTTCTAAAAAGTTACCGTTTCCTCTGAATTCCTAGTGATGTTATGATTTTAGAGGAATAGTTTAGGGCAGCAGTAACCAACCCTGTTCCTGGAGCTCTACCTTCCTGAAGGCTCCAATTGTAATTGTGCCCACCCTGACCATCCAATCATTGCCTTAAATAGTTCTTGATCAACTAAAACAGGTGTGTTTTGATTTTGGTTGGTGATGAAACCTGCAGGAAAGGGAGATGAGGGTTGGTAACTACTGGTTTAGGGAAAAATGAAATTTACAAAATTGTATTTTTTATTTATTTATTTGAACTGCTGTAAAATATCTGTATTAATATAATTCCAAATATCTGTATTAATATAATTCCAAATATCTGTATTAATATAATTCCAAATATCTGTATTAATATAATTCCTGTTAAAAAGAAAGCTAGCGTACGTGCTATGTAAAGAATAAAACACTTTGAAGCATGCTGTTATAAGAAAATTAATCAATGACTGGGTGTAATGTCGCCCGACTCAAAGCATGTCCAGAAGTGTTTCGCTCCGGGTATCACTTACAGTACTTTATAGCAGCGATAAATATCCGTTCACTGATGTCACCCTATAAACGATTAGACGTTTTGCTTTGTTTAATTACACGTTTTTAAAATCTGTTTATTTTTAGCCTTGGACTATGTTGAGCATCCACCATGCAATTCTTTGTGAATTAGTTTTTACTATAGAAACAATAATGTATTAAAATGAGTGCAATTATAAATAAATTTAAAATATAAAAATGTGATGTTCCTTATAGTGGACTAGACTTATTCGATATTGATTTTTCCCTGTTTGTGATTTACCATGAAAAGAAATTGATAAATGAAAAAGGGATAATGGCATTTCCACCATTTCAGGTTTAAGGAAAGTATGGTAAGGCTTAATAATATTAGCAGATGTGTGGTCGGGAACTGCTGGCCGGCAGTGGCAATTGCGAAAACTCATTTAAACACTTTAATCAATTTAATCAAGTGTTAAATTTAACACTTGATTGTGAGCTTATTCATTCTTTTTATGCTTTATTCTTTCTTCCTTCTTTGGCTGAAAACCGGAGGTGACATTTTTGTCTATTTTTGGCACAACTAATAACTTAAGTGACAAAGTATATACGTGTCTAATGTTAGCTAAGTTGAATTTACATTAGTAGATTTTATTCCATATAAATGGACTCAAAATATTGTCATATCACCTCGAAAGAAAGTGAGGGTTAGTTTCAGTGCATCTTTCAAGTGGGAAAATTGAAACGTGAGATTGGGGAACCTGCAGGAAGGTAAATGAAGGTTGAAATGAGGTTTGTAAATGAAATTTACAAAATTTGATGTTTGCTTTAAAAAAAAATTCTTTTTTTTCCAAATTTGCACTGAAATGTAACTTATCATGCAGTATTCTCACCTCAATCTTCATTGTTGTATGAGAGAAAGCCAAGGCATATTTGTCCGTTTAGACTACAAATTAAGCCCCATCTACAAAAAATAAAAGTTGATGTAAGTGTACTAGGACAGACACACTTCTGTAATATCCTCCCCTGGCATATAAAAAAAAAACCCCAAACATAATCATGGATCTAATAATCATAATCAAAAAATCTCAAACACACCCCAGTGATATCACCAACACCTTTTAAGTATCCGAGAAAGCTTTCCGTCATACAGATGGATCAAAATCTGGAGATCATGTGCCAGCTGCTTTTGTGTTCAACCATCAGAAAAGTGGAATACAGATTCCAAGCCATAGTTCAGTTTTCACTCCAGAAGTCAATGCTATTATTTTGGCACTGGATCATATTAAAACTTCTCAACAATGAAATTTCCTAACAACAGACTCAAAGTCCCGTAAAAACAAACACCCAGCTTTTGTGGACATTTTAAATGGACTGCAGTCTTTGAAGACACAGAATTTTAAAGTGATTTATTTTTATGTTGGGTATCAGGGCATTGTGGAATTCCAGGGAATGAGCGAGCAGATGCTGCTGATAAGGAGGCCTCATCTTCAGAGCTCAAAATATGCCTTATTGCACTTTCAGACCTCAAACCCATTATAAACTCGCATGTCCTTTAAAAAGGCAAACTGATTGGGATCAATGTAGTACAAATAAACTTCATGAAATCAACCTTGCTGTTGGTAGAAAATGTCGTTTCTACGTGGATCATCGCTGGGACCGTAGCATCTACACAAGTTTCTGTTAACGGGTGAAGATCCTCCTTTACACCCCTTATACCAAAGTCCAATATCTCAGAGGCAGATTTTAATGGACTGTGCTGATTTCAACTTCTCTAGGACCCTTTTTATTCTGTTGATTCATATGAAAAGATTTTTAATTGAGTGAGGCCAGATTTAGTTTTAGAATGTTTATCGAAGATAAACTTTTGTACATTCTTCATATTTTGCTGCATTTTAACCAGTTTCCAGCCATGAAAATAACCAATTTGCACTGAACTTAGGAGGCTAAAGTAGTTAACAAGTAATGACAGTCTTACAAAGACACCAAAAAAGGCACATAGAGCAAAACTTAATATAAAATTATATAAATTTCAGATCTCGAACACATCTTGCTGATTGATTCCATTCACGGTAAATGTAGATGCAGTATACATTCCATTTTTTTTGCCTGAACCATTCCTTTAAGTTCAGTAGACCATGCTGAAAGCCATTATATTGCCTCCATCTCTGAAATAGTAGCAGCTATAAAAGATGAATACACTGCAGCAAACCTCCACTGAGTGATTTGCACACCATTTGCAGAGTGTTAGAGTGTTAGATACAATATCCTAAAACAGTGTATTTTTAGTGTGGAGAACAGTTGGCCAGAAGGCAGGCCTCAGTAGAACGGAGCCCTTTGGGCCTCTTTTTCCAGCCTTTCATGTGATGACTGGCGGTGAAAAAGTCTTTGGCAGTGCGTTTGTAGGCATTAGAGCATGTGTTTCCCACAGCCAGCCAGCAATGAATATTTCACCCAGCAGGAAGTCAGTGCCCCGGTCACACACCCTTTATTGACTACTTTGATAAATGGTGCATGAGATTTCTTTGAACTGCTGTAAAATATCTGTATTAATGTAATTCCTGTAAAAAAAAAAATTTAAAAAAGAGCTAGCATACGTGCTATGTAAAGAATAAAACACTTTGAGGCATGCTGTTATAAGAAAATTAATCAATGACTGGGTGTAATGTCGCCCGACTCAAAGCATGTCCAGAAGTGTTTCGCTCCTGGTATCACTTACAGTACTTTATAGCAGCGATAAATATCCGTTCACTGACATCACCCTATAAACGATTAGACGTTTTGCTTTGTTTAATTACACGTTTTTAAAATCTGTTTATTTTTAGCCTTGGACCATGTGGAGCATCCACCATGCAATTCTTTGTGAATTAGTTGTTACTATAGAAACAATAATGTATTAAGATGAGTGAAATCATAAATAAATAATATAAAAATGTGATGTTCCTTATAGTGGACTAGACTTATTCGATATTGATTTTTCCCTGTTTGTGATTTACCATGAAAAGAAATTGATAAATGAAAAAGGGATAATGGCATTTCCACCATTTCAGGTTTAAGGACAGTATGGTAAGGCTTAATAATATTAGCAGCTGTGCGGTCGGGAACTGCTGGCTGGCAGTGGCAATTGCGAAAACTCATTTAAACACTTTAATCAATTTAATCATGTGTTAAACACTTGATTGTGAGCTTATTCATTCTTTTTAGGCTTTATTCTTTCTTCATTCTTTGGCTGAAAACCGGAAGTGCCATTTTTGTCTATTTTTGCCCCACATTTTTTAGTGGCATCCCTAATAAATACAGTTAAGTGACAGAAAGTATATACGTGTTTAATGTTAGCGAAGGTGAATTTATATTAGTAGATTTTATTCCATAAAAATGGGTTAGTGTCCATGCATCTTTCAAGTGGGAAAATGGAGATTTAAGATTGGGGAAGGAGGCGGGGCTTCCAGGCGGTGTCAGTTAATACCGGAGTGTTCAAAACATATCCGCGGGTCATTCCACATTAATATGTTGGATGGCTTATTGCAGTAATTTTGAGTGATGACTTGTACTAGTGTACTCCGATGCTAACTTGTAGACCTCGGTTGCTTTAAATTATATATTTTATTGTTTGGACACTTTGAGACCTTAAAATAACTGGGGAACTGCTTGTTATGTGGTCTGTGACCCAGTAGGATAAGCGGTATACAAAGTGGATAGATGGGTGGATGTTCACAAATTGCTGTGGTATAAGGGGATTAAAACACTTCGGAATTTGCTGTTATTGGAAAACAATCAACTTTGGAGCCTTGTGTCCTATGTTTAGGACATGGACCTGAACCTGGTCACCCTTGTATTAAAATGTAATGGACTGAAAACTTGAAATGTTTCAGTCGAAAAATATATATGTAAAACTGTTTTTATTTTTAAACATATTTTGACACCTCCACTTTTAGAAAACTTAAATATATTTACCCAAAAGATGCAGGACTGTTTTCATTAAGGTTCTAAACTGTAAAGCGGTCCGTCTGCCTAAAAGTGTTTTAACTGCTCGCTTGCTAGCTAAGTGTGCTAGGTCTTAGATAGCAAGCTAGCAATCGACTAGCTAGGTCTGTGAAATTAGCCGCACTGCAAAATGCACCGTTACTCACACAATAAAGATGGCAGTAGACAAAGTTGTAACATTTACATGCTAATGCAACCGACAAAACTGATCTGGTTTGTAAAATGATGTGAATGAAATTCACCTCAGGAATTGAGACTAGAAAGGGTGGGTGGGTGATCGACGCGATTGCTTATTTTCTGTCGTAAAGCTTTAGTCTTGGATATAGTGTCACTAATGTTGTTTTTCCATATATAGATTAGGTTAGACATGTAAAGATGGGTGAGGTGTTTGCCATTAAAACAATTAAATAAAGCCTATTATTATTAATCATGAAATAAATGCTAGACTGGAAGGTCTCCGTATAGCCTGTGAATCTGTAGGTTATGAATAAAAGCTGCTATAAAGACAGATGTTTATTTATTTTATGCTCATATTTATTCTTTTTAAAATGTTTTTTATTGCTTGTTAAATTAAATGCAAACTAAAATCTGTATCAGTTGCTTTTAGACCATCTGCATGTTGGTGTCTTTCATTGGAACATGAACGGTATCTTCTGACTTTTTGCTTTAAGCATACTGGGGGAAAAAAAGAGAAAGTTATTATAATTTCCACAGTTTTCATCAAAATGTCACCATGTGAAGGGTTTTCCTAGGCTGCTACACATTTGTTACAAGTTTTAGCACCCCTGACTTTATTGTCTATGGCTGTTCCACAATATACAGTGTCTCTATGCATGATTTAAAACAAACTTGTTGCTGTTTTTAAATGCAAGTTTTAGACTTGAGGATTCATTATGCTCACTTAAACAATTGGAGTATGTTTGCGTAAGTAAGTATTTAGACTCTGAACTATAGAATCACATCCCAATCCACATGCCATGTTGGTGTTGTGACAAGGCCTATGTCAGGGCCTGTTTCTGTGAAAATAGATGCTTATAGACCACATTGGAAACACAATAAATAAATAAATAAAACTTTCTAAATTAGGAAGGTGTACATTGTCCATTTTGCTTGTAAGAAATTAGTTTTTTTTTTCTTCATTATTTATCTAATGGTGAAGCTGGATAGGATGTTATCAATAGACATGGCTTATGTGCTTGATACGACTGTTCTTGGCATTCATAATCATTCTCTCTCTCTCTCTCTCTCTCTCTCTCTCTCTCTTTCTCAGTAAATGTGGAATGAACAGTTGCTGTTTCCTGTTACAAATGCACTTAATCTGCTATTTTAAATTGCAGAAAATAAGCCACTGGAGTCAGAACAACATTCTGCAATAGTCTGTGATACAAATCGCCATGTCTAGACGATGATTATTTGACCGGGCCCTAAAAACAGAAAAATCAATCGAGATCCAAGGGATTTATAATGGACCAATTACTGTGTGTAAGTTTGTCAATGCTGCATCTCAGAGGACAGATGCTAAAGGCCACTTGGATGCATCCTTTGGTGCTCGCTTTCTTTATCTACACGTTTTCCATCTGCTACACAGGTGGTTACGCCTGTGCACTAAAGGAAAGAGCGTTTCATTTTATTTCATACTGCAAAAAAAAAAAAAAGTTACAAGATTATTGCCATCCCTACAATATTTCAAATAGTCCTCCTTTTGTTTTTCTAATTGCTTTCAGTCTCCAGAAACCTTTTTATTTTTATTTATTTTATTTTACTATTTGAGAGTTTTGAACCAAATATAAGATTTGTCATCTATTACCCATAAGCACTGTAGTTAAACCATGATTTAACATATACTGCCATGAAGTAACAGTAAAATGGTCGCATTATATTTCTGAGTTTCACAGCCATAGTTACAAAAACCACATTGTATCATTTTTTTTTTTTTGTGAGGGATGCTTTTAATCCTGATCTGAACATTTCTACGTGTTAGTATTTATGACCTATCCTACAGCTCTACAAGTTCTACGCAGCTGTGTGAAATATCCAGTTAAAGACCATCAGTACCATCATGACATGCAGACTTCGACTTTCCTGTCCAAAGTAGCAGAACTTTATTAGGGGACATTACAGAACATGTGAAAGTCACTGTAATATTCTATCTATAATCTCTCGACTAATGCTGTTTGAATTCTTAGCAACTTCATTAGTCATTTGTGGTGAGGCGTTTCTTCACATTAGGCTCTTGATTACCTCCCATCCTTCATCAGCTTTGCTTTCCGTTGCAGGCCACGGATGAAAAATGTGTTAATATTGAAAGACATAAATCAAAGTTCATTGAGCAGGTGCCCACCTTTGACCAGAAAAAGAAGTGAGACAGGTGAGAGAGAGAGTGAGAGAGAGACAGAGTTGTGATGGATTGACAAATCGATAGACAGCTAAATACCTGCCTTGGAATATACATTGTTTATTCATAATACATTCATTTAGAGCTTTCCTTCGAGTAAAGAGTGCAGCAACAAAGACTGTAAACACTATAAACAATAAGCTCTTCTCATACCATGTTAAACTAGTGTTTAAATCCATTTATTCACAGAAAATCACCTGCTTTTGCACCTTATTTATAGCCCTTGTAACTGCTCTATCATTATCACTATTATTATTTTTATTGAGTTGTTTTTCTAAAGGGTAATTCACTAAAGAGCTCGAGAATCCTTGCCTTTACTAAAATATCTCAGAAATTAGAGCATCTTTTCAAATCTCTCCCCCGAGAGCCGTAGATCGAACCCGACTCAGTCGGGGTGCGCGTGTGATCACCTGCAATGTGTGAGAAATTTAATAAGCTAGCTTTACGAGTCTTTGCTTTAAAGGCATTATTCAGTGGTGGGGGGTCCAATCAGAAGGGTTGATTAATGCACTGCTGAGCACACTTCCTCACTCCTTTTCTCCCCTTTATACCTCGCATTCATCAATTATTGCACCTTGTATGAGCGCAGCCCATCTCCACAGCTGCAATGTTGTCAGTGTGCGGCAACCAGGTAACAGAAAAAACATTCCACACGGATAAAACCATGGCCTGGGAATCGTGGTAAGCAAAGCAGGGAGATGATAATGACGATGATGATGATGATGATTATGGGTCAGTGTTTAGGAGCCTAGAGGATTAAGATAGCATGGAAAATATAGTTTATTATACCACAGTGCCATTGAATTCTCAATTCTGATTAGACACGCGTGTTTGTACCAGCAAGATAAATCACAGGTTTATATTAAAGCTCTCGTTTTAATATGTTATTGTTTCTATAGTAACCGCCAGGGCTTAAATTGGAGAGGGAGAGTGGATCCCTACATTTGGTTTATGTGAATAATAATAACATACTAAATTGAATTGTACTGTACCCCCATTGTTGGCACCAATGAATGAAGTAACAAACAGAATTGTATGATTATTGATAAGTTATCACTGTGTGTTATTAAAGCCACTCGAGGGCATGAGTTGCAGTGATTTTTATCATGGGTAGGGGTGTTCTTAGGCACAACGTGAAGCGGAGTGCCTAAATCCCTCTTCACTTTGGTTGCTAAGCAACGGGCAAAGATTAGGCTTTTCTATGGACAAAACAATTTGTTTTGGATGAAGTGAATCCCTACTGATGATTTTACAACCGCTTTGAATGCAGGATTTTAGAACCAAATCTATCTGTTTTATAATTAACATTTATCAACAAAAACTCTGACGCTTTGTAAGAATCAAACTTAAGACTTTCCTTTCAAGTTTCTGGCCCAGCGAAAGCCTTCTATTAAGAAAATAAAGGAGTCTTGGAGAGAGATCGTTAATAGTCGTTATAATGAAATCATACCACAGACCTATTTCACTGAAATTCAACAACAAACAAACGAAAACATACAGTGTAGTGTCCTTTAACAAAGAAAACACTCTTTTCCCTGTCGCAAGCGCACACCTTTTGTACCTTTTGTCTGTATCTTTTACTGTATACACTATTTATGGTCCATTTTATGTACCTTAAATCATAAAGGTAGACTATATCCATTTTTCCAGGTGAAACATACATATTAAATGTACAAAAGCTGAATCCCTTACCACTCCAGATACCACTCCAGCGACAAAGATACAAGAAAAGGTACCAATTTTTTTTTCTGAGAGTGCATGGTTTACACCAGCCTGTATAATTATTTCTTACTTGTCACTGTAGCTTTGGTTGCGACACAAGACAAGTCCACCGCCACAAATGAAAACCGACCATCTGTGCCATGTTAGTTCATGTCCATGGTTTCTATTATTCCTTTCATTCTAAAACATGTGCAGATTAGGTTTTTGATGTGTTTTTTTTTTTACTACTTAAAACTGCATGCAGGTAAGGAAAAAAAACAGTATACCTGGGGGAAAAAAGAAAGAAATGTTAATATTCATGTTGATGGCCATGCATAAAGATCCAGAGAGATGTTGCATTGAGAATGGCAAATAGTCTACAGACAGCGACAGCAATCAGGATAATGTTTTATGTCAAATTGCAGTCTCAAAGGATTTGGAAGTGATTTACATCTTCTATTTCCCCAAAGAACAGCCTAAAATTGACTGTAGATAAGTGTGAACACTGTGCACGAAAGGGTTATGGTAAAAATAAATAAAAAATTTGTCTGTAGACTTTTAGTATAGTCTTAATATTCCATTTGGTATCAATTTAATCATCATGTATCCAACAGTGCTACACAATCCCAGTGTCCTAACTAGTATATCTCATATTCAGTATATTAGAACATTGTCACAAGTCACAACAATGTGATTCATAATAAATAAAGCATAAATCCAAGAACCTGAAAAACTTCAGCGTCTAACTAAGTCTAATCTAATACCTACTTCGTGATGTCTTGAGGACACAACATCGCTGAATGTCTAAGGAATTTAATAACGCAAGACCTAGGTCCTGCTGTAAGTATTTTTAGTCATATTAACACATTTATCATTTATCGTGTTTTAGTAATAATGCCGAAATCCCTGATGAATAAGGGTTCAATGCAGAAGGAATGAAGAAACCGATAAGAAACTGCAAAGGGTGTTCCTTTATATGGATAGCAAGACGTCCTGGGAAATGACGCAATCAGGCGCTTCTTATCTTCACCGGTTACAGCAAGGCTTAAGGATGTGATTGCACAGTGATTGCATTTCAGTGTGGCACTACTGCAATGCACCGACGAGCATGAAATGCAGAGCAACAGGGAATTGCATTCACTTCTGACACGAAGTCAGCATTAATTTCTCAAAAAGCAATCCCCTGATTGTTTTATTTTTTTCTCTCTAGATGTAAGCTCAATGCAATAAAGGTTTTGCTTTTCAGTGTGGCATATTGTCCGCATATCACAAATGAAAAGCAATACTGTCTGTGTATTGTATTTCATGGTTTTCCCCCCAGTGCAATTGCTTTTCCATCTAGCACAGAATCTGCCACGAAGAAATTTTTTTTTACCGATTCAGCCTACATGGATAGACCGGGTATCTTTTAGCAGAGGGTAATAGTTCATATTCACCATGGCGAGTGTGGGAAGGATCAGACAGAATTTTGTTGGCTTGCCTGAGAATTGATTGCTCACATAAGGATGGGGTTTTTCTTTCCCATGACATTCATGGCAATTTGCACCAGGCGGAGGAGATTTGGATTTAACTGTACTGTCAGATTACCACACCAAGTTGATATTCCATATCAAATAATCATGCTGGCAGAATGGAAATGTTATTTTCTGGTTCACGGAGTCTGAGTTCATGTAAAAGTACAGCACCCAGGAATACAGATCAGCTGAGAGTTATGCATAATGATGATGATGCAGGATGAGAATTAGTTTGTCATTCTCAAATGTTTTTGTGAAAAGTACACACAGCAGTTAGTCATCTTATGTGTGCGTGTATATAAATAAATAAATAAATAAATAAATAAATAAATAAATATATATATATATATATATATATGTGTGTGTGTGTGTGTGTGTGTGTATATATGTGTGTGTATG
>JANDJT010000060.1:20520237-20531591 GCA_024331685.1 Stegophilus panzeri | reverse complement strand
CACAAAAAGAACATCATACCTACAGTCAAGCATGGTGGTGGAAGTGTGATGGTGTGGGGATGTTTTGCTGCTTCAGGTTCTGGGCAACTTGCAATATTTGAGGGAAACATGAATTCTGTTCTCTACCAGAAAATCCTAAAGGAGAATGTCCAGTCTTCAGTTCGTAAGTTGAAACTCAAGCACAACTGGATTATGCAGCAAGACAATGATCCAAAGCCTAGGAGCAAGTCCTAGTCTCCTAGTAGTAAGTGAAAGACTGATCTCCAGTTATCAGAAGCGTTTGGTTGCAGTTATTGCTGCTAAAGGTTGTGCCACACAACCAGATTTTTAAGTTTAAGGGGCCAATTAGTTTTTCATATTGTTGATAGGTGGTGGATCACTTTTTTTTTTTTGCTTCAATAAAAAATAAATACGATAAAAACTGTATTGTGTGTTTACTCAGGTTGTTTTTGTTTTATGTTGTATTTTGTTGTAAGATCTAAAACTATTTATTATGAGATGACACAAAAATGTAAGAAATCAGGATACAGCACTGTATGTAATATTAGATCATTTCCCTCAATAAGTAAATGGCCAAGTATAATATTTTTGTCTCATTTGTTTAACTGGGTTCTCTTTGTCTACTTTTAGATGTGAAAATCTGGTGATGATTTAGGTCATATTTATGCAGAAATATAGAAAAAATTTAAAGGGTTCACAAATTTTCAAGCACCACTGTATATGCTCAAAGTTTCACTGCGCTGCAAAAAAATGATGTCTTAGCAAGTACAAAATTTCTTGAATATAGTCAACTAATATGTCTTGCTCTTAGATTTTAAAAACCTTTCTAGATATGTTTAAACATTTCACGATTGGAAATTTCAAGCATTTATTTCTTTCAAGCATTTAATTCTTCCTCTTCTAGAAGGAGGCAAAATTAGCTGCCTTATTGGCTTATTGGTCTTGTATTAGTTGTATAATTATTGCATGAGGAGAAATGTTAGATAACATTTTCTTTACTGAAGATATCTCAACTTGCTCAGATATATCATTTTTGCAATGCTGTGTAGAGTTTTTTTTTTTTTTTTTAATGAAGTGGATTTTTTAACAATAACAGTATGTCCCAAAGTGTTTTATTCCTCTTAGACCACAGTGATTTGTCAGCTCTAACACGGAAAGGAATTTATTAAAGAACAGAACGTCATACTTCTGTCTGTTTATAGTTACATTTAATGTTGTGGAACGTAACATCCGTGAACAAGTTAATTCCTGCTATCACCTCCTATCACATTTACATGCACATTTACATGTTACATGGTATAACAGCAATAAACCGTTCTCATGTCCTATGCATGTCCTGTGGACTTATTTGTACAAAATGATGAAAACCAAAGTACAAGTTCAAGTGGCTTTATTGTTGTTTTAACTGTATACAGCTGGTATACACAGTGAAATGAAACCACGTTCCTTCCGGACCATGGTGCTACGTAAACAACACAGAACTAAATAAGATCTACAAAGACATACACAGGACTACATAAAGTGCACATGTGCAAACATTTGCGTATGGGAGTCTGAGTTGGTGTCAGTCCAGCCTTGAGGAGTGTGATGGCTTGGGGGAAGAATATGTCAAATGCTTCACTACCTTTTTTCTAGACGGCAGGAGGGTGAAGAGTATGTGGAAGGGGTGTGTGGGGTCATAGTAGATTATTTTAGTTAGTTTAAGAGAAATTTCATGTCAGGTTAGGAAGACTTGGCCATGTGTGGTGTTGGTCTTGCCCAGGGGTGTCCGATATTATCCTGAAAGGGCCGGTGTGGATGCAGGTTTTCATTCCAACCAAGCAGAAACCTCACCTGAGTCTATTGAAAGCAACGATTAACTGATTAAACAGGTAGAATCAGGTGTGGCTCCTGCTTGGCTGGAATGAAAACCTGCACCCACACCTGCCCTTTCCGGATAAGATCAGACACCCCTGGTCTTGTCCCTCTGTTGTACTCGGTTTTGACTTGGACTCCATTGGCTATTGTCGTGGTCCTCTGTTTTAAACACTCTCCTACGGTGGAAAACTCAAAAGGAGGCGTTTACTTGTGGTTACAAAGTGCTGACACTATAGAGTCCTACCAGAAAATGTAAATAAATGTCTCCATACAGAGAACTTCACCACATCAACATTTACACATGAATACAAACCCGTGATTTGCTTTGAGGCTGAAGATGACCGTCAAAGCAGTCACAAAATTAATCAACGCCTTCTGACCAATCAGAAGGTGAGTCAAGAATTCAGTAGCCACTTGGAACAAAATAAATGACTTAAATGACCTGTAACATTGTAGTAGAAGTACAAGTGAAAAATACTGAATTAGTAACGGTATTACTTATTTCTTGTCATGACATACACCACAGACACATGTTCTGTGTGTGATTTCGGTGATTTAAGTAAGCATAATAAAGGACTTTAACATCTAAATGGCCTTTAAAGGATTAAGACCGACTAACACCCAACGCATCACAGTAACTTTTAGCCCATTTCTTCATATTATTTACAATAATGTCACTCAAAGTCAAGTAATATGAGTTATTACATAATTGAGCACAATGCACAGCTTCTGTATCACTCATGCCCATAATTACCTCCTCTGTCAAGGTATTTCAGTATTACGGAGGTCAAGCACATTAATTATATCTCCTTTAAATACAATAAAAGGTAATGGGAGCCCTTTGGTAAAATGCTGCAGAATTCACAACGCCTAAATGAAGTTATCATTTTTTATTAATGTTCTCCTGTTCTTCTTCTTCATCTATTATAAATCTTACAGGGGATCTATTTTACTGAGTGGTCAGGTTTTCTGAAAATGGCCTGGCGTTATCGAGGGCAATTTTAAAATGAAATTGCATGTCTCCCTCTCTCTTTTTTTTTTTTGTGGCATTTTAATAAGCACCATGGAGTGATACCTTAATCAGAGTTGTCGTGAAAAGCCCGGTCTTGTTCAGTAACTTAATAGATGGAGCCCATTCATCATTGAAGACTGTGGCAGAGGAGAAAAACGACACAGGCCTTAACACTGGCAGTATTAATTACTATTTAATTATAAAACCTTGGCCCATAAATAAAAATAAAAGGGGGTATTCATGAGGCATTTATGGAAATTCACCAGGGATGGGAGACAAGGGCATTTTCGCACGATAGATAAATCACACGGCACTGAGCCGGTCTCTCGAGCCTGCACGTTTAGAAAATTTAAAGGACTATTAAACAAAAAATGGCAAAGACAGAAACGCAGCATATCAGAAGAGAACGCAGATAAAGTCCCGACCTACAAAAGGAGCAGAATCCTAGAGATGGCCTTGTTTGAAATGTACGTTTGAAATGCAAATAGCATTTTCGAAACAAATGTCTCCTGTTGACGCATTCAAAGTAGGTTGCTGTATTTGAATCCCAAGCAAATAGACTCAGGACATTACAAAAAGATTTTACTACATCTTCGAAGAGTTGCCGTGTCGGCACAAAAACAAAACACCTCTTTCCATTCTGTCCATGCAGTTTTAGTTAGGGTCTGACGTAATTTATCATGACAAAAGTCTATCAGTTTGCTCAAAGCTCAAAGCTTTTAAAAGTGGATTGAGTTGGAAGCAGGCCGCCTGGTATAGATGGGCTAGCATGGCTAAGCCTTCCTTCTCTTTCAAAGTAAAAATGCAAAAAAAAAAAAAAAAAGCCTGGATTTTTGACATCCACATCGTCTTATTTGCTGTTAATAAATGGCTTAAAAAAAAAAAAAACTTTTGTGGAATTAATAACAGAATTAAACTGTAAGAATTATATAAAGTAGAGGCTGGGGCTGGTTTCTTTCTAGCCCAGATTAAAGATTCACACATCTATAGCCAAGTTGTGGATTTAACTTGCGTGAAAAATTGTAATATCGCATAAAACAAAACAAAAGAACAAAATCGTCACTTCCGGGGAAACGTATCGAAACGTATGCAAAGTATCGACACAAATGGAAGTTGTTGCAACCTGGGAAGCCACCATGGCTCTTTATTTCCAATATAATAAATGAAACGCTATCACAAACCAAACTCATATGATTTGTGTAGGCAAAGTCACATGACTCTTTTTGATGCACACTGAGGAGTTGATTGGGTAAATATGATTCCATCGTAGTTAATGCAAGTTTTCTCACTGAATAAAAAAAAGATCCTCAGTTGCGTGCGTAAGTGTTTTATGTGCATTTTGGACATTTCATTTGTATCTGGGGTTTCCATCCGACTTCTTTCATGCGAAAACCCAAAACTCGCATAAAAATACAGTACATGGATAGAAACATAGCTATTGACACTAAAGTGATTACAGTTAATGCACTGACTCATCCATCAGCAGTGACTGAGAAAGCACACAGGAAATACTGTCGCAGATGAAATAAACATGGATGAGCTGGATAACTTTCTCAATAATTGATATTTCAAAATGCCATCGGAGGAACAACTAGAAGTAAACAGAGTACGTGTACAAGAAGGGACAAACAGCAGAACTGTATGTATATTTTATTTTGCATGTAAACACTAATTAACAGCCAGCGCGTATTTTCCATTTACTGCCCCCTGTTTGGAAAAGACACATGATTACAGCTTTGAAACACTTGCTGTAAAATAAAGTGCCTGTGTGTATGTGTAATCATTTTATGCCTATGATAAGACTGTGTGTTTTGAAGCTCAATTATAATGGTTTCATAATAGAAGACAAACCGTCATTTAATGTTTGACTAAATGTCACCGTTCCTTCCCATCTTAAAGTTAAAAAAAAAAAAAAAAAAAAAAGATTCAGCACTGAAATGTAATAACAGTTTCCTATCTCAGTGTGCCTTCAGAAATCAAACTGCACTGATTAATCATACTTATGACATACTGTTGGTTTAAAATAAATAAATATATATATATATATATATATATATATATGTTATGTTTAGTAATGACATTTATGAAAACTTTATTCCATGTGACATTTTGAATCACCTTTAAAGTTCACAAATGGGTGTTACTCTAGCCATCAGAGATTTAAAAAAAAAAAGACCTGACAGCAACTTCAAATCTTGGGAGCCGTGTTACGTCAGATGAAAGACTGACTTGGGCCTTTTATCTGTAGGGAAAAGGTCACAAATACCCTTGTGCACCGTATCAGATGCCGATAGATATTTCAGATGTAAGACCTGCAAAGGCCTTGTTTATATTTTAAGTGCTTGAATGTGGCACGATTGAAACTTTACAACTGAATGAACAGAATATGTTAGGTAGTATAGGCATACAGTTAAAACCAGTTTGTTCATTTTTCATGAGGAATTCAGGCTGCTGACAGAAATACTCATCTGGAAGAAACACTGTAAAATTGTTCTCGTTGAGGAACGTGAGGAGACGGAATTTTTTTCACCTGCAGGGCCAGTTAATGATCTCGTAGGGCACTTGAGATTTATTTTCGCAGATATGTATCTGGGACAAGGTTGCATTGACCATAAAGAACTTGATCTTCTTGATACAATGGCCTTGACATGTTTTTTTTTTGTTTGTTTTTTTTGACTTACACAAACACTTTGTAGTCTTCATTAAAAACGTAACCTCATGCTAGTTCAAATTGGTTAGTGCGAGTTGTTAGAGCAACAAAACAATTAAAAAAAATATTATTACTAATGCTTAGTGAATATGGACTTTGGATTTGAAATGTTTACTGATATAGCTGATGGAAACACAAAGGCAGATTTCACTTGCGCTACACCACAACATATGCGACAGGATGAAGACATCACGCACACCATTTTATCGGTAAAAGGTCAACTGGATGGAAACAGGTGGGAGACAGCAAATTTTAAAAAATAATAATAATTTTAAGCACAAAAAGTGGATGGAAACTTGGCTAGTGACTCGGGTGTTCAGACAGCCGGGATAAGTTCATTCTGCCACCTGAGTGCCAGGACGGAGAACAGTCTTGATGCGTGTCCTCCATTTGTCTTGAGAGATGGTGGGTCAAGTCGAGTCGTGCTAGAGTCTCAAAGGGAATGTGTGGGGGTTTGATAAGTGCCTTCAGCTAGGATTGGGCTGGTCTGTTTTTTTGGCTGTGTATGCGGTGATGTGGGAGAACTTTTCAGTGTATTATCTATTTGTGATGACTGAAAAAGGATCGTTTTGGCAGTAAAAACACGTGGGTGCCTTTTGCTTTTGCTTATGCTCGTATCTTCAGCCCTGGGGCGCAGATTGAGATTTCTATGAGCACTTTCTCTCTAAGATACACTCTTCTCTCCAGGTAACACCATGCATGTAAACTGACTGCACCATACAGTAAACTCAGATTGAATCCCCCATACGTTTGTACACCTTGCTAATTCCACTACACAACAGAAACCAGAAAAAAGAGGAACCATTATAGCATTTAGTATGTGTTAAATTTCCATATAGTTCTGGCTTGAATCAATTCTAAGCTGTGTTTATGGGTTTTCTGCTGTATCAAAGAAGCAGCAGTCATAGTTTTCAGTGTTACGCTATTACACTTTGTCTGACCAGACACCCACCCGTAAAATTTTGTAGAAGCATCAACTCCTTTTAATGTTTGCTGGCCATTAGGAGACAATTTAAATGCTATTTCTCTGTATAACCTTATCACAAATACAAAATGCACAAGCTTTCACATATTGCTTACTGATCAGGCTGTGGCCGCATTTCCTCAATTCACTTTGCATCAGCCTTGAAAGCATAAAATGAATTAATGGTAGCTGCCAATTAAACAGCTCTTTAAAGTGCACATTCATTCTCGGGCTGTACTTGGATGGACAAACATCCTGTGAGGCATATATGTATGTGTGGTGGTGGTCTGGGAAAACTCTTCAGATGTCACTGTGGATGAATTCTGGAAAATACCTGAAAGAAAATATTTAAATTTTTTTTAAAAATCTGGACCAAACTTGGGCTTTTCGACTTTGACACCTCAACTTTGAGAAACCATATATACAGTCCCCTCTGAAACTACTGGAACGGCAAGACCAATTCATTTGTTTGTGCTGTACACCAAAGGCATTTGGGTTTGAGATCAAAAGATGGATGTGACACGAGAGTTTAGGATTTCAGCTTTTATTTCCTGGTTTTTACATCTAGACGTGTTAGACAACATAGAACATAGAAATGTTTGTATCAGACCACCCAATTTTTAGGCAAGCAAAAGTATAGGAACAGATAAATCTTGAAGTAAATAACACTTAATATTTGATTGCAAATCCCTTGCTTGCAATAACTGCATCAAGCTTGTGACTCACTGACATCAATAAATGTCAGTTTACCCCAACCTCTTCCAATATTTGTGCAATGATTTATTTTCCCTCTTTTCTCAGATTCAAAATGTCTTGCTTTTCTCCCATAGACAGCTCTCTGATCTTCATGTTGGTTTATCCTTTTTAACAACAAATGCAGTCTTCACAGGTGAAACTGAAGGCTAAAACCAAGAGTAGATGTTCAAAGTTTGTTTACTGTTTAAACAATCAATCTAACAGGACACACTTGGGTAACAAGCAACACATGTCAGTCACCGTCACATGTTCCAAGATTTTTGCTTGCCTACAAATTGGGTGTTTTGATACAAAACGTGCTATGTTCTGTCGTTTAACACATCTACATATAAATAGCAGGAAAGGAAATGTTCCAGTAGTTTCGGAGGGGACTGTATATTCCATCAAAACAATGTGGAAAAGTTTTTAAATACTTTTAATTCTTGCCTTGGCTTTCTTCCTGCCAAATCTTTTCAGTTTGTAATCAGATATCGCTTGTCAAAATGTCAGCGATGCTCTTGCGCAGCAGTTGCTGTGAAATTTTCATTTTTTGAGGTAACCCCAGGTTTTAAAATGTCAGAACCTTACATGTGGTTGAGATACATGCCAAAGAGAACCGTGTCCCTGTTCAGGAAAGTCTGTAGTTTTCAGAATGCCACTGTGTGAAGGGTTTTCCCAGGCTGCCACACACATCATCCTAATGGGACCTGTGCATTTCTAACCAATTTTGGCATGGTACTTTTATCCAAGTTAGCACTGAAGCCATCAGTCTCCTGCCAACTTCACTGAAATCTATTTAAGTTTGCTACGTTAAACATTAAGCACAGTAATCAGCCAATTCCATGAAGGCTTATATAACTAAAAACAAGCAACAACAACAACAAAACCAATGTTAGGTGGCTGACTACTGAGAGAGACAGAGAGAGACAGAGAGAGAGAGAGAGAGAGAGAGACAGAGAGAGAGAGAGAGAGTGCTAGCTATAGAGCTCGCTTCCAGTAAGTACTGAGGGTAGCTGTCTAGCCAAACAGTTAACTAGTGAGCTTAAAGCATTTAAGTGTTTTTGCTAGCAAGCATTGTTTGTCCTCTCAGATGTGGTATTACGGTCTTACAGTCTAAGCAGCCCCTCAATAGATCTATTCATAGTTCTCCTCTGTGCTCACTACTAAAGTGTTTTGCTCCCCATGAGGAACATTTGAAAGGAGAACACACATGATTTGATAATGTTATGGAAGTGGAACTAATTTGGATATAAACTGTGTGATATGTTTATTCCTATACTAGCTAACATTTTCCTTGGGTTAACAATAAATACCGGCTTTTGAGAGCCACTTTAATAGCGTTTTACCATTTAAGGCCTAAATAAATAGATTTTCCAAAATAATCAAAATGCTACATGTATGCAGGACTTGAGCCAACCCGCCCCCCTCCAACCCCAACAACCCACAATGTAGAAGCCAGTCAGAATTTTCGCTACCTGACCAAATGTACCAAAATGGCCACCACTTTCTTGAATTGTTATTTTTCTTTTTTGCAGTATTTTCTGGCCGTTACAAAATCACAAGACACAAACCATAAGCCATGATATCGTTCTAAAAGCTAGCTAAGCATAATTTTGATTCATACTTATTACATTGCTAAAAAAATATATAATCAGACATTTTTTATTTGTAGCACATTTGGAGTTTGGCTAAATTCGTAAATCCACATTTTTAATGAGTGTCCAGTAGCTATTTCTGGTACTTCTTCCTAAAATGGGTAACTAAATCTGCTAAGGCAGACCAAACCTTTTTTTCCTCTCTTGAAGTTAATAAGACAAACAATATACAGCTTATGTTACATAGAAATCAGTCCTAAAGACTTTACTTCTGACTGTTACAAAGTGCTGACACTGGAGACTCCTTCCATACATGGCACCTGTCATACAAGCCCCTGTGTAAGTTGTTACTATGGAAAAGATAACGTCGTAGAATGAGAGCATTTACAGTACATTTGCAGTTAGACCTACTGTTAGAGCTGCTGTTATAGAAAATTCCTCCCTCATAACTGTACCGTTACAAATTGTGATGTGATGTCAAAAGGGTCATTAAAAAAAAGCAAAGTTAAAAATGCAACACACGTGCTGACATACTTAATGCCACATTTATGCCACTGTTCACCGTACTCAATAGTAGCTATGTCAAAATAGAAGGCCTACAGCGCTTGTTCTGGTATTTTGACCTACTTATGTTAGACGATATAGCTACCCTAACACAATTGACTGATATAGTGTATAGATCTATTGTAGATATATTGTCTATGTAGAGTCAGAGCAGTGCTTAATAGACAAATTAGAATCCTCTAAAGGCACAAGAAATGACTAACATTGATTTGCACGGGTCATGAAACACTAAACCATGCCTAATTAAAAAAGCAGCTCAGAAAATGTGAGAGTTCATAAGGTCCTTTTGTAAGCCCTCATATTGAAGTGCTTGTATTCAGAAAAAGGACAAACAGTGTCCCAATTGGTTAACCATGAAGCCTATTAATTGCCAGGACTTATCTGGATACCCAGTTTAGCAGTGTGGCATTTTAGAGACCACTTTTAATGACAGAAGCACTGTGGACATTTCAGGTTTCAATTGAAAACCTGCTGTATTTACTGCATTGTAGGTCAGGAAGAATGGATCAAGGCCTACGGAAAGTTTCCAGCTGGATTGAAGTATACAAAATAATAATCAGTGCCAGTATGGCAGTAGCTAAGTAGCTAATTTCATCATAAAACTACAAAAGACAGCAACAAAGCTTCCATTATGTCCTCCAAGCAGCTTTATCAACCAACCTCCTCTTAATTTTTCCACATTGCTTGTGAATTTCACCACTTAACCTCAGAAATCCCATTTAAAAACTGTCCTAGCGCCATGGCTTATTTTTTGTTTTGTTGTTGCCAGTGGCTTTTTTTGTAATGCTGTGCCTAGACTTACTTCAGGCATGTCTCTGAAACCAGATGTTTCCTCTCATCTGTGTTCACATTGGCAAAGCAAAGCTTGGAAGAAGCCCAGCCAACTAAGTGAAGGCCAGGCAGCATAAAACCAGAGCTTTGGGTCGCAGGATTTACTGCATGGTTCAGAGTGCCAGAGACTTGATTGTGAACCAAAAACCATGTCACTGTAAGAGAATAATGTTTATATTTAGACTGGGTTTGTGGTAGGGTTTGTGCGAATGCCAGCGCTGTGGGTTTTGGTGCTCCCGACTGCACTGGCTTTAGTTGCTTTTTTTGCAGTTCTTGATCTTCCTGTTAAAGCCGAGAGAGGGCCTGTCTAGCTGAGCAGGACCTGTGGTAATTGTAGGGAGTTCACAGTCTGGGCTTCTGTGATAAAGGATCAAAGTTTGCCATTGCTGAGAACTAATGGTCTGTGCTTGCAGGGCTTGTCACCAGGTGACTTTTACAACCAGTATTTCCTGCACCGGAGGAAGTGCACGGCATGGCCTGTTACACCGAACAGATAGTGTATCTTTTCTAAACAGTCGCTTTATTTTAACAAGATGACAGTGCTGATAGAATGTAAAAGAAAGAACGCTGCATGGTTTAGAAGTGTTTATAGTTGTTTCATGTTTGGTTAGAAAAAGTTTTATTTATTAAAGAACACCACATCAAACTTTAAAACCCTTTTAGAGTTGCCTTTAATGTGGTTCCTGTCGTCCTTCCTGCAAATAATTTCGTTATCCGTTATAGCTATCAAATATATGTTTGTAGTTGTTCCGTGTTTGTGAATTTCTAATGGAATTTATCGTAATACAGGAGGATTATTGACTAAAACGGCTTTGTGAGAATTAAAGGTATAATATGTAGACTTTGTATGAAAATTTGTGTTGCTTAACTTTATATACATCTGTCCTCTTGCTGTTCCTCTGTTCCTATAATATACACACGCACACACGCACACACACACACAGTTGCAATCAAAATTATTCAACCCCTATTGCAAATCAGGTTTATTATTTGCAATGAATAAATCAAGCAAAAGCAATTGAAATAGTTCAACACAACGAACGCTTCAAGTGGTTTCCCCAAATTCAACTGAAAATGCAACTTATA
>JANDJT010000060.1:20504319-20519173 GCA_024331685.1 Stegophilus panzeri | reverse complement strand
TTGTTCATCGCAAACAGCTGAAAGTCTGTACATTTTGACAATAAACCTGATTTGCAATGGGGGTTGAATAATTTTGACTGCAACTGTGTGTGTGTGTGTGTGTGTGTGTGTGTGTATAAGTGTATAAGTGTATATTTATGTATATATATTTTACAGGTTACATAGATTATCTTAAATCTCAAAGACTTCTCACCAGAAACTTTCCACTAATATCTACGCTACATATTTCTTCTTTGTATATAAACCTTTGTTGTAACTAAGGCACTTTGTTTGCTTTTGTGCAAGATTGAATTATCTGCTCAAATGTTAGCAGAGAAAGAAAATTTATCAGTGTCACATTCAAGCACTTGCCTGTCTTCTCTCAAACAGCTTTGCTGTACTTTGGCACAAGCTGAGTGCACAGGCCTCGGCTGGTTTATGGGTATTATCCCTGAGGCTATTACTGTTTGTTCTTCCAAAAGTATTGAGGGACTGGTGGTGTGGGCAAAGTGCTCCATCTTGGAATGCCCATGAGCTCTCAGGGTAGGAGTGAAATGGTGGTTAGCACAAGACTGTGGCCCATCTGTCTGCTACACTGCTAAGAAATATTATTATATCTAGCATCTTTGATCTAATCATAAATGCCAAGATTTTTTTTAAAATATCCGCATTGGTACAATCCTCCCTCTGAAACTCTTGTAGATTTCATGCCAAAAGCATCAAGTTGAGTAATAAAACATGTACGTATTTCACCTCCTTATCTGTGTGTGAACATGGAAAACTAAATTCAGCCTTCATCCTGCAGTATTTAAAAACCACCTTCTTGACACATGAATAGTCTAAACCCTTGGACTGTTAATGCCAGGAAGGTAGCCATAAAAACGTTGACCATGAGAGGTTCTTCAGAGGTAAGAGGTTGAAGTGTTTCTGTCGTTTTAAGTGTAGCCAACCTTATCTTTCCACTCCAAATATAAAGGGCAATGGTGCTCTCATAATCTTCCACTGCAGCTTTTTTCCCAGTTTCTCCTTCTTCTTTTTTATTTTATTTTTTTATTTAGTTGAGACAAAACGGGTGATTGTTGTCTGCTAGATGCAGATGGCAGGTTTAAAAGAGTGTAAGTTCTAAGAAATCTATGGTTGGATGATAACCCTAAGCTGTAATACTGTAATACTGCTGCTTATGCCAGGGCTTTATGGCTGATGATTAACAAATTAAGTGTTGGGAAAGCATGAACGTGTTGTCACAAATGCTAGAATTCATGTCTAGGTAGTGTAGTTACTGCTTTCACAAACAGATTGATGTAATTGCGTAACGGATGGATGTTGTGAGGCTTTGTTTGTCGTGTCCTGCAAGCGAGACGTTTCCAACCCAGTTCATTCCACGACAGGTGACTTTGAGGAGCAACAATTTTCTTTCTGTAGTCATGAAATTTTAATAATGCCACCTGGAGTACCGGAGCACATGTACGTAACACCGGTTCGAAATTGCCGAGCATATGCACTTTTGTAAGCTTGCGACGGTGGTGACATCTTCACGCAACCCTTGCAGAAGTTGTCTCCACATTAAGTACACTGAGACCTTTTAGTCATTTTAAAGTAATTTGTATGCCCCAGGTTTGTGCATGAATAGTATGGGTTCTATCAAGACATCTTGAAATAAGGGGGGGGAGAGAGAAGGAGGTTCCTCTGTTGTAGGTAGGGTTCCACACAGAATCTTCCTCAAGAGTCAAACTGAAGTGGAGTGTTTTGAGAATTTTGTAGGCATAGTGTAGAATATCCAGTGCACATATGAACCAGCCTACAGATGAACCACTACTGCCTATTTCCTACCAAAGGCAACACATAATATGTGTATTCTGTAACTTCACGGTTCCTCGTTTGGATACTATGCAATGGTCCAGTGGTCATTGTGGAATTTCATTGGATTGGATACGCTATGCTCTCAGGCATGGCTACAAAACTCTTAAAAATAGTGCACTACATAGTGGATAGGCTGCAGATTTGGACCAACAAAGTGATTCTGCAATTATAATTGTGAAGCTAGGCAAGATTGATTTGGATAGTTAAGGGGGTCTTTGTTTCCTAAGGGGGGGTTCTACTTAGAATCTGTACCCTGATAGGGAAACCTTTATAGGGTTCTACATTATACTGATTGTACGTTCATGATCTGCAACATAAGTGTCCGTGTAGTTTTTCTCAGCTGTGTGCCGTCATTTATATTGTTTACCGTGATTACATGTAGGACAAAGGGTTTTGTTCAAAAGGATGTGTTCATTTAAGTTTCTTCAGAGTCCGTTACTTGAAAATAAGCAACTCAGGGTCTCTGAGCTACAGGCTTGAAGAAACACAAGCACTATAATTGAAATGACTCCCTACTCACTAATCAGAGCTTCAGTAGCACTATGTAGCACACTAATACAGGAAATGGGGTTTGTGGAGCATATGATTTCATACGCTACATGGTGCGCTCATCATTCTAGGAAAGTGGTCCTATTCTGTCACATAAACACCATTTTATCGTCTGGCCATCATCAGTGCGAACTACACCCTATTCACTGTATTGGTCATCTTCAACCAGTGCATTATGTCCATTGTGTACCTATTCACTACTGATTGCAGTGGATATTTTCCCACCGCGCTTTCAAATACGTCTACAAAATAGCTGATTTGCAAAATAAAGTGGGGACAGAATACAGAAGGGACAGTGATCTCCACTTCAGTCCTAGTGATTCACGGTGCTGCAGTTTCTTCCTACACTGACACACTTGCTCCAGCACATGACAGACTTGACGATCTGTATCGGGGGTGTTAGTGCAGGAAACACTTGAAACTGTGAAGAACAGTGAGTCCACAGGACTGGAACCAAGACACCCTGCAGCGTCTCCTATTTCAGAAACCAATATGATCTAACCAAATAGGAACACGTTATTCAGAATGAACAAATAATAAATGCAAATACGTTTAGGAGGCCCACTATTCGACGCAACACAAAAGTCACACAAGCGAGAGGAATTTTACTTTAATGCGAGGACAAGCGAGCGGTCAGATATGAAGCGGGTGGGACAACGGAAGACCACGTTCGTTAACATGAATGAGAACGAAGCATTTACAGCGTTCATTCGTTCATCCTTAGTAACTGCCTGGTCAGGGTCACAGAGGTTTAAATTACGCTACTAGTTTGTTTCTGTTTTGGGAAATAGACTCAACTAAATTTGTTAGCAAATATTGTAGGCAGGTACAAACATACAGTGGGTTAAAAAAAAAAAAAAAAAAGTGCATATTTCACAGGGAAAATAATCTTCCTGTTTAGGCCACACCCACTTTGGGTTTATATCTAAATACAGAGAGAAATATTTGGAGCACTGAACAGATACAAGCATTATGTTACACACCCACACTACAGAACCACCATTGAGCACAAACTGACATGGAAAGAGTAACACACAGGCTACAGGCAATCATTTTGCAGTTACATACCAAAGTAAGTAAGTATGGTAGATGTACCTGATAAAATGAGTGTACATGGGTGTATATAGCATAATAAAATACCAACTCTGTGTATCTAGCTACACTTTGAATTGATCATTAATAACACTGCCATTACAGAGCATGTCATAAATTATTTCAAATAATAGGATTTATTATCATGGATAATAAATGGATGAGAGCATCTGCCAAATGCCGTAAATGTAATGTAACGTAATGCATATTGAGAGTTCCCATGAACAGCTACCAAATCCAACACTTGGAATCAACTCCAGACCTTTTTGTGTGGTCTCCTTAATGTGTCATGAAATAATGAGGAAACAGGCCACACTGCTTAGGAGTCACTTGTCCAATTACTGGAAGGACTCTGTATAAATGGCTGTAATTCCTAAACGGTTAAATGCACTATTTTTGTTAAACCCCCTTGAATTAAAAGTGAAAGTCTACACTTCAGTCACAATCTGCTTCATTTCAAATCCATTGTGGTGCTCTACAGAGGCCAAACTGTCACTGTCCAAATACTTATGGACCCAAGTGTAAACCTGTACAGATTAGCTCTAGGAAATTATTCAATACCTTCTGACAAATCAGAATCGAGAATTCAACAGTGCGCTAATTTGGAAATACTGGGTATTTGTGTGTGTGAGGCTATTATATCTAGAACAGCATAGCTAATGTTACATGATCACAGACAGCGATATATTACCGTTCCGATACATCACTTTTAATGAAGTTTTATGTGGGTATGTTCCTCAGACAGCTTGTCTATCCTTATGGGCAAAATTATAATAATACAAACACATCCTTTGACTGATGTCGGGGGAGAAACAGATGACGTCAGACCATTTGTTCCTCTCAAAAAACTAATTTTAATTAAAACAAAAACAAAAACAAAAAAGTTGAATCATTAACAAGTTTATAAAACAGTGATTTAGTTACATAAATAAATCGATATCGGTGTATCAAATCTTAAATTCAACTTCATGAGCATGTTGACACGGGTGATGAAGTACAATCGTTTACCTTTTATAATAAATAAAATGAACATATTTCTGTTTCTAAACAATCAAACAAAAATAAAAAAAAAGAGCTACAGACATACCTTTAAGGAAGGGAACAAGAGACACTTGACAATGTTTTGCACCAAATAAAACAGGAAAACAGCTTTTTAAAGCACAAGGTACAGAACCATTCAAGCTAAAATTAAAGACACTAAAAATTGGAACCAAAGTCGGTTGGCTTTCATTTTAATGAAACAGGTTTGGTAGTTAGAACTCCAGTTTGGTTATTTTAAAGCGTTAAGACAAGGCAAGAAAGAAGGCTGTTCTTGTTGGAGGAATTCTAGAGGAACACAAGAAGTTTACAAAAAAAAAAAAAAAAAGAATAAATAAAAAAGCATTACAAATGTCAGAACAGTCAGACCTACACAGCAACGTTCTGTCCTGCACAAAGTCAAGATGTCGGCAGAACAGGTGTGTACATGTTATTGTGCATAAACATGGAGCTTCATTGTGAGTTGATAGTGGAAAGAAATTACGAATGTGGTCAAGCCAATTTAACTGCACGTGTGGGGTGGGTGTGTGTGTGTGTGTGTGTGTGTGTGGTTGCTCGCAATGGTAAATGACTAAAAGTCCGTTTCTGCTGTATCTACGTTTCTAGGCGATTTTTTTAGGCACGTGGGCCTGCGATTCTTGCATTCTCTCTATTCTTTATTAATGCTAAGGCTTGTTGCTCTGGCTTCGCCGCTCTATAAACACTGGTGCCGTGTACAGTTCTGCTGTTCTCTGGATACACAAATGTTTGTATATACATACAAAACCGAATCCGTTCACGGTTTTCGACATACCAGGTGGATCATGCAGTTGGATAAGTGGCTCTGCATAGGTACCAGCATCCAAGCTCACTGCCCAATTCCAGCCCCTGAAGCAAAGGCGCGCTTTTTTCTTTTTTTAGTCCCTCTGATATGTTTCGTTTTTAAAAACCAAGGTACTGCAGCTTCAAGTATTTTGCATTACATAGAATATTCTTTTATAAATTAGTTAATGTATACATTTTTTTTTTCAATATTCAGACATATACTATCATATATACAGTACAATAAAATGCTCTCATTCTTTCTTTCTTTCTCCCCCCCCGCCCCATGTTCATTTTCTCTTTTTTTTTTTTTCTTTTCTTTTTCTTGAGAAATCCCTGAGAATGTATGTCGACAGTCGCTAAGTTTCCACAAGCGCAAGCACAGCAGGGTTTTCAGGAGGTTCTGTGAGCATCTGTGTATATGTGACATGCGTATGGAGGAACAGCACTGCAAAGCCACAGAATGAGCCTGGTACAAAAAAACAAAACAAAACAAAACAAAACAAAACAAAAAAAACCCAAAGAGAAGGAAATGAAAAAGGAAATGTCCCAAACTGTTTTTTTTTTTAGTTTTTTTTTAACGTTGTTTTTCTTCGTATTGAACACTTTAGTAGACTGATAACGTTTAAATGGATTAGGAAGGGAAAGGGGGTAAAGCTGGAGCCATACGAGGTACTTTTCACTTAGGATGGAGGTGCTTTGTTTGGTTTAAAGCCATATTTCTTTCTCTTTGAGGCTGTGAATGTTGACAGATATCTGGAGTGCTATGTGGGCTTTCGCCACTGAACAACATATACTCAGTGTAAACCAAAACGTTTCTTTTCTTTCCTCTCTCTCTCTCTCTCTCTCTCTCTCTCTCTCTCTCTCTCGCGCTACTGTTCGCTCTCACGTACTTCCATACAAATAAAGGGAAACACAC
The DNA here is from genome assembly GCA_024331685.1 of Stegophilus panzeri. NCBI lineage: Eukaryota > Metazoa > Chordata > Actinopteri > Siluriformes > Trichomycteridae > Stegophilus > Stegophilus panzeri. The sequence goes on along the minus strand of JANDJT010000060.1, from coordinate 20,512,935 downwards.
AAAACTTTCACAATGTGACGATTATTCCTTTTTTTTTCTTTTTTCTCTCGCAAACTAAAGAAAGTCTGTACATATAATACCGGTGTGGCTTTTAATGTTCTTTCTATTCGTTTGTGTTCTGCTTTTTCCTTCTTGTTGCTTTCGTTTAGAAAGAGGGAGACTTGAGTCCAAAAAAAAACCAAAACAAGAAAGTAAAAGGAAAGGGAGACCTTCCGGTTATCAACCGAATCTCTCGCGCACAAGCATCATGAGTTTCTTCTTGCCCTTGTAGATCTGTTTCAGGTTGTCGATGAACTGTGCAAACTGCACGTGGCCGTCGTGCGCCATGAGGAAAGTGTCACGCGCTTTCCCCAGGAACTCGATAAACTCGCCGTAGTGCCGTGGGCTGATGTGCGTGAGTCGTGAGTGCGTTGTGTTGATGTAGGCTCCGATCGTGGCGTCCAGTAACTGGCGCAAAGGCGCCTTGTCCAGCGACATCAACTTGGGCGTGGTATTTCGACGCCCGTGCAGAGGCGGAGTTGGCACCGTGGCTAGCGTGCAGCGCCGCAAAATGTCTGAAAGCACTGTAGCGCACTTGACGCTCTTCACAACTAGCGGGATGATGGCGGCCAGTTCACTTTTACCCAGAGAGTGGCTCAAGGCGCACGCCCACAGCACGTCGTTAATGGCCGGATGCGTGTCCTGGTTATAGGCCAGGCTCAGATGAGTCATGGCCAGTGTTGCCAGCTTGTATGCACGTGCTGGATATCCCCGGTGCTCCATGTAGCGTGCGATGGTGAACAGCTGTGCGTGCGTCATGGCCGCCGGAGCGGCATCCAGAGCGATCTGGTAGGCCGTCTCAAACGCCGCCGGCTCCTTCTCGCACAGAGTCAGTGCAGACAACGCGCAGCTCGCCGGGTCCTTGACCGCGCACTGTAGCGCCAACGTCCGCGCGCTGCTCGCCAGTTTCTCCTGCTGCCGGGCGTCCAGGCGGAGACGTGCTGCTGTGCTGCTCGACAGCACCGCCGTCGCCACGATGCTGGTCGCCTCCGTCGGCGTAAACAACGCAAACCAGCTCTGCATGATACTGTCCAGTGCGTACACGCCTAAAAAAAACAAACAAACAAACAAAAAAAACAGACTTCGCTAATGCACAAAGCTTAACACACGGTTGCTAATTAAGAAAAAACAAAACATATATTTCTGAAAATATCTCAAGATAAAATGTCGGACAAATTTAAAAACGCATCTTTTTCCTCTACGTTTTGGCATGAAATGGAGATTTTTCGAAAACACTTTCCTGAGCGGGTAAATTTTCGTGTTGTCGCATGGCAACAGAGATCTTTTTTAAACGATGATGTATTTTCAGTCGTGTGACCCATTCAACTCAAAACAAACAACATGGTGGATGAGGTTGGTACTGCAGTTGTGGTGCTTGCTATCCAGTTTGCTAGCTCTGTTGAAGATTAAAGTCACTTTGTACAAGCTTCAGATTGTATTTTTATTCTTCTTTAGGTTTTTTACGCACGCGTAATTTTTGGAAGTGGCGTTTTCAGATCAATCCGGATTCACGTGGACGTAGCCCTGAGTTATCACGCGTTTCCTTTAACTATGGTGTTGAAGATCCTACAAACGGAGCAACAAGATGATGTAACCTAAATAGTTCAGCCCAAACAGAACAGTCACAGAAAGACTGCTATTGTTTGTTAGTGAAATCCCCTTTCCACCAGCCAAGCACCGAAACATTGTAGTTTTGTGACATTGCAGGCGTGTTCTCAAATCTCCTACTCTGCATAAGCTCGTATTTAAAAACAAGGGCATGAAAACCTCAAATAATCAAGAACTTACCAACTTCTGTGGCACAAGTGACTAACCATCGTACCATCTCTCGCCTTCGCCAGTTCAAAGTTGAAAGAGTCATTCGCATGACCTTTGGAGAGAGAAAGAGAGTGAGGACTTTGGTAAAAAGAAGCAGAAGTGAAAACCTATGAGGCATGAGAGGGTGAGTGGGCATGTACCTGAAGGCCCAGCTCCAGGGACACTTTCAGCAGAGTGATGTCAGGGAGGCTGTCCATGAGCGTGGCGATTTTAAAGGCATCCTGTGCCAGTTTAAAGATGTGCGAGGATGAGTGGATGTTCTTCTGGATGGATTCTAATACTGTTTCCAACCTTCGAGCGTCACCTAAAAGCAAATTGGACATAAAGAAAGCATTTACTTCTCAGGGACACTAATAAAGAGTGAAATGGTTCGAAAGCAATAGCAGGACTAAAGATAACGCTTTCCAAAACAGCATCTGTTACTGCGAAGACGATAAGGCAAGGGGTAAAAGGACACAATGAAGAAGGAAAAAAAACAAAACAAAACAAAAAAAAAAAGATGAGGCAGCTCTGGCTGAAACAAATTTGAATTCCACTCTACGATTTAAATTTCAAATGACTTATCGTTTTAGCCTGAATGTAAGCAGTGACTGGTGACTATGGAAAGCCCCTTTTCTTTCCTGTCCTTTGCCTACAAAGCCACCTCCTGTCAGTCAGACACTTCAGCACACACACACACATATTTCTGCATGATCACAGCGAGTCAGCACTAGCGTCACGGTTCATGTATGCGGGCATGGAGGATTTGGAGGTCTGTTGACCTGATACAAATGGACAGTCCCCTGGTTTATGGCTTTGAGAGTTTACTTGAAAATGTGAACCATGCAGCACAATTTCTGGAATTCTATTTAAAGCAAGAATATGGTCAACCTGGACTTTTGATTGGCAGCTGCACTGGTCAGTGTTAATGCAAGATGGGCGGAGTCTAACCTTTGGCTGCAGTGAGCATGGTAGAGGCCAGCTCACACTGTTGGGACTCGATGTGGCTGATGGTGAACCATCGCGCATAGCGGTTGGGCACGACGGACACTATGTTGTGAGGCCGGGACATGTCTCCGGAAGGAGCAACGGCTTCCATCACTGGTAACCTGAAGGGGAAAAAATAAAAAAATAAATAAAATAAAGTTCAGCAATAAAGATGGTGCTTATTTTATAAGCATATAGTAAGTTAGCTGCTCACACGAGGCACCGAAAACAATAACGGTATCGGAGTGAACAAGGGCAATAGGTTCATAGCACTAGACTGAACTCTATGGGAAGTGTGAAGATTTTCATTCATCAGCGTCAAGTGTTTTAAATATCATTTAAATATTTTGCCAAGTGAACGGTTCAGACCATGGATAAAAATCCATGAACGCACACACCAAATTCCTTTAGTCTCATACTTGGCTCTGCTAAATGGCTTCATGGTTATGGGGCACTGTGCAAAATGTATATATATTTAAAAAAAAAACAAAAAAACAAAACAAAAAAACAAAACAAAACAAAACACCCAGAACGCAATGATTAGCAAATCTCATAAACCCATGTTACTCACAATAGAACATAGAAAACATATCAAATCTTTAAACTGAGGAAATGTTCCATTTCAACAAAAAAATAAGGTAATTTTGAATTTGATGGCCACAAAACAGCTCAAAAAAGTTGGGACGGGGCAACAAAAGTCTGGAACAATAAGTGTTACTAAAAAGAAAATTCTAATTTTCTTTCAAATACAAAATGACTATTTTTTTTCCTTAAAATGGTACATTTCCTCAGTTTAAACATTTGATATGTTCTCTATGTTCTATTGTGAATAACATATGGGTTTAGGATCTTTGCATTCTGTTTTAATTTACATTTTACACAGTGTCCCAACTTTTTTGGAATCAGGGTTGTACTTGCTACAGAGAGCGGCGGAGAACTTGGCATCACCCCTTATGACTGTTCAAGTGAAATACAGCCAAACCCTCATGAACGTATTAATATAACCTGAGTAAGCAGGTATACGTGTTTGTGTTTGCCTACAATAAGAACAACATGGTTATATTAAAGTCCCCATGCAATCAAAATGGAAGTTTGTAGCTTTCAGTGTGAACGTTAGCCATCATCTTTAAGCTAGTGTGCTCCAAAACAACGACAACATTCACATTTAGAAGATATATGCATTCAGAATGTACTCTCTCTCTCTCTCTTTACCACCACTAACGGATCAGTAATTTTGATAACATCATTCTGCACTTCAGTTTCTCACCAGAATTACGGTCCAATCAAATGCTCTCAAGAATCTGAAGTGTCCCGCCCCCAACATTATAAAAGTCACCCTGCCGAAGTTGCCGTTGTTGAACGAGAGAAATCGTATCAGCAAGCATGGGTTGTAAATGTGTCTCTGGCTGTTTGAAGGCACGCGTTTGATTCGGTTTCCCCAATTGTAAGTTGGTTAAGAAGGAAATTGAATTCATTCCCTTTGAAGAAGGAGGTACTTGTGCCAGCTCACGGCGTTATGACAGGCATTTTTCCATGGTACTATAAGGTCATGTAAGACTTAGCCTAAGCTGTGAGGTAAACTAAAAGCTTTTGGCCGTTTGAAAAGGTGGAGGGGCCACCAAATATGTCCCGCCCTGACTTCCTGTTTCCGTGGATATTACGTCAACATGCTGAGTAATGCTGCGTGTTTCAAGGTACTTCATTGTGTGTGTGTGTGTGTGTGTGTGTGTGTGTGTGTGTGTGTGTGTGTGTGTGTACACACATCATACTAAATAGTTTTAGATCTTCAAACAAAATAACAAAAACCATGGCAACATGAGTAAACACCCAATATAGTCTTATTTATTTATTTATTCATTTTATTGAAGCAAAAAAAGTTATCCAACACCTATCACCAATATGAAAAACTAATTGCCCCCTTATATGTAAAATCTGGTTGTGGCAAATTTAGCAGCAATAACTGCAACCACTCTTCCATGGATGCCATTTTTGCCCAGTGTCTTTCTGATAGTGGAGTCATGAACTGTGACCTTTATTGATGCAAGAGAGGCCTGTAGATCCTTTGATGTTGTCCTTGGCTCTTTTGTGACGTGCTGGATGAGTAGTTGCTGTGCTCTTGGAGGAATTTTGGAAGGTCAGCCACTTCTGGGAAGGTTCACTACTGTGCCGAGTTTTTCCATTTGGAGATAATGACTCTCACTGTGGTGCTTTGGAGTCCCAGAACCTTTGAAATAGCTTTGTAACCCTTCCCAGACTGATACATTTCAATCACCTTCCAACTTTGGCACAGTGCGTTACTGGGTAACACTTTTAACCAACTTCATGCTGTTGAAAAAGTTCTATTTAGGTGTTGATTTGATTGAACAGGATTTGCAGTAATCAGGCCTGGTTGTATTTAGTCCAGCTGAACCCTGTTATGAATGCAGTTTCATAGATTTGGGGAATTATTAACTAGGGGTGCAAATACATTTTCACACAGGGCCAGTTAGTATTGGATAACTTTTTTGCTTTAATAAATAACATTATCATTTAAAAACTGTATTTTGTGTTTACTCGGGTTGCCTTCGTTTTAATTTCTGAAACTAGTATGATATAGTGCTGTGAAAAAGTATGTGCCCCATCCTGATTTCTTCTGTTTTTGTGCATCTCTCATACTAAATTGTATAAAAAAAAAAAAAAAAAAAACACGGCTACATGTTTTTCTTGTGAAATGACTTGGTGGTAAAAACGTAGTAAATTATAGCATCTCGTTTGTATCGTGTTCAAAAACATTCTCTTTTTATGTATCCCTACAAAAAAATTCCTGTAAGCAAGCTTGCAAGAGAAAATGCTTCTCATGGTCATGGCTCAACACTTGGCTCTGGTCACCGTCTCAAGGAAAATGCTGAACTTTTCACCTGCTCCACAAGAGCAGTGCAGGCCCCTCAGCTCTAAAAGACCACGCTGTCCTTTTCCACAGTTATTACTGCAGACTTAAAGCTCTGAGAAAAGAAAAAAAGAGAGAGAGAGGAAAAAAAGAAGCCCTTAGCCTGGAGGCGGCCTAGGGCACGGCCCCCGCACAAAGGTCCAGGCTCTTCAAGGAACCACTGCAGGGAGGCCGTTCATTCGGATGCTCAATCCTTTATCAAACATCGCTATGAGGTCAACAGTAATTTGCTCTTGATCCACAGCCAATTGGATATGCTCCCCTGCTTTACGGATATGGCTTAAGAGGCTACGTGGCTCACTTTCAAGTTCTAAATGAGTGTATGTTTTTTCAGATGACTTGCAAAAGACTTGACAGAAACAAAACCTAAATGTTTACATTATGCTGGCGTGGCCCCAGATCCTGTCGGTACATTGGCCGTTGCAAACGTTCAGGCACGCTGGACCGCTCCATATACAAAACCTACTTCTGAATCTCAGAAGGGTGAAGCTTTAAATATACTGGCACAACAGCCTGGTAGGTTACTGTATGGAAATATAATGTAGTCCATGCACTGCACTATAAATAATGATGTAGTATCAGAGCAAGATGAACTGCACGGCACCTGGAGAGGCACATACATGTGAAACCATATATTAAAAAGTATGGTGTTGATTTCATACCCCTTTTTGCAAAGGGAAACATGGGATACGGAGATCAAGAAGCTGTTATTTGGACGGCAAGTTCTTTTTATAGCGCAAGTCAATACTGAGCCTTGGGCTGCTGCAGCACCTAAATTTAGGTGGATCTCACTTTGATTCAATTCAGCTGCAAACCGCAGTAAATATAATCTAATCTCAGTACAATGTTGTTCTGGTTGTAAGTTTTGAACAGAAAGCGACCGATCGAATGCGTAGAATCCACATTTATAAAAAAAACATTAAATAAATAAATAAATAAATAAATAAATAAATAAATAAATAACTGACTAAAACTGAAGGTTTGGCTTTTAAAAACACTGTCCTGGTTTTGGTTACCTTTATTTCTAGGCGTTTAGACCCCCTGCACCACAAACCAGTGATGCTTAATATAGGCCACCACAGCAGGCCGAGGCGACTCGGAGCATCTCATTTCTGAAGGCACTCGTATTGGATCATCTGATCCTGTTGGATCGTTTGACCCATCATTTGAGGGTGGGTACGGAGTGGTTACGTATGAGGGTGTCGTTACAGACTGGCTTTATATTAACAAAGTAATAGGCTTTTAATCTTTGGATAGAATTGTAATGTTTTTAAAAAAAAAAAAAAAAAAAAAAAAAAAAAAAAAAAAGGATTCGAACATAATTGCGAACATCTAGACTCCAGATGAGTCTAAACACAAGATAGATGAGTGAATTGAAGTGAAATTAGAGTGAAATATCTTTTGTAGATCATTTTGGCTTCCACGTACAGAAAATCAATCATTATAGGAAACCATTTCATTAAAAACCATGCACTAAGCTACTCATGCTGTTCTGGCCTTTGAAATGTTCTAGCATTTGAACTCATGTGCTCTGGAGCCGTGGCCAGGGGGCCTGTGATTAAAAAGGAAGGAAAAAAAAAAAAAAAAAAAGTTACAGTGGTGGAAATATAATCCACCAAAATATAAATGTATTATATCCATGATTGACTTATTATAGTTATTAAGTGAACGGGTTTAATCCAAAACCCCAGTAACTCAAAGCAAGTAGCCTAGAAATAATATCAATTTGGACCCAATATATTTTGGAGATATTTTTTATTTATTTATTTATTTTTAAATAAATAAAGCTTTTTAAAGAATAGCCAGAAAATTACTGTACAAAAGTCTAATATTTGAATAATTTATCAAATAAATCTGGACTCTAGGTGGTCTATGAAATGTATTTTACAGTTTGTTTGTGAGGTCCAAAACGATAAGAAACTTGATTTGCTCGAGTGATTCAGTCATGAGATATGCTCTAATGCTGTAGTAATACAGACAGCTTGAAATATTTAGCTAATTAATAGGGAATTTCATGTTTTGCTTAATTATCACCAGGCTGCACTTTTGCTTGGAGACCTGTCTGAAATCGGGTGTGTTCTTTAAAGCGCTCCTCTTATGTTTAGTATTTAATATACACCTTTGTGTATGCCTCATTAGAAAATAAAAATACCCCTCAAATCCAGTGCACTGACTGCACATACCCTCACACACACACACACACACACACACACACACACACACTCTCTCTCACACACACACTCTCACACTCTCTCTCTCTCTCTCACACACACACACACACACACACACACACACACACACTGGCCTTTCCTTACATTCTCATCTATCTTAGTTGCTCTATCACATCTTTGGCTCTCTTTCTCTTTCACACACATCCTTGTTCTACCTTAACACCCTTATCTACCGAGCATTTCTCTAACATCTCGTTCTTCCACCTCTCCCTAGGCTCTGCTTATCTATCCCTTTCTCTCCCATCGTTCACACCCTTCTATGGAATCTATTTACGGATCTCACTTTCACGCAGACAAAAAAAAAAAAAAAAAAAACGCAAACGGACACACACCCTGGCTGAAAGCAGTTCACTTCGCAATTTACACTGTTCCATAACGTGATTATAGTGAAAAATGTTTACAACACACTCCATAACAGTAACTTCTTATTAAATGCACAGAGATTTAGCCTTGTGTGTGTGTATGTGTGTGTGTGTGTGTGTGTGTGTGTGTGTGTGTGTGTGTCAGGGATCTCACGTAATCATGAGTAGTGATGCAATGACTGGCAAGTGACATTTATGGAGTGTGTGTTAATTTAAAGCTAGCCTATAATGAAGCAAGTAAGATGAAGTTGCAGAGAGAGAGACAGAGAGAGAG
>JANDJT010000060.1:20479282-20489641 GCA_024331685.1 Stegophilus panzeri | reverse complement strand
TATTAATTCATATTAACATTGACTGAATTCTAAAAAACCTCCTGTTAGTCTCACATTCACTCTCCACAAACACAAGCGTTTCTACTCCATCATTAAACATCAGACTGGTGATATATAATATTAACTTTTTTATATTAATATGAACTGGATATGAAATATACTACTCTACAAATATGTTTTTCCTGTGCAATAGCCTATATACTTTTTTGTCAACTCATCTTCATTTAAATCTTTCAACGGTGTACTGGCGCTTGAATTTTTTTTTGACTCGACACCGAAGCTCCCGCTTCACTGCTGCAGCGTCCGGTGTAAAACTTTAGCAGTGCAGAGATTAAAGAGATTACAAACTGCAATATTATCATCATTCCACACAAGAGACATCATCTTTACACACAGGATGAAATCCATGTGTTTTCCCGCCCTCTTTTGATTGACAGGATATAAAATATCAGGATATATAATATCATCGGCCCTGATTAGTGGATGTTTTTAAACTATAGGCCGATACCATGAAAAATCGCCTTTATTGGCCGATACCGATTACCGGCCGACATTACTACATCGGTGCATCTCTTAAACCCCCCCCCCAAAAAAAACATAAAATAAATAAAAAAATCTCGATGGCTGATCGGTATTTCCGGATTGTCCGTAGTGTGTGAATGTGTGCGTGACTGACATGAGTCGCCATGTTTCTTTTTTTTCCTCTTCTCATTCATCAGATGTCCAGGAGGACACAAAAGGACAAAAACGTATTTTTGTGTGTCCCACAGCGTTCCCCTGTCACGCATGGTACACGAAACTAACGTCGCCGTCATCGGGTACCGAGAACGAGGTGTGTTCACATTCATGGGAATCACGCCACAGTTCCAGTGCAACCGAACTACAGGTAGTCTCAGGTGCGGTACTGTGGTGCGCTTCCTGCTCCCAGTTTTTCCATGTACACCATACAGTGCTCCCTTTCTGACTAAACTGCCAGGGTGAAAGCCCCTTTAGTTAGTTTTACTGATAAAACAACTCATTCCTGTTCTGAACCATTCCCCTTTCTCTCTCTCTGACTAAAGCCTGGTTTAAGTTCTTCAGAAGGTGAGTAAAGCACTATGCGGCGAGCGGTAAAGGGTGGTGTGGTCATCACTCACAGAGACTGTGATCAGCCTGCAAGTAGTTAAGAATTTCTAAAAAAAGCATGAAGTTTCCAGTCGTAACTTGCTCAGATTTTTCCCCCAGTTGATGCCACACAAAACAAAAGGAGCGAGTCAGCCCGGATGTCTTTTATCCCCGACTCGAGCCGCTTACCGTGCCACAGAGGCCAGCCGCGCGAGTCGAACAGGGAGTTCTCAGTGCTGTCGTGGTAGCAGTAGTTGGTATAGAGGTCGTCGCTGATGATGTGCTGCAGGTGGCTGTCTTGCCAGTGGAGGTCGCAGGCCTCGATGGCCCTCGTGAACACTGTCCGGTGAGGCCGAGCGCTCGAATCTGAGGAAGAGCGGAGAAGGGAGAGCGCTGAGTGGAAAGGTCATGGCAGCCTTTTACTTGCAGTGCTCAAGCAAGGATTCTGCAGTCATAACATCTGAAAAGCTTAAAAAAACGTGTTGGGGTTTCCCCCCATGGCAGGTGTAGACAAAACAATCCCACACACTGTAACACAGGTGGAGCAAACAAGAGCTCGACACCAAACTGACACGCATTCATAAAATTCCATTCCACCATTGTACAGTGTGTGTGTGTGTGTGTGTGTGTGTGTGTGTGTGTGTGTAAGTAACTATATGCAGAGATGAAAAACAAAACCAACACAAACCACTCCGCTAGCAAGCAAACTTACTAATGTAATGTAACGTAATACACTACATTAGTATTCTGCGAGTTTCCTCATTTATTATACTCCAAGTTACTGGTGTACGTTTTCACTCAATAAACACCGGTTATCATTTTTCCCTTTAAAAGACGGACCGCGAATCTTTTTTTAGGGCTCACTTTGCCATTTGTAAAGGTTATCTATAGCAGACGTTTGAGGCGAGATCACATAACGTTACTCTAAAGTGGACTGTGGATTGAAAATAAAGGGGGGGAAATCGATGTAAGCACAAAATAGCTTTAAACACAATAATAATTATAGTCCTGTAATACCGTTCCTCCATATTCATGCCCCTGGCACAGCGGAGAAAACGCCGAACAATGCAAAGCACTGCCTTGGAGATATCATTTCTCACAATTATTAGAAAGCGGAAATGAATATTTATAACAAAAGACTCCTTACGGACATTTTTGGCCCTTACAAAAGCACAACACACAAAGTTTCATTAAAGGCTCTTCGTTTAATTCTGCCGTGGGTTATGAACTGCAAAGTGAAGACAGAAATGTGTAGAGGAAGAGGAAGAGGAAGAGGAGGAGGAGTTGTTATGCCGTTCAATTAGTCCCACTAAGCCCAATAAAAATGGAGGCACTGGCAGATTTCTGGGCTGATTAAAGTCTGATTAAAGACTGATTTTGGTCTCCACAAACCCCTGAACATGTTCACACACACCTTGGTTGGCGTGGGCACCTTGAGGCAGAGCGTTAGTCAGATTGGGCAGCTCGTTGCCATGGTTACCATCCTCCCAGGGGCAAACGTCCACGCCGTTCCACTTCTTGAGCTGCCGGAGCCACGAGGCCTTCTGCTCGGACTTACAGTGAGGATTCAGCACGATGCACATCCACAATGCACCTGGAGAGAGAGAGAGAGAGAGAGAGAGAGAGAGAGAGAGAGAGAGAGAGAGATAGATATTAGTACACACACACACACACACACACACACACACGAGAAAGAGAGCATGAGAGAGGGTTAGCACACAGAACAGGGAGACGGAGATAGGGAGCAATGGATGACAGAGGAACAAGTAAAAGGGGACAAAAACAGGAACAAGGGAAAGGGGAGACAAAGCATGAGAGAGAAACAGTGAGAAAGCAGAAGGAAGGAGGGAGGGAGAGATGGGAAATGGGGGAGAGGGAGTGAGAGATGGGAAATGGGGGAGAGACAGGGAAGTAGAGAGAGGGAATGGGGACAGAGACAGGAAGGTAGAGAGAGGGAGTGAGGACAGAGACAGGAAGGTAGAGAGAGGGAGTGAGGACAGAGACAGGAAGGTAGAGAGAACAGAGGGAGAGAGTGAGAGATGAGGGCGAGTTGCCAGGTCCTACAGAACAACTTTCCCTATAATCCCTTCTTCTCTCCTTTACTTCTGCATCACTTTCTTTCCTGAAACCAAATTCCACAGTCCTTAGCTGTTTCTTTTAGCACAATAAAACACACACACACAGGCCGATGTCCCTTTGGTACTTTATGATACCCGTTACACGTCCAGATGAAAATCTGAGTTCAGTCCATCTGACTCTTACACAGACACAGAACTGGGTCACCTGACTGCTGGAACGAGGAAGGCTACCTTTAACCATCTACACGGAGGCCGTAGCGTCGGTGCTAAAGCTAACGTCCCGAGCCGATTACCGCTCTCATTTCACTCCTCTGCTAAACATGCTAATCTGCACTGCGCTCATTAGCAGCCCTGGCATAATCGTCTCCTCTGCGGATCCTCTGAAGAGTCCCGAGGCCTGATGCGCTGCGATAGATCCTGTTTAAGAGCTCAATTACACACGCTGGCCATAAAAGTCTATAACAGATCTTGCATATACGGCCATCAGTAAGAGCAAGACACCGAATAAAAAAAATACAACATTCGGAGGAAGCAAGCATCCGGCTATTTTTAAACAAGTCACCATGTACAGAGGGTCTTTTAAAATAAGAATAAAACTAAATGTAAAAATAGACAAAAAAAAAAAAAAAGAAAAATAATTAAAATGAAAAATTGAAATAACAACCAAAAACAAGATAAAAAAAAAAAAACTAAAAATAATAATAAAAATAAAAATTTTAATAAAAATAAAAAGTGAACAAATAACTAATAAGTACAAACAAAAAACATGGACATACAGCTTAAAAGAAACCACACAAAAATAACCACTTACTGATTTATTTGGATGAGAAAATGAATATGTTTGAGAAAAGTCATTTGAGTGTACTTCATTTGCATAATTGTTTAATGTGTTGTGATGTCATATGTTTAAAACGAAACCCCACATGCATTTCTCGAACGTGATTCTTCACGAATATAATTCGACAACTCTGTACTGGTTTTTGGTGCCCAATGGGGACAAAATGTTTTTTTTCCTCCACAGTATTCTGGATTGTTCTGTAAAACGCAGACACCGTTACCCCCCTAAAATTCTCCCGTGGTGGCCCGCTCGGTTAGAGGTTATACATCCCGCCGCACGCACAAACCAAAAATGACAGAAAGCGCTCGTAGTGAGCGCTGGATCGATCGTGCCTTTCTCTCTCCGGGTTAAAACCCGCTCCGTCTCCCAGGCCGGCCGTTCCAGGCGTGGGTGTGAGCTGTAAGTCACGCGGCCGGCTGCATTAGGCTGTGATGGATGGACCCCGGCGAGAGGCCCATGCAATACAGATCATGTACGACGGTTTAATCACTCCCCGAGCGTGCCACAATAACATACAGAGAATACCTGCAGCGGGCGGGCGGCGCGCACCGGGAGACGGGCGGAGAAGAAATACGATGTCAGAGGAACAATTACAGATTGGTGGTGGTGGAGGGGGGGGATGGGGTAGATGAGTGAAGGCAGACAAAGGGGTTAGAGAATGGAGAGAGAGAGAGAGAGAGAGAGAGAGACAGAGAGAGAGAGAGATGGAAGGTGTAAGGGAGGGATGAACTGAGGAAATATGGAAGAGATGATGTGAAGAGAAGAAGGGGGAGGGGAGAGAAGAGAGAAGAGGAAAGCTGGCGCGCCTTTTGTTTGGGCATCGAGGACAACAGAAGGAAGTGAGAAGGTGCAATCAGGACGCACCATCCCAGTTCATACACTGGAATAAACCACTTTCAAAACAGGAGGGTGATGAGCAGCAAAAAGATCTAGTCTTGCAAGGGAAAATATATACGGTATAAAAACCCTTCAGCGGTGTGTGGGGGGTTTATTTTTAGTGCAGCAGTGCAAGTATTACAGATCTTCTAGAATGGTGAGAATATTTATTTTTAAAAAATTATCTATCTATCTCTCTCTCTCACTCTAATATATATATATATATATATATATATATATATATATACATACATACATACATACACATACATACATACATACATACATACATACATACATACATACATACATACATACATACATACATACATAAAAAATATTGCCTCCAGCATGGGTTGGATATCTACATTGGATATTTTTTTATTCATTTTTCTGAAGGAATATGACCATACTAAAGCAACTGTGCAGAATACTTACTGCAAAATATTTATAATTTTTTTTTTTGTTGTTAAATATTGTTTTAAATTCCCCATGATTTGCATCTTGGGTTGGAAATCTGCAAACAAATAAATAAAATTTCCAATCTGAGGAAAGTCAGCGTTGCCAAACTCCTCCCTCTGAAAATCTCTAGAAGCACCTTCAAAAGTCTCCAATTTTTACAAAAAGTCACCAAATATGAAAACAAAAAGTACACACATGTCTGTACGTGTGTATATCTTTTCAAAATCCCCACTCGTATAGCAGATCTTTATCCAGTCAAGTAAACGCGTGCTTACATTATCTAAAACAGGACCGCAAGTTCTTTGTTCGGATCATCAGCGGATCGCGACGCCCAGAATTCTCGCTACAGAAAGGTCAGCTGATTGGTCTTATAAAAGACCGAAGGGTCCCTCGCCAAGGTGTGCGACGAGTTCACTGATAAAGTGGCGGCCAATCACGTTTTTGAATAAAAGGCAGCGCATTAGGTGTTCAACGCCGCTGATCGATCCGCGTGAAGTGCTCAGGAACGTCCAGGTTCCGCGACAGAGAGATTCCTGGGTGATGCAAACGAGTCCATTCGCGCCTGCCTCTGACCTCTGACCGGAAAAAGGCCTTGCGATGGCGATGTGCTTGGAGGTCGGGGAATGTTTATTTAGATCCGACTTCTTAGCGTGAAGTATTGCTCTGCAGTTTGCATAAAGCTTTCGATGCATTTCTCATAACAGGCTGAAGCCAGTCTTTAAAAGTCGGTTCTTGCAGCCAGCCATTTCTGAAATGCTGCTTGTTCTTTTTCCCTCCGCCATCTTGATGTTAACGATGATAAAAGGTCACGTCGGCCATAATGCTGTCTGCGTGTTCACTGCGCAGACTCATGGCATGACTGAACGTGAGATCACGGCAGTGTGTGGGGAAAACCAGTGTGAGCTTTCAACTGCCTCAAATAATAAAAAAAAAAATAAAAAAAAAAGATTATTATTTTTTAAATTCGCTAATTTTATTTAAATATAGCCAAAATAGCTCCTTGTCGCAAAACATTAATAAAAGTCGCAGCAACAATGAGAAAGTCGTTAAATTTGGTGACAAAATCCCCAAATTGGCAACACTGACGTTACATACATTACATTACATAGTGCATTACATACGGAGCGGCGAGGCGAGGCGAGGCGAGGCAGAGCGGGCCACCACGGCAGCGGTAATTCATTATGATGGAGATCAAGATAAGCCTGTGTGTTAGGGGAAATGTAGCGAGGAGAATATTAAACAAGGTGCGGTATCGTAATCGAGCAGCTTCCGTGCCTTTACCGTGGTACGGTCTCGCTCGGTGGCGTTTCCGGCTGCGAGACTGGGTTAATGTAAAGGATCAGAGCCTGCTGGTGGAATTATGTCAGCAGAGACAAGTCGTGGCCTAATTTCCCCCCTCCCGTTTTTTTTTTCTCTCTCTACTCCCTGTCTTGTATCTCTCCTTGTGCTCTACTGAAACTCAGACACCATCTAGATGAAAAGGCTTCTGTTTCACAGCAACGCAGATTAATTAAAACAATATTGAGCTTTGCTGAATATATTCACACGTGAACACGCTCCCTTCCTCATCCCTTGAGCTGCTGCCTAATCTGAGCCTTCGCTACCCATCTCCATCAACCTGCCGAGACTCTCTGCCCTTATCTCTACCCCCTACACACACACACACACACACACACACACACTAAGAACCCAGAGCATCCTTCACCAAACCCAGCCATACAGGCCTGTCTGAGGTGAACAAGCTTTTGTTCTCTCGACAAAAAAAAAAAAAAAAAAAAAAAAAGGGGTAAACCAGGGAGAAACGTTGCTGTTTAAATCTGCACCGTAATCGCCCCCTTATTTCCCCCCCCCCTTCTTTTCCGAGCCACCCACCCCCACCTCCCCGTAGCTCCAACCTGACCGCTGGTGTCACTTTAAGTGTCCAGGATTTAATGAAACAGTCTTAGCATTATCGCTCCTGTCAGGAGGCTGGAGGTGGCGGAGGGGGAGCAGCCTTCATAACGAAGGCCTCTCCAATTACGGAGCTGACAGGACTGGCGATTCATCAGAGAGAGGGAAGAGACAGGAGAGGGGAGAGACAAAGGTGGATCGGACGCGGCCTTCTACTCCTTCCTGCTCTTTAATGAGACAGGGCCTTCTCCTTTCTAAGACTTGCCCGGAGACAAAATGGCTGCCGGAGAAGAAAAGAACAGAGGCTGTACCTGCTGTATCGATGAACATATTTTTAATGCTGACAAATTAAAAACTTTTTTTTTTTTTTTTAATAGATAACGATGTCAGCATGAAGGCTTGGACATGGGGGCTTCAAGGGCAGATCTTAATTTCCATGTGACCTGTTCGTAAAGTCTTTAATGCATACGGACACACAAAAGAAAGGACAATAGATGCTCTTTTAATCGTACACAAAAAGAAATTAAGAAATATATCATGACTAAAAAGAACCCTTTCTATCCATGCCGAATCCTGATTTTCTCTCTCCTCGTGCCCGGGAACCGAGACTGGCTCTAAACGTGCCCGCTGGCCAAACATGACGCCGCTTACAGCATTGGCAGGCGTGATGGTGTGGCAAGCCAGTCACAATTTAAGTGATTACAAATCCATCCAATTTGAGCCACATTCATTCCTGCACTGCTTCAGGCGACGGGCGTTTTTAACCCTCGCGTGTAGACGGCGTACGCAGTGAAACGGAAGGACCGATCCGGTCGAATACACGGTATCGATCAGGAGCAAGTGCGTAGGGCGGCAACGGACGCGGCTTTGGGATGAAGCTACACTGATACCGGATGGGAAAATAAATAAATAAATAAATAAATAAATAAATAAAACCACGCAGAGTTTATGGACGATTCGAAACAAAACCATCGATCATACAACTTTACACAACTAACCCTTAAATATTCTTATAATCCTACGGGTATTTACTGATTATTTTTCCCTTTTCCTAGAAGAGCAAGTCATGATTTATTTCGAACATAAACCAGTCGTCACGATTCATTCACTCAATCAGATCCCTAGTTCAGTAGTCAGGGCACTGAGCAGGGAGTCGGCCATTTTAATGACGGCCTCCATAGAGTGGTGCAGGGACGACGTCATTCTGTAATGACGAAACCCGGAAGCGAGTTAGCATTTTAGCACTTCCAGTTCCATCGTTCCGAAGTCAATGTTTTTTTTTGTTTTTTTTTTTTTGTTTTTAAATGTGATTTTGGTTAAAAGCCTGAAATAATATCTGTGGTGAACACAAGCCCAAAATATTTTCACGTTTTATTCTACGACATAAAATGCACCAGTAAAACCCCACTCATTATTTTTTAAAAAGCTTTTACGTGTATTGAAAAAAGGCGATTGCTAACAAGTTGCTAAATGGGACTACAGACGTTGTCGGGGACATGAAACGTCATCACGCCAAACTTTGCAGATAAACTGGTTTAATTATGTTGTGCACCATTCCCAAAAAAAAACATGGATGAAGATTCATCCACAGAGTAAATCCGTACTATGGAAAATGTTTTAAATCAAGTTTGGAAAAGTCGGAAGCTCGGTGATGGTGACGTTGAAGTCGAGCGACCGTGGTGTAGTTCATTTATAGTGTACGGTTAGCTGTTTATTTCTGCCGATTGTATTTAGGCTTCAAACTTCATAAAAGTTGTGTTCATTTGTGAAAATGATCTTGGTGGACATTGTGGGCAAACGCGGCGCGGGGACGTGGACATTGTGGGCAAACGCGGCGCGGGGACGTGGACATTGTGGGCAAACGCGACGCGGGGACGTGGACATTGTGGGCAAACGCGACGCGGGGACGTGGACATGTCAGAAATCGAGTCATCAGTGTGCCCCTGTGTAATGAGCCAGGGTCCTTACCAGCACCCCAACACGTGCAACACCATGTCCGATTCATGACCTAGGGAGCTTCGGAGTCAATTGAGACGCACCCTTTAGACTGATTAGACTAATTATTGGTGCGTGAATGAAACTAAACTCTGAAGTTACACTCACCGAGTTCGTCCCAGAGCTGGCGGTACTTGTCCGTCATGGTGGTGCCCTGCTGCCTCCACAGCGCCAGCCGAGGGTCGGCCATAAACTGCTCCGTGATCAGCGTCAACATGCGAGCCCCGTTTGAGTCACGCATTTTCAGCATCTCCCTCACCTGCGAAGATTGATCACACACACACACACACACACACACACACGTTAGCTAACAACATTTAGATCCCTTCTTTAAAGGCCTCCAGAACATCAAGACATTAAAACAAAAAAAGAGCTCATCTTAATTGTGTGTGTATGTGTGTGTGCGCGCGCCTTTCGTCAAGGTGTAGGAGCGGCGTGTTTACAGCCGTGTCAGTTATGCCACAGTCTCATATGTGGTGGGTGTGTTTTTGTTCCCGCGGGTCAGACGTGGAAAAGACTGAAACAAAAACCGGCTCCATCAAAAGAAACCGAAACACACTGACAGCAGGATGTCCCAAATACACTGCAACAAGCAGGAAGACGTATGGCGTGCATTAGGTTGCGTTCGTGTATTACCGCATTTCCTCAAACTCACAGATTCCAACACCAAAGACGGACTATTCAAAAAAAAATAAAATAAAAAAAAATAAAAAAAATAAAAAAAACACGAGATGATGGCTAAAGGTTTAATAAACACCCACAGCGGAGAGTTTTTCACGAGAATTAAACTGAGATGAAGCCGTGATACAAGCTTGTTAGAATTATAAATAAAAATCCGGAGCTGAAAGAAAGATGGCGGAAGACATTATAACGGCTTGTTTTGGAATTTAACGCCATGCCAGCCACCATGGGTATTTTCATGGCGGGAAAAGTTTCCACAAGTTTTATTTATTCATTTTTTTTTAGCCTCACTTCATTAAAAACCTTTTCATATGAATCAACCTGTGCCCTGCGATGGATTGGCAACCCTGTCCAGTGAGTACCCCGCCTTGTGCCCGATGCTCCCTGGGATAGGCTCCAGGTTCCCCGTGACCCTGAAAAGGATAAAGCGGTATA
>JANDJT010000060.1:20461852-20479234 GCA_024331685.1 Stegophilus panzeri | reverse complement strand
TCCCAGCGATGATCCACGTAGAAACGACATTTTCTACCAACAGCAAGGTTGATTTCATGAAGTTTATTTGTACTACACTGATCCCAATCGGTTTGCCTTTTTAAAGGACATGCGAGTTTATAATGGGTTTGAGGCCTCCTTATCAGCAGCATCTGCTCGCTCATTCCCTGGAATTCCACAATGCCCTGATACCCAACAAAAAAAATTAAATAATAAATCACTTTAAAATTCTGTCTACAAAAGCTGGGTGACATTGTTATACTGGAACGGAATGAACCGGGGACCGTCCTACCTTGGAGAAGAGGAGATTGAGCTGCTTCCCCGAGCCGTGGTAGCCCCCCTGGGACAGGAAGAGTTTGACCTGTTCCCGAACCTGCTCCTCGTCGAGGTGCCAGCAGTTCTCATCGTCCACGCTGGCTCCTGCCGTGGGGTCCGGGGCTCCTGACACAACACACAAGCAATAACGTCAGCGTTGCTTAGCACGCAAACCCGTGTTCGATTTAAACGTAAAAAGGAAGTGGGGGGGGGGGCTGTAGAGTAGTGGGAGGGGGTTGGAGGAAATATTTTGTTTACTGCATGGAGAGAAGCCACAGGTAGGTGAATCAGAGAGTTCCATATGACCCATTTACTTCATCAGAACACAGTGATATATTGAGTCCTAATCCGGTCCAGACAGTGACGACTGTTTTGAGAATTGCGCGTATTTGGGTTTATAAAGAGTAACTTTAAGACTCGATTCTGCACGTGTGTGTGGGGTGGCGACGACGCCCCGGCACTCAGACCAGAATGGTTTTTAAAAAATAAATACATTTTTTTTTTTTTTTTTTTTAATTAAAAGTGTCTGATTGCTTAAACGCTTACAGTCTTGTTGTAAAGATTTACAAAGCACCACATCAAGTCAACTTCCTGCATTCCAACCGTGACCTCACACAGGCCTGCCCTGATGAAAGCTCACTCCCACTCGCACCCCCCTACCCCTTCCAAAACGTGCCAGTTAACCGGCTTTTTCCACCATAATTCGAACATCCGCTTTAGATTTCCCCTTTCCCGACAAATGTGAAATATAATACGGGCCATTGTGCCGGCACGATGAGACGAGGCGAGCCGAGCCGGAGTCTTTCACCCTCTGAGCTTTCCATCATCACTGCCTGGGACACACCAGAGGAATAAAAAAAAATAAAACAAAAATTTAAAAAGGGGAGGCGGCTGCAGCTGGAAAATAAGCTTTAAAACCGAGGACTGTGTTTCACAGGGAAACTCTGTAACCTGTAATACATTATCACTCCGTCAAGAATAAACACACACACACAGACCATACTGAGTAGCACCATACGATACACAAGGAATCAAACACAACCGTTATAGTGAGCGGTTATAAGAAGAAAAGAATCAAATTCAGGGTAGTAACATTAACGCTGCACCTCGACCTTTCCTACAGCCTCACGTCCAGGAGGAGCGTTTTATTCCCATTACGCCACAGCGCCGTGCCTCGTTAGAACGGCTAGAAACAGTCTTGCCAGCTTCTCTTTTTGTCTCTGTCTGGAAATTAATTAAACGAACAACGATCACATTACCGAAAAAACGTCCGGAAAACTTACTCGACTGTTACAAAGCGCTGATACTGGAGACTCCTTCCCTGACGGAGTACGAGTGCGTTAATAAAACCCTCGCAGCCGGAACTTCGGTCAGAGCCGAAGTAATATAAAAATCAGATTGAAATGAAGCGGCGCTGGAACGTTCCCTCACCGTGTACTTGGTTGATCTCGGAGTTCTGCGAGAGGATCTCGTCGGCGAGTTTCTGGGCGGTGGGCAGCACTTCCGTGTGGTGCACGGTGATGAGGTACTGGACAAACTTCTGTAGCTGATCGCGGTTCATCTGGAAGAGCGTCTCGGAGATGGGCAGGTGCAGTTTGACCTGCTCGGGCCGCCGCACGCGGTACAGTGACAGTGCTACCACGTGCGCGCAGTAAAAAATGTCCTTGTTGCCGCAGCTGCACGTCACCGACGTGATCTTGCAGCGGTCGAAGCTGATGGCCACGCTGCACACCATCTCGGGCTCGGACGGCGTGGCCGGTTCCGTCACCGTGCCGCTGAGATGAAAACCTGAAAGAGAGAAACAAAGAGGTGTACTTAGTGCACCAGTCGCTCCGGGATTTCGCCATTGCAGAAACAGACGCCAAAAAAAAAAAAAAATCAATCAAACTCCACGATATTCAGAGGAGCTTGCAATATTTCGAAATGACCGCAGATTTGGGCCAAAGAAGAGTCACGTGACGTCATCACAACACGCATTCAGACAAAGCCCTCTTCGAGTCACGTGCGTCGAATACGAATACAGCTAAAAGGTCTCGTTTACCAACTAACATCACTGAAAAACCACGCAAGACAATTTCGCCAATTCAAGTAGTTTTCTGCAAATATATATTTATATATTTTATTACAGCATCGTGCTTGTAAATAGTAGCAACACGTTTGATTTCATTTTTTAAATTAACAAGAAAACCACCTTCACATTTCACATCTCATAGTCTGGGCCGTTTAACCCAAAAAAAAACCAAAACAAAAACAAACAAACAAAAAAAAAAACCAAGACTGCTAGCTGTAAATCTGAAACAAACAAACAAACAAACAAATAAATAAATGCATAAATAAATAAAACACACATTTTTAGTCCCAATCATTTGACCTTCATCTCATATTTACACTCCCACCTAACCTCAGTATCAGCCCAAACATGGGAATGTCCATACATACCGTTTATATTACAGAAAGCTTTTCCATAAATATCATTCATCTTACTTAAAAACAATTAAATAAAAACTCTGAGTGGGAGGTGCATCGGGTACTTTTTACAATTATAATCATACATTTAGCGTACAGCTCGGGTTACAGTTAGAATTAAAGTAGATAAAAACAGGAGGGTTAAACTGAGAACAAGAAAATAATACAAACTCCACAACATGTGTCCAGACAACCAGAGAAAGACAGGAAGAGGAAGTGAGTGCTCTTATTCCCTGTTGGTGAACAGATGTGTGTGTGTGTGTGTGTGTGTGTGTGTGTCTGGGGAGGGCTTCAAGATGACTGGCATGTGCCACTACAAAGGGCTGGAAAAAAAAAAAAAAAAAAAAAAAAAAAAGTGAAAAGAAAAAAATCTGCTGCTCATTTGAATAGCATTTGATGTCAGACCAAGAGAGGAGGAGAAGTCACATGCTGATTAGGAAGTGAAGTAGACACTCGTGAGTCACTACTGATTCAGAGTCGACTCAGAGAGCATGGATTGTGTTACGAATCATAGTACAGAGCAAAATAATACAACGGTAATTAGAAAGGATTATTAAAAAAAAAAAAAAACCACAACAACAACAAAAACAAATATTTGCTAAAAAATCAGCGATGTCTTTCTCTCTCTCTCTCTCTCTCTCTCTCTCTCTCTCTCTCTCTCTCTCTCTCTCTCTCTCTCTCTCTGATGAAGACCACAGCATCTGATGTGGTTACCTGCTGGAAACATATTACAAGAGACCCACCTCTACGCCCCACCGCCCCCCCCTTATATCTCCCTATCCTGTCTATTATATTCTTGCCTTTACAGCACAATGCTCGGCTTTTAATTCTGCTCAGCTCTCTGAACAACAAGGCTGGAGCAGGAGTAGATAAAGCCCAAAGGGTGGGGGCTGCATATTTGCGTTTTTCATTTCACTTCTCTTCTTTATATGTGCTGACCTTGCACTAGCCACCGATCCGCCCGCTCCCCACAACGCTAAAAATATTTGATCTCTCAAGAAAAGCCTTTTCTTGTAGGCAGGCAGAAAGGAGGAAGAAACAACAACAACAACAACAACAACAACAACAACGGCTATTTTGCAACAGGGAAGTTGGAATTTACAGAAGAAAATACATACATCCAAATGCACAGATTTACCAAGATCACTTAAATGTTCTGTTGTGTGAGGAGATATGGCGGTCGCGCGCACGTTTTCATGTGTGTGGTTTACACATCTGTAGGTCATACGGAACCGCTCACTGAAGGGCTACACGCTGTTACTCTTGGCTTGTATCGACGGCGTTCAATCTGCAGACTGGATTCCCCCGGAGCACGTCTCAAATCGACCTTTAATTCCAGATGTAGTAAACTAACTCTAGATTCTCGCTGATGTCTAGACCGTGTAAGTGGTTTAGTCCACTCTTATAAAACAGCAGTTCAGGGCAAAATCGACTAAATATATAAATATAAATAAACGAATATGAAAAAAATGAATAAATATATATATCACGATACATACATTTCTATAATACACGATGTGCATCACGATATATAATTTAACTAACAAACTGTCTGCAAAATGGTAGTAAAATAAACTAAAACAACGTTCAGCTGAGTTTGACGATACTTTTCTTTAATGCCTACATAGACAAAGATCAAGTAAAAAAAAAAAAAACTCTCTTTTTTTACCTCAAAATCAATTGCATCCATTCAGTGCATTTAATTTGTACTGATTAAAAACGTTTAAAAAAAAAAAATGAAATAAAAACACATCACCATACCGACGATATCTCAGAAAAGTGTATCGTGATATCATGTATCGCGATTATATCGATACATCGCCCCGCCCTAATGATTTCATCCAATCACGTCGCGGGCCTACACGAACGCTCCGACTCCACTTCATACTCGAAGCGATCTTCCGAAACGCTCCGATGAAGAGGCGGAAGGTAATAAGGAAACCGAGCGTATACTTTAAGGCAGCATAAATCAACGCCGCCGAGAATTCTCCATTCATCAGTGCTTTAAATGCAACCAACAGCAGTGTGTAAACACTGGAGGTAGAGTAGAAACTCCTGCTCAGCATTCCTGGACATATCTCAAATGATCCCCCCTTTTTTTTTTTTTTTTAATAAATAGGGTGTAGGCTCTATTACAGTCTCTGAACCTATACGCTGAATTAACAGTTTAAAAGTAAACATGCAGGTACTTTTCTCAAACAGACTCTCACTACACAGTGAATAAACCCCCATTTCATACCCTACGAATACCCCGGGTAGAGCAGCTGCACTTTTCATCATCGTGACCCTAAAATTATAAACGGACAGAAAGAGAGAAAATCTCGTCTTGTTTCCATCCTTGCGTTTTCTCTTCACATCACGCGTTTAAATATTACGCAGAGACCAAAAGATATGAAGGTGAAATTCGCCGTTTAGTAAATATTTCATTCCTTCATCGTTAGCGGTTCTAAACATAAACAGCGCGTTGTGTGTTACTCGCAATAGGCAACCACGTCTTCTACACATCCTGCAACGGTTCCACTTTTTAAAATCAAATCAAGGGAAAAAAAACAAAACAATCAATCAATCAATCAATCAATCAATCAAACAGCAGATGTATTTACCAATCACAACACGGTGGGGCGCTCCGACACGGCGCGTTCTCCCATTTCTGATCGCGCACATCGTTTAGAATAACATACACCGCAAAACACCGGGTTTAGATAAACGAATATTCTCATTCTAACATGTTATTGTGTCATACACAGATGTTTTCCCCCCCCAAAGTGTGCAGTCGTTGGCGTTGTGATGTTTTCTGTGGCGAGAAGTTTATTTAATGTTTGCAGAAGGAGTCTCCAGTGTCAGCGCTTTAACGTTAAGGGTTTTCTTTTTGTTTGCCACAGGCTTTGCGCTTTCTCTGTAACATGACCGGCGGAATATCCGTCTTATTAAAACGAGAGAGAGAGAGAGAGAGAGAGAGAGAGGCTGGTGAGGAACAACTGTACAGCTGTTATAACAAGCAAAAACAGAATCCGAGTGTAACTAAAAATGGATAAAAACTATGATGAGTCATTCTTTAACTTTATGTAATAGTGGTAGAATTGTGCTGCGGTATAAGAAGAGTTGTCGGGGTCGGTAGTGACGCCACCGAGTAAGAATTATTCTTACTCTATATTACACAAATTTCATTCCTGATTAACAAACGTATATTAGAGCTGGGATTAGAGGAGTGATTAGCGTTAGATTAGATGAGGGTGTTTGTTGCTCTGCCCCATCACTTTTCATGTGGATTATGTGTCGTGCACATCGAACAGTTTTACACTGGTATACCATCCATCCATCCTGCTCAGGGTCACGGGGAGCCCCTGGACGGGGTGCCGACCCACTGCAGGGCACAATCGTACACGCTCACACACTACGGACAGGTTGGAAATGCCAAAATCAACCTACAATGCATTTGTTTGGACGGGGGGGGAGGAAACCGGAGTACCCAGAGAAAACCCCCGTGCACACAGGACGAGTGCGGGATTCGAACCACCAATCCCGGAGGTGCCATTGGACCACTACTGACCAGATGTGGCTGAGAATAAACGGGCCAATCAGGCTATAGGAAATAAGGAGCCATTTGGGATTCAACCATGACAAGAAACAAGGACACCCTGTGCATCCATAAAGTCACCACACACACACACACACACACACACACACACTTTCTAAGCATGGTGATCCACGCAGGGGAACTGTTTAATGAGCAGGCTGCTATGGGTAGAGGGGTCCGAGCAGGGAGCGACACTTCTCCCCAGTGTTTCCATCTCCTATCTCCTGGACAGTTCATCAGCCCTGGACCATCTGTTAGCTCGGGTTAAAGACAAGCCCGTGTGCTTCCTGCTATTCTCAGACGCACTGGTAAATCATTAGCGACACCTCCCACTGTACTCTGTGAAAGGTTGCTGGTTCTTTTATTATAGTACACTAACTGTTCAATTTGGAGAATTATTTGCATGCACCTGGCTGCTCATCCAACCGTCGCGTCTCCTGCAGCGAGTCTGAGTAAAATGTCCCATTTGGATGAACCTTCGATCGAAGACGCACACGTATCTGGGTCTTGCATTTCGCAACGCACTTTCGACGAGTTCGCACAACTGCCCGACGAAAGCGAACATCAGGATGCCGGACTTACAGCTGCAGATGTTCATCACGTTTATACGACAAATAATTACACTCCCCATCATATATCCTGCGTTTACAGGCTGCGGATGGCAGATAGTAACGGTGCTGAAGGATCCGTAGAGTTACGTCAGAATCTTAAACCTGCATCAGCTCCGCTTCCAGGGGAAATTTACTGCCTTAACGTCCCATGCCTTAATGGAAGGACTGGAGCAACAAGACAATTAGTATGACTTTAATTAACACATCTTCTCGCTGGTCAGTTTTATTAAAAGCATTTAGCTAAGCAAAGCCCAGTGGAGCTCACAGACTTCATATTTGCAGAGTATGAGAACCTGCTGTTTTTATCATCTAGTCTGGGTTTTAAGGACAGGAAAAACAACCTAATAATAGCTTTCTACTAATTAAGTAGTTTTTTTTTTTTACTTACACTAATGTTAATCTACTGCAAAAAATATATATATAAAAAAAAATGAAATACTAGCAGGCGAATATCTATCTGCAGCAATATACACATACACACATGTAGCTTATATTTCTATTAGGGAAAGGTTAAACAATTTCTAGCTGTTTTTAAAAATTAATTTTACGTTTGAAAATATTCCACCTCTAGTGTTTACACACTGTTGTTGGTTCATTTAAAGCTTGGGGTGGAAATAAAAAACAAACAAATAAATAAATAAATAAAGCTTCTTATTAGTCTCAGTGTGAGATTTTAGACAGTTATTTAGAATATAGTTCTGCAATATTAGAACAAGAACCATAGTGAAGATATTTTTATTTTTTACTTTTTAACGGCCTTGTTAAATGGGCCAGTTTAAAAGCAAAAGCTAATAACACGACTGGATAGAATCCAGCCAATTTGATGACGAGAAACGATCCACGTTAGCTTTTGTTGCACTTTTAGGTAAAATATCGTCAGAACAGGCTTCATGTAGCAGGAAAAATCCAGATCAAATATTGAGTTTGGATTAACTCTATACTCACCCTGGCAGTGGAGCGACGAAGCAGCCCAGAGTCATTTGGCGAGATTCGGTGATTTCACTATTCGCTACTCAGTGCCTCCGGGATTTTGGGATTTCGCGATCGCAGAAATGAACGCGATCACGTTCATAAAGAAAACTCTGCAATATTCAGAGGAGCGTGCGATTTTTCAAAATGACTGCAGATTTGGGCCAAGAGTAGGGCTGTCACGGTACCAAAATTTCAGTAGTTGGTACCAATACCAGTAAACTTCCACGTGCTAATTGGACGACACACTATTTTATTAATAAAGTTAAATATCAACATAAAACGCTTATTTATTTATTTATTTATTTATTTATAAATGTCATTTGGTATACTTCAAGTATTTCATTATTAAAGCTAGAGTTATCCAGACAAGAGTAGAACTGTTTTTCTGACTGATTGATATTAAAGACAAACAGTGCTGACCACACATTTATTATTTTCTAACACATATTTCAGAGAGAGAGAGAGAGAGAGAGAGAGAGAGAGAGATACAGGTCATCAAAAACCCTCTGATGTTTAAATTAGTAAACCCCATCAAGT
Organism: Stegophilus panzeri; assembly: GCA_024331685.1. Lineage (NCBI taxonomy): Eukaryota > Metazoa > Chordata > Actinopteri > Siluriformes > Trichomycteridae > Stegophilus > Stegophilus panzeri. The sequence continues at coordinate 20,470,756 of JANDJT010000060.1, read as the reverse complement.
CCTCCCATTTATTTTACCCCAATAAAAGTTAAAGCATTAAATGGTTAATAAGGACTCTTGACCGTATTAGCGTTAAACGCACGTATTTCTAACCATTAAGGTTAGACGAGGATTTTGTTAAAAACGCGGATTGAACTATGCTACAACATTCGTAATGCAGCCGCTACCATCATTTGAAACTCACCTGCTTGAGCACCTTGAATAAATACTGCGGTTAAGCCAGCCGCTCGTCCTGAAGGCACGGTTAATCTATCTGCACATAAATTGACCAAAACTGCACTGAAAGCGGAAAACGAGCGTCCGAGAGATCCTACACAACAAAAGCAAAATTAACAACGATCATTTGAAATAAATAACAAAACCAAAAATGGACATAAATCCAGGTGTCGCTCTTAAAGGCGCTTCAATATGCGTTTCCTCCTTTCATCACAAAACTTCGAGTACACTGTTTGCAAGTCTGTTTTTGGTTATTGATGATGTTCCCTTTGTGATCTGCCTCAAATCCAAAGTATTTCCAGACGTGGCTCTTTGCACCGTTCTTCTCCACAAACTTTTGTGGATTTGGAGCACCAGCAGCTCCGCCGCTCTCCATGGCTGCGCCTGAAACCGCATGTGTTTCGCATGTACGTGTGTTTTGCCTCATATATAGTACGAGGTTTCAGACGCAGCCATGGCGATCGGCGGAGCTGCTGCTGCAGTGGCTCCAATGTCTTCTTGTTGCATGGTGCACCCATGGAAAGTTCCCGACTGACCTGTCAGATAGCGCGTCAGTACCGGGTTGTACCGTCACCTTATTTCTTTTTAGTACCGACTTGGTACCGAAGTACCGGTACTTTCATCACAACACGCATCCAGCCAAAGCCCTCTTCGAGTCACGTGCGTTGAACAGGAGTACAGCTAAAACAGTCTCATTTACCAACAAACACCACATCATATCACTGCGAAAGACTTTCAACAAATCAAGCATTTCTCTCCACAACAAAATCACACAAAAGTCCTGTACGGACTGACTATTAGGACCACATCCTGGGGGTCTGGAAGGGTGGCGGATAAGCAACATGACAAAAGTTTAACTCCATGCAAATGAGAAGCAAAGCGACTCGGTGACTAATAGGACTGAGGGATGGTAGTTTATGTTGTTTACGGTTCACAGAACTGTGAAACATTATCCGTGTTTCTTGGTTACACACTTCCGTCCCTACTGGCACCTCCAAGTGTTTGATTTACCCAAAACAGAACAAAGACTTTCTGTTTTCACCTTTCTATTTCAGTACTTCATGCACATTTAACCCATAAAATAGGTAACAACATTTTTTTGGGAAAAAAATTAAATAAATTACTACCAGTGAAACCACTCCGGTTTTCTCCCCCAGTCCAAAGACATGCGTGGTAGGCTGATTGGCGTGTCCAAAGTGTCCGTAGTGTATGAATGGGTGTGTGAGTGTGTGTGTGATTGTGTGCCCTGCGATGGATTGGCACCCTGTCCAGGGTGTACCCCGCCTTGTGCCCGATGCTCCCTGAGATAGGCTCCAGGTTCCCCGTGACCCTGAAAAGAATAAAGCAGTATAGAAGATGGATGGATGGATGGACTACCAGTGAAACCATGGCAACCAGTATTAAACCAAAGCTAGGTACATCCATTCAGCACATGCTAGCGAAGAACGATTTGAGAGATGCAAAATGGGGGTGGGGGTGAGGGGGTCTTAATAATCAATCAAATCACACACTGATCATGTGCTGATGTTGAATATTACCGACACAGAACGTAGGTTCTTCTTCTGTTAAGGACACACAGACTCAATGACCAGACCTGCTAATATTACTAATAATGAAGGCTACAATTAAAACAAATGCGGTTATGTTCACAGGTGGAAAGCACAACTTGTGGAAGTTGTGAGGAGAAAAAAAAAAGAAAGAAAAAAAAAAAAAAAAGAAACCATGATGATGATTTAAGCCTAGTTCCTCAACTTCAAGCGAGAAGCCAGAGGCACCCGAGTTAAGGAGATTGATAACGCTTCATTTCCAGACTGACAGCAGTGTGTGTCACTCGTGCACACGCTGACAAAGTAAATGAAGAAGAATGACCGCACGGGTCTTTTTTTCCCCCTGCCTATACAAACAGGTTGTGACAAAGTGTACAGATGAGCTGGTATCCTCATCCCTTCCTACTGAGCGCCAAAAGATGGCCTCCTCCACTTCTTTCACCACTGCTTTCGAAAGACGGGCCTGTAACCTTTCTCGTTCACAACTGCCCTTTTCCCAAATATTACCATTTCAAAAATGTCCAATTAGCTTTGACCTACACACTGACCCGAAAGACAGATCTGTAGCAGGCGCTGGAAATGGCAACGAGGCTACAAAACAGTGTGTTCAAAAATACTCGTTAAGCCTTTTATTCATAGTTCTGTTGCCCTTGTACCAAAGTAAAACCACAAATTTCCACAAGCAGGGTTGAACATTGACAGTTGGTCCACATGTAACCCCTCCCCCCCATTCAGCCTGTATAAACCTCGCTCCTTTACTTCACTACTACAACGACAGTACTTGATTCTGATTGGTCAGACGTGTTCGTTCATGTTCTCGTTGGGACACGTGGTTGTTTCTAGAGTAACGAGTTACACAGGGACTTGTTGGGCGGACGCTCCACAAACACGCGCAGTCGTTGATATGGGGACGTTTTCTGCGAGGAGACGTTTATTTTGCATTTCTTGGAAGGAGTCTCCGGTGTCGGTGCTTTGTCATGGTCCGAGACGAAGCTTTAAGGCTTCGGACAAGTGAAAGCGTTCAGGACTGCACTTTGCATCTTATTAACTTCAAGAAAGAAAGAAAGAATGAAAAAAAAAAAAGAAAAAAACAAAAAAAAAAAAAAAAAAAAAAAAAAAAAAAAAAAAAAAAAAAAAAGGAGGTGGAGATCATGACTGTTATAACATAAGTGATAACAGGAACTAACTCACTTGTTTCTGCAATGATCCACAACATTAAATGTAACCATAAAAATCGACAAAAACACGACGTATCATTCTGAATAAATACTAAATAGTTGCATTGGCAAATTGTTGTGGTACAAGAAGAAGAGAACACTTTAGGATGTGTTTATTTTCGGTTGATTGTTTTCCGATAAACAGCCCACGCCCCCACTTTATACGTTTCAATCCTTACTTAGCAGATGGTTAGGTAATGTAGTATATGTATACTACGGCAAGAACATGATTTGTTTCAGTGGATTATGGCAAGTATTTTCCTGCGTTAAGATTACAGTACAGTGAACAGTAAGTTTTTTTCACAACTTTATATTATTTTATTCCATAAAAACAGGCTAGGCTGGGAAAGTCCATGGGCAGATCATATTTTTCACAGAAATACCCACCATATGCATTATGATTGTTTTGGGGACACAGGCAATGACCTGAAGCCACGATCTGGAGATGAGAATAATGCATTTACCGGTTTTTTTTTTTTAATAACACACAGCTCTTCCTTTCTTATAAAACTACCATCGAGCCAGTAATAATAGAACCAAAATCTAAATGTGCTGTCCCTTAAAAAAAAAAATTCCATGTAATTTCCAGGCTATCAGTGCCACGGCGTTTCTGGCCCTGTTTACACTACTGCGTTTTCATTTTAAAACAGCGTTTTAAAATCAAAACGATCCTCGTCCACACTGTGCTTCAGAAACGATCTCTGTCCACACTACATGACCGAAAATGCATGTCACATGACCACCCATGCACACTGGGCATGCGCATACAAGTGTAAACAGGAAGTTGGTTGCTAGTCCAAACCGGCGCTCCATGTAGGGCTTAAATGAGGTGTTGCCGATTGCTCTAATAGTAGCTCACCTCTTGAGCATGTAGGCAGCTGCAGTATTATAAAATACAGAATTTAACTCCTGCTAAGAATGACGACAAAGCCAGCAAAGCTTCCGGTTCAGTCTCTGTGTTGTTGTGTGTACGATCAAGGTAGCACAATTATCGTATGGTAGGTGTTTGACGAATCAGAGAAGGATACGCGATGATCCAGAAGACCCACTCAGAGAGCGAATGTGGGCGGAGCCACGCCTTTGTTTTGGTCTGTTTACTCTGAATCGCGAGCCCGGAGTTTTCAAACTAAAACAGGGTCTTCGGCGTTTCCGAAAGTCTCCGTTTTAGAGGGTGGAAAACTTTACGCCAGGGTAGTGTAGAAGACAGGCATAACTGTAGCGTTTTAGAACGAAAACGCTCCAGTGTAAACAGGGCCTCTGTTAGCACTGACAACTTACTAGCGACAAGCGAATGCTTTTTGACTTTTCTCTAAAACCAAAAAGGCATGTTGCTCCTTATCCCCCACTGTAAAGGAAAAGGAAAATGTTTTGCCCTTTCCCCCTGCACCCCCATCTCCTCGTATTCGACCATGATTAGAAGACATCGGCAATTAACCTTCAGGATATCATGTGCTAGTTATTAAACTCTGACATTTTGCCCCGTCCAAGGTTCTCCTCCTGAGGGTTTCTAAAAAAAGGCTGTAGCCATTTGTGGAAAAAGAAAAAAAAGAAAAAAAAAAAAAAAAAAAAAAAAAACCCCAACCAATTTCATACCCTAGGTTGTGTTGTTCTAGAAACCAATTCGTCTGTATTAAAACTCCTGCTCGGCTGACACTGGTTCTACATAAACCCGTTTGTTTTCTTCTCAAGACCACCCAAACACAAGGGAGCAGATCAAAAGCATTTTTCAGACACTGTCGTTCCAACTCGTGCCAAAATGGACGACGGCGTGATTACTAGCATGCTCCTCCAGGCTTGCCGCTTTAACCAAGAAAACAAAAACCCTGAAAATGTCAGTGGGAAACAAAACACCAGCAACCAAATATAGATGATCAGCCACAATACAAAAGCAGGCAAACTGAAAAAGAGGCTTTCGCTCGTTCGTAATTCCCCCCGCAAGTTCTCGAACGAAAAAAGGTTCATCATAATTGCTGTACGAATTGCTCCAGTCCCAAATTTAGTTGTAGTAAATGTGATAAAGTGGATACTGATAAATATGCGTTCTACCTAATACGATTACATTCATATGAATCTCTTCATAAACAGTATCTCCAGCACAGATACTTCGGTAGATTTAATTCTCCATTCTCAAATACTTTTGGGGGGGAAAATTTTTTTAAATAAATAACGTGGTCCTGTTTTCAACTGGTCTTAGAAGCTCCACTTGAAGGAGATCTTAAGGGGTTTCAAAAATGGTGTCGTATGCAAAAAGCGTAAAATGACCTGACCAAACAGAATGATTTGTAAAAAATAAATAAGTAAATTCACGCACGGAAAGAGGAACAGAGGAAAGAACAAAATGTCCCTCAAACTTAGCACTGTTGTGTGGATTGCGCTAATAATGTTGTGGCACTGAATGGCAGCAGCGCAGCAGATAGGCTTGATAATACCCAGAAAAAGGCTCTGGCTCTCTAGGCTGGAATTACATCTGACTGTGCTCTTAGCCAATGAAAGAGAACACTCCAGGCAAAGCACAACGGCCAATAGTTACCGGTTTAGAGCAGTTTAATAGCAGCGTATCGCTTAACGTGATGTGTCTCCAATCAGCTCACTTGGAAAGGTGGAACTGTACACACCATAAGCTTTGGTAAATAAGCGTTACAGAGCCCAACCCTCTCTGATGAGACAGTTATGTGTGGTTGTGCACTCCTCTGGCACTGGATGCTGATGGGGCAGATAGAGCAGCTTTGTGTGTGGTCCCATCAGTAAACAGCATGCCATGGGCTTGGAAAAGCACAGCTGGGGCCCAGGCGTGTTTTCCTCAAACAGTCTACTGCAACGCTGGGTGCTGCTGATTGACCAGGCAGAGCCTCCACCTCCTTCACCTCCGGCCTCCGAACTCGGCTCGCTTTCCCCAATAACGAATGCTGGAGAAGGGGGAGGGAGGAAGCCATATGAAGAACAGGCCTCAAAACCCTCCCATCAAGGCACACACGCACAAAAACAGACATACACCTGCTTCCTGGACTGGTCCCCAAAGCCTCCATGTGCATACAATGCACAGTGTGGGCAGGTCGCAGTTGGGCCTTGAGTCGCGTTACAGGACGAAATCGGAAACCAGGCCTTAAAAACCACATGTGCGGGAGCGCTCGAGCCGGACCACGTCTCCATCCCACATGCCTTGGACGCCCGTTTAGGTTGAAGCTTACTATGAGAACATGTGGGACAGTTTCAGTTCCACATGCAGTCGTGTAGGGAACAGGATGAGGACAGACGCTTCCTGTCGAACACGAGCGCTTTTCCACACCGGCACTGAGTGGGATGGAACAAAAGACCAAATGCAGTTAGCTGAAAGAAAACATGCATCTAAAGCACTATTCGGGCCGGATTAGGTTTGGTAATGTAATTTGTAAGGGATTTGACCGGCCAATTCGGCTGGGATAAAGTATCCGTGCGATTTGGCCAAATGACCACCGAGAGCCGAGATACACGCATCTCAGCCCTGCTGTACAGCGACACTGGAACACTTTGTGTGAAATATAGCCATGGTGAGTGACGTGCACATGCTCTGACGTGCTGTACGTGGCTAATGCTCCACTGTTTGGAAAGAACCAAAGCTCTGTGGATAGACTGCCTTTTCTCATCTGCCGGTCTGCCAGTCCACATCCCAAGAGAAGAGGGGTGGGGTGGATGTGGTTCTTTATTCGGGACCCCTCCCAGCCGACTGTAGGCCCCAGCGGTGAGGGTAAAAACGGCGTTTAAAAATAGGACGCAGCCACAGTGAGGCTGCTAAAAGCTTTTAGCCTGAGGTTAAGATACATAAGCTTATGATTTGTAGGGAAATTAATGTGCTGGTCTGTCGAGCTGGCTTGGTCTTGCACATTAAAGGGAAGCATATCAGATCCAAGAACAGTTCAGGGTGGCTCAATTTCAGAGATATCCTTCCTCATTTAGACGCACAAAATCAGCCTGCATTGCAATAACCCTTAGGCTTGTGTTGTATGTGTAATGCTTACATCTGGAAAAAGTTGCATTATAGTATGAACTAACGTACTATAAAAGTTGCAAAACCGTACAACAGCGTGCAGTGTTCAGCACACTAACGGCTTTCACTTCTCCTTCGGGCGGCCGAGTCGGTTAGTATGCTTGGAATTCACACCCGGGTTAACTGACTGGAAAACCTGACTAATAATGAACAGAGGAGGAATAGAGAAACGGAGAGGCCTGGCGAGAGAACGCGCCTCCCTCCTGTTTCCCCACTTATGCTCTGTAGTCAGCTGACGACGCGGCCACAAGGGATGCGTTCCACACACTGGCTGCTCTCCACGCCTGCTTGCTCTCGCTCGCATGCGCACATCCTCCCACGTACATTGCCTCCTCCCCCCTCAGCTGGTTGAACCGTGCACATTTCATCCAACATCAACAAACGCCGCTCCTCTGCACGGCCCAGCCCCGACCGTGCCTGGCCCTGGGCTGAACTGCTCAACCGCTGCTGAGGTCATTGCAAAGGATTGGAAGGGGCGAGGCAGACGGGGCTGAACTGCGGAGAGAGGGGGAGAGGGAGGGAGAGACAGAGAGAGAGAAAGCAAGCAAGAGACCGAGAGGAGGCGGGACTGAGACAGAATTCCTCAACAGTAGACAAACCCACCGGTTGGAAGCTTAGAAAGCCCTCAGCTCTGGAGAAGAAAAAGAAAAAGGCTTGGCCGCATGCCAGACCTCTGAGCTCAGCATTTTGTAATGCACTTCCTTTTTCGCTTAACAGCTTGCATAATAGAGCCAGCCGCCACAGCCATCAACCTTTAACTCTTTGTCTCCCGGGCTATCTGCTGTGCCCGATGGGAGGGACACTTCCAACATAGGGAGGAAGGAAACAAGCTCGGACAAATTTGGGAAACTAAGCAGTAGCCGTGCCTGGCTGAGCCGGCTGTGTAAAGGCGTTCAGGATGGACCTCTTCTGAAATATTCACGAGGTACACGGCGGTTACTTAACCATGAGATAATAATTAAGGTAATTATAATTATGATAATTACAGTTATTAGGGGCAGGCAGGAATCCCTTTGAGACAAAGAATTCTTCATTCACCTTTCTCTGCCCAACCCCATTGTTCTGAAACGATCGATAAGGATCACCAAAACTTTATACATCCGCCTGCGACAACAGCTTCGTCAGTTCAAATCAACCGATGGCGACTCTGTACTTTGACGTAACCGTCTTGATTCCTGATCCATTAATACGGAACAGAGAGATCACCAGACAAGTCTATTCCAGCTATTCTTAACAAACACACAGGAGTTTTAGTTGAGAACTGGTTTAGGACGTCGGGCACATGCCCAAGCATATCAAGCTGAGCCTATAAAGAGCTTGATAATTGGTTGACGAGTCGAATTAGGCGAGTTCAACGAGGTAGAATTCAAACTGCGCACCGCTGTGGCCTCTCTCATGTCCGACACACTCGGGTTACTATAATTTGGTTTGGGGGGTGGGGATAAATAATGAATAAAAGCTAGCACCAACCAAGGTTCAGTCTACATAATTTTGGACTGAACTAATGCTTTAAATCGTTTAATAAACTACAATAAATGGATATTTCCGTTCTTAAATATGATACATACGGTTTCTTGTAATCATGTTTCGCTCGAGTGTATATGATCAAGCCTAGCCTCGAATACGTTTATTCCCGAAGGACTCGGAGAATTCCCTTTTCCAAAGGCAAAAAGGAGGGCGAGTGACAGGTTTTAAGAAGGTGAAATGTCACTGCTGGTCTTTCAAATAAGATTTAAAAGGCCATCCTACAGGAGGATAGCTTCCCAGCTTGTAAATTACATTAGGCAGTCCCATTTCCCTGATAGTGCAGACGTTCGTTTTTGAAAAGATGTCACGATGCATCTCCATTTCCAGAAAGGAACATGAGGAGACTGCAGTTTGTTTCGTTAAATGCTATTTT
>JANDJT010000060.1:20438131-20452945 GCA_024331685.1 Stegophilus panzeri | reverse complement strand
AAACACGGTGACCACGAACCAACTTACAATTGGAGAAATTTAAAAAAAAAAAAAAAAAGCCACTACAGACTGTAGGGTGTGTTTACAGAAGAAACGTACAAAGAAAAGCAGCAGTTTTTTTTTGTTTCCAGAAAAATAACCTTTTCCTGTGTGCGCTTTAAAAGGGAGCACGAATGTGTGGCGATATTGTTTCGGGCTTTTTCCATTCTCATCCAGCGAAACGAGTTTGAGGGATCGTGCAAAGCCTCTCGAAACTGCCTCGGAGCAGCTGACTCAGCAGCAGAGTTCTGTAGGAAGCTGCTGGTAGTTATGCACAAATGCTCACGCGAGTACAAGAACATATTCTGTTACGTGACTAATTCTGAGACAAAGACCGTTCTGCGTAACTGATTTCAGGGTGACTCAGTCATTTCGTTTACCGGCAAAAGGTGTAAGGGAATACATCTTTTACACGGCGTGCCATTCGGTAATGAGCAAACGGACAGCATTTAAACATGGAGCATTAGCAGTAATTGGTTTTATTTAGTTATTTATTTATTTATTTTAATGCTAGAGATTTGGTCACTTTTTTTAAATTAAGAATTACATTTCAAACCTGGTCCTGGAGATTTGTGATTGTTCCTGTTCATTTATGTGAGTCTATAAGCCAGTGCACGGAGACACCTCTTCCTCTCTCCTCCCACAGCTTGCAGACAGAATTATGATCACTATTAACCCCCCCCAAACCACGCTCCCCCTCCAAAAGGGATGTCAATACCGCTGCTCTCTCCACACTAAATTAGTCACCATAACCCATTCTCACAGTGCTAAATATGTCATTTACGGCATATTCTTTCTTTAGATGGAGCTCTGTGGAGGACGGTCGGGCAATCCATTCATCTTGCGTATGCCTCCATAAATCTCGATTGGTTTTCGGCTTCGCCTGCGAATCGACACGAGCGCCGCTCTCTCATTCCAAAGAAATAAAAATGATAAAGGCCCGTCACGTCTTTCTCCAGGAAAACGCAAACACAAAACATTCAAATTGAATAAACACGGCGTTTTAGGAGCTCGCCTGCAAAAAAAAAACAAAAAACATACCGAGTGGGATTTTTAAGCGATGACCGAATACGGCTCTAGAGTTAGGTTTTCAGTTCCCTACTTGGAAATGTTCACACTCGTTACAGGTCTTCTTTTGAAGTTTTACAGCAATGTAACGACTAACTTTAAAATCTTCATCACAGATGGGGGTGGATTCTGCACTGATGCACAGATTGCCATAATCAGATTCATCACAGTCATCATTCAAAGTTTTTATTTTGGCCACAAGTCTAGAACAGGTGGGATGTGAAATGTAAAGGAATGAAATGTAAAGGAAGAAAAAGAACTCATATATATATATATATATATATATATAATAAATAAATAATAATAATAATAAAAAAAAAGAACTGGACAATCGTTATACCGTGATCAAAATCTGCCATACCAAGATAAAACAACAAACATGAAAATCATAGCGCATGTTTCCATCTAAAGCTCCCTAGAGATAACAGAAATAATACAGATGGAAATGAAGCCCCCAAAAAAACCTTTCCACATGCTTTTGTGCCTTAGGTAAACATTTTGATGGGTCATTTTCTCCTAAAAGAGCAACAAAAACGTCTAAAATTGGGAAATTTCCCGCATTTATACACCCCCCCAACACCAATTTCTACACCCAAGCACCCATCTAGGGTGTATGGTTGCCCTCCGTGTTCCTGGGAAAGGCTCCGGATCAGTCGTGATCCTGATCAGCATAAGGCGGTTACTGAAGACGAATGAATGAATGTAATTATGCGAGTGTTCTTTGAACGTGTGAACACATCTGCCACGTTCTGAACATGAACCGAGCGACAGAGCGCTTTTCATACGTTCATACTTCGGTGCTTCATGTCCATGTACGAGTCTGTGTCTTTGGGGGAAAGTGGGGTTGGTGTTATGAGAGTTCATTCCACATCCATCGACAGCACAACTCGGCACTTCCGCCTGCTGCTAGCTTGCCAAACACGCAGGGCCAAACACGCAAGGCAGATTCATCAGCACGCTTAAAGCCTGTCTCTGAACCGGTTTCCCTTCAAGCTCTTCTGGTTCTTGCGATTCCTAAGCCAGGTGGTTTCGAAGGGCGAGACTGTGGCTGGAGGCGGGCAGAACAATGCAGCACGAGGGCAGGCACAACAACATCGCGGGCCTGTGCGAGCATGCGGCATACTTTTGTTTACTTTAACCCTCGTGCTCTGTTCAGGGTAATACGGCCCCGGTTACATTTCTTACCGAGTCGAACGGCAGCAAGTAAAAAAATTACACGTTGTGTGCTTGGCTCGATTCCTTTAATAAAACCCACACGGAGACAGATAGAGAGACCGTTCAAAACTCTGCTCGGGCACTAATCCGAGTTCAGGATCGAACCGGGAACCCTGGGGCTATGAGGCGTCGACACCACGCGCTGTTCCACCCTACAATAATAAACGATTAGAAGCCCCATCCAACATGCTGGCGTCAGGAGGAGCTAGAGCAAGAAGCGGCGAACGACGTCGACCCGGCTTTGCTTTTATCTCGTCCGGAAAAAGCGCAGCTGGGTTAACCACCCTCGAAAGACAGAGAAGAAGAAAAAAACAAAAGAAAAAAGGGAAATATCTCCCTCGGTGTTGCCTTCAGCAACCAGCAAGCACCATAAAACATGCGCACACTCGGCCAGCTCTTCTTTTTATCTCATTCGGGCCTGGACGTTTTGACGCTGCAGTCCACATGGGGACTTTGAGCCTGTTCATCACCTCCCCTTAAAGGACTTCGCTGCAAGTCAACGCCAGCTGCAGGCTGTGTGCCCAGCAATGCGCGGGCCTCCAAGAATGAGCTTTGAACAACTCCAGCCATGTGCAAATCGTCTATCGCGGCATACTGAACCGTGATAACGCGAGATGCTTTCCTAGTCTCTGCGACCTTTTTTTTTTTTTCCCCCCTTCTTCAAAGAATCGTCAGAGAAGTGCAGCACACCAATCAAACAGAAGCGTAATCTAGAGCTCCTTACGAGCAATACTTAGCCATTAATGTGAACTTAAAGGTCTCATTCATCACCGTGCCGTTTCCAGGTCTCCGCCACAGCTCGGATAATGAAGACGGATCGGGTCCTCGGCATACCCTGCCGAGGCGCCGGTAGTGCATAGAGAGAACAGAATAAATAACCAGGCCATTGTCCCTATTAAATCTCTTTATTCATGACATACGGAGCATGAAGTGGCATGACCGAGCTCCTACGTTCTACTGGTTTAGAGCCCATTCCTGTGCGGGACGAGCTGGTATAGTGCGTCATCACGCGTCAGGGGTCTGCCTGAAAGGCTGCCAGCAACTAGTTGTAGTCTGGATTACGGACAAGGCTGACAAAGCTGCAATATGGCCTTTAAGGTAATTCCTAGTATTCAGGGCCACCGTTCAGCCTCAAGGTAACCGGGCCGTCGCGTTCTGGCCTTTTTATACACTCACAGCGCCGTATGGACCTGCGGTGAGCCCTGATGTTCGCTGCTTAGGCAGGCCAGAACGGCAGCTGGCTAAACTGGCATTTAAAAATAGTACGAGAGGTGAGTCCTCGCTGAGGAAAGGTAAGCCTGCGCTTCCCTGCCCCCACATCCCCCACCGGCTCTCTCCTACCCCTCCTCTTACCCTCGATGAAGGTTAATGGCACGAGGGGACAAGGCTGAATACCGATCAGGCGAAGATGGATGGAGAACTGGAGGAAAACAATCCCGCAGGTCTGGAGTCTAGAGATTATCTAAATATTAACTAACCAAAAAACCCATACAGCTGCTACCCTTAAAACAATTACAGGCACTCCCCATCCCCTCCTTCATCAAATCTCTCTTCATGAAAACAATGACATCATCGAAAAAAAGAAGCTAATAATAATCATAATAATATCTGCCCCCCCAAGCACAGGAGCAAATATATTTAAGGGAAGAAGAAACCCTCGGTTCAAAGCGGGAGTAGAACAGCGAGAGCCAGAAAACACAAATCTGTCTCCTGAGTGGAAGCAGACTATGACCTGGAAAATACCTACGCAGGACGGCAAGATTTCCAGCGGCATCAGTCAGCGAGGAAATATTTCAGCCCCGTTTCCTACAAACCACAACCACCCTCTTACCAAATCACAGAAACGCAAAAATAAAAAAGCTGAACATTTTCCACGCAAGGAGCGATCATGAAGCCTTCGCTTTGTTGCTTTTTACGTAAAAAAAAAAAAAAAAAGACAAACTAAATCCATTTCATAAACCTGAATACGTACAAGACGAATTGCTCACAAGAGCGCCAATAAAAACTGATCGTACGAGACAGAAAAATATATCGACGTGCCATTTGCATTTGAAGTGCTGCTGATGAACATGATCAGAGAAACGGGGGGGGATAAAAGGTTCTGTCCAATAAGCAATATTCATCACTTGCTGCCCTGCAGCCCCACCATCTTTTTCCGGAAGACATAGATCATCCACAGACAGAGAGACAGCAAGAAAGGAAGAAAGAAAGAGAGAGAGAAAATGTAGGCTTGCTAACAAATCACAAATAAAATCTCATTTGCCCGGGGTCTTCCATCATCTTTATTCTTCAGTCACACACTCACCAAATTGCACTACTTCAAATAAATAAATAAATAAGAAAAGAAACGTTCTTTACCAAACAAGATCATACGAGACTATTCACTGCTTTACATTTGATGTCGACGTTTTTGGAAAAGATCAAAAAAAGGCATAACGTTAGATCGGACACCAGCGTATGGACAGACGGAAAGCATTATGGTCAGCGTTCCATACACATCTTTAAACCCAAGAACAAAGAAGTTGACTTCAGATTAACGTCTGTTTACGGCGTATGTAGGAACCCGAGGGCCAAAGATACCTTAAATCAAAACATTTTTAAGAGGTTATAACTGTTGCCTAAAGCACAAAGGTAAATCAGAAGATCTTTAAAAAAAAAAAAAAAAAAAAAAAAGAAAGAAAAAAAAAAAGAAAGAAGAGAGAAAAAAAAAAAGGCTTTGAACTCAGTTGATCATTTCCTCTCTATACTTTTCCTCTCATCACATGAGTTTCACTTCTCTAAACATCTCCGTTACTGTATTAAGAGCCTGGTACGGCTAGATCCGAGTCTGGAGGCGAGTGGGAACGCCGCTGTCGTGGGTCAGAAGGGCGGTCGTTGCTCTCAAGCGTTTAGATATTTAAATAAATAAAAATAATAATAAAAGATAGATTGCAGTCTAGTCACTTCGACTCCTATTTCGTTTCCCCAAACGCGACGCTTCACTGATGGGTCACGTCCGAGCTCAAAAAAAAATAAAATAAATAAATACATTTCTGAAATAAACAGAAGTGGATGTCTATTACTGAAGGATATTGGGTCTGATGGTCTGTACAGCATCACGCAGAAAGGAGGCACTCTAAAGGAAAATTGCACCAGCCTCTCGACTTACTTGACATATGAGGTCACAGCACTAGGACTGAAGTGCCGGTGGAAATTACCATACCGCGGAATATTAGTGCTCTGATGGGAAAAGGGCAAACACAAGTTGCTCTTGCGCACCAGGAGGCATTTCTACTGCTTAGTGTACTGCTGCTTTAATGCCATACCAGAGAGCGCTCGCTGGTGGCCGAAATCTGGTGGACTGGTGACAACGGATAAGGTCAGTTTACCTTAAAGAAGCAGGAATGTGGCTGATGGAACCACTCTCCTTCTAATGCCATCCAGATCTATTATTTATTCAGCAGCCAAGAGAGATTTCATCGTTTCTTGCAAACCCGGGCTATTTTCTGAATCAGCATGGTTTCTGGGTTATTACTCCAGAGGCCGAATCTTCTTTCCAATCTGAAAGGTGGTCAGCTTTTAACGCTGTATTTAAAATCATAAAGAAAGGTATTATTATTATTATTCCTTTTATTCCGAAACCCAGAACCATGGGAGATTTCAGAGGTCTCTTAAAGCCAGACATACCTCCAAGTCTTCGAGTGCTTCCTTTCAAACAGTATCCTGATGCCACATTTAAGCTCCAGAGCCAAAATTCCTCACTTCCACATACGAAATGTCAGAAACGTCCACTTGCAAATCCGCCAACAACACCGCAGACCAACTTAACACAACACACTTACACCATCAGGTAAACGCAGTCTCACACAGGTCATACTGCTTATCCCCCACCTCCCCTCCACCACTCACAGCAGTTTAATTAAAATGTCAATCATCCAATCATCATAAAGAACTACAAGCCCTTGTTGAGGATATGAACTACAATATCGATTTCGTAGTCGTTTCGACGTTCACCGTTGTGGTGCTCGTTAGTTTATATTTTATACCATCCTGATCTCGTGCTCCTTCTGTGAAATTCATTACAACAGCGCTACTATAGTATAACACCGGTATTCGTAGTAGAACGTGTGTATTCTGTTCAACTGTTGAAGATATCACTTATGATATTTTAACATCAAAATCACAAGCAATTATTTTTCAATTAAATCACCTTTAACGAACTAAACACGAACCCAAAATACAGATATTAGTTACTCGACACTTAACAGGATATGTAGGTATTATTCTAATAAAGTGGAAGGGAAGAGCGAGACACTTTCCACGATAAATGGATGAAGCTGGAAAAAAAAAAAAAAAAAAAAAAAGAAAGAGCAGTCTGAACTTGACCTCGGTGACCCATAGGCTACGACGCAGCCGTCTTTTCTGTGCGATCGATACGCTGGAGCAAGCAAGAACAGGCGGAAAAATGTGTGCGGATATCAAGGGCACCCTCGCTGCTTTGAATATGATAACTAGAGTGAAACTGGAAGAAATACCCCCCCAGAGGTAAGGGCGTTCAGCTACAGAGCTGGGATGTAAATATAGCCTATCATGGCTACCTGCCAGAGCAATCATCAAGCCATGATATTTACAGACATATACGTATGGAAATATATATATATATATTTCCCTGTCACAGCCTACACTGCTTTCCGCCACCTCCGGACGACAAAAACAAACAGATTCCTGTCCTGCATCGTGCCCCAAGTCTGCGACGAGTGTTGTGTCAGAAGATTGCATCTTTTATTTATACACCTCCTTGGCTTTATTTTTGCAGTACATTCCAGAATGGCATGCAATCAGCCAAGAAAACCCTCCCAGTGTGTGCTCGCTCTTGTCTTTTCCCATCACCACAATGCAGAACGACGAGCGTGTGCGCACACACACACACAAAAAGGATAAGGTTCACCGACAGAGAAAAGACTCTCCACACAACCTAATGAAAAACAGGGCAGAGCCTCTTGATCTCCGAGCCACTGATCCAGTCCAAGACTGGTCCGGGGAGGAGGCTACAGCTCAACACACACATGGGTTTGGACCTTTGTGCATTACTGTGAGCAGACACCCATCTTGGCTCAGGAAGAAGGGCACAAAGCCCAGATGAGGCGCCGCTCATCCATCCAGAGGAAAGAGAGAAGGGGGGGGTGGGGGTGGTGGAGAAATGGTCATGCAGAAAATTATGTCTGCAGATTGTATTACAATTCAAATTGACCGTACAGTGGAATGAGGTTAAAACCCTGCAACGTTTCCAAACCCAGGACGATCAAGGCGTCGGGAGCTAGTCTTGGCGAGGCTACACAAAAGCCGCCCGGGAGTTCAAGCGCACAAGGAAGCCTAGCACATATATTGCACAGATGCAAGATTCTTTTCTGCAGTGCTATTTTTCAAACAAGTCTCCAATCAGTTCAGTGCTGAATACACACACATGGCAGCACTAACGCATCAGCTGGAAACTGACAATACAATGGCTGCGTCACAAATACAGTGTTGGAGGCTGGAGGCAGGGCACTATTTCTCACACACTATTTAGTATGACAGGATGCGGTGTTTGGACGCAGGTCCATCCAATGTCCATTTAAAAAAAATATATAAAAATAATAAAATAAGGCGCTACAGCTTTAAATCGCCATTCCTCCCAGCCCCCTCTTTTTTTTCTCCTCCAAATCTCTTCTATTTAACAAGCAGTGAAAAGAAATAAAAAGGCGCTTTTGTTTGCCTTTCCTTTCGCAGGGTGACATAAAGCTGAAAAGACACAAATGAACATGAAAATGGGAACAAAGTGCCAGTTTCAATGGGAGAGTGGGGGAGATGCCTGGCGGCTATTTGATATGCGCACTGGCTAAAATGCAAAAACCAAACAGCACCAAAAACACTCTCCTTCATGAACAAACAACAACAACAACAACAACAACAACCAAAACAAAAACACAGGCTAGCTGAAGGAAATTTCTCCAAAACTTAAACTAATTCTAGGTTTGAACCAAACTCCGAATTCGACGAGGAAAAACAAAACAAAACCCCCAAAAAACAAACCCGAACAAGCTAGCATTCTTCACGGCTTGTCATTTCAGTGACATTAAGGCTATCCGTCCAGTCGGAGCAGACTTGCTAACCTCCCCCATGCCTTTCACTTCTGAAAAATAAACACACCAGACAATCCCTCATAACCTCGTCTTTTCTTGTTTCCGGACTCAAATAAAGACACTGGGTCACGGTATAAAGCAGGAAGGAAGGAATTCGGTTAGTAAAAATGTCGAGAAACAAGCTTTTTAAAGGCAGTATGGTGTGTTGTAGATTACAGTGTTAATGGGTAGGTATCTACTTCCGCGGTGGTGTTTTCTCTCGAGTAGAACAAAAAAAAAAAAAAAAAAAAAAAAGGCAGTAGAGACAGAGAATAAAGAGAGGGTTTAAACATAGCTCATTACACCAGAATGTTTCTTTAAAAAAAAAAAAAAAAAAAAAGGGTTGAAATGAGTTCATATTCTAGAGTTTAAACTGGAGCAAAGCGCAAGCATCTGAACAATCCTATCAGGTCCTATCAGATGTAACGTTAGCCCTGTGGGGAGATTTAAACCCGCTGTGCCCTTTGTCGCTCTGCTCGCTTCTTTGTTCGCCCTAAACGCAATCGATTTCCTTGGTTCGTGTCCGAGGACATTTAAAAACGTAAGTATACTTTATCTTGATTACATTTCTTTGTGAGTGACGTGTGAATTAAACGCGACGTTTTCTCCCCCCTTCTTTCTTTCCACTCACCGACTTGGAGTACGTTGTCTACGCAGCCGCTCTCGAGTAGAGCGACGCCACGACGGAAAGGCAGCCGGGTTTCATCGCTTCCTTCCCCGGCCGCCGCGCTCTCCTCACCGCCGGTGTTGAACGAGGAATACATGCAGATTTCCCGTTCGCTCCTCGGGAAAGACCAGTACACGATCCGCCTCTGAACGGGCTCTGGGATCCGCTCGAAGCGCTCCTCCACCCTCTGAAAGGGCCATTTTTCGGCCACTTTGCGCGCTGCAATGTCCAAGAGCGACTCCGGGGTCTTGCCCGATCCCCCTTGAGCCGAAGCCGAAGTGCCGCATACTGCTCCGCCGGCCCGCAGCCCCTGTCGACACGCTGTGCTATAACCGGGTCGGCAGCAGAACCGCTTAGCTGGGGGCTGCTGCACGCGCTCCGCCATGATCTCCAATCCGCTTTAACGGCAAGAGCGGAAGTCGCTGTGCCATATAAACGGGGAATAAGGAGGGGGGAGAAGGGTTACGTTCGGATCGACTGTAAGCCGTCTATGGGCAACGAATCCTAATTTGGTCAAATATGGGTGGAGCCTCAGCGTGTTGTCAAGCGTGGACGAGCCAAACGGGAAGGGGGCGGAGCTTGCAGCGCACTATTCTGAGATAGTATGCATAGGGTAGTGTGCGGTTTCGGACTTGGACCTTTATAGTACTAGATAAGAATAGGAGAGGTTTTTAAAACAGTTGGGCATTTTTATATATTTTTTGCTGTCTTTACAGAAGATATTTATTTAGTGGGCGTTCACAGACGTTTAAGGGTGGTGCCTATAATATAAATTACAGCTTCTGTCCAAAATGCAAGCAAACAAACAAACAAACAAAAATAAAACCAAGACTTCAAGTGCTCCCTGAAATCAGTATAGGCAGTTCAGAGATTTTTGTATCTGTCCCGTATGGACACTAATACAATAGTAATATCTAATACAGTTATTCTCGTTTGAATTGTATTGTTCTGGGAAAACAATAAAAACTGTTAATGACAATGATTTTGTTTGTCCAGTTGTCCAATATGCTACATACACTCAGGAGCACTTTATTAGGAACACCTGTACACCTACTCATTCATGCAATTATCTAATCAGCCAATGGTGTGGCAGCAGTGCAGTGCATAAAATCATACAGATATAGGCCAGCAGCATCAGGTAATGTTCATATCATCCATCAGAATGGGTAGAACTATAAGAATGTGATCGCAGTTATTTTAACCGTGGTGTGAATGCTGGTGCCAGACGGGCTGGTTTGAGTATTTCTATGAATCTCTGATCTCCTGGGATTCTCACACACAACAGTCTCTAGAGTTTACTCAGAATGGTGTAATAAAGATAAAATATCCAATGAGCAGCAGTTCTGAGGACGGAAACGCTTTGTTGATGAGAGAGGTGAACGGAGAATGGGCAGGCTGGTTCGAGCTGACAGAAAGGTTACAGTAACTCAGCTAACTACTCTGTACTATTGTGGTGAGCAGAAAAGCATCTCTGAATGCACAACACGTCAAAGTTTGAGGCAGTTGGGCTACAGCAGTAGAAGATCACGTCGGGTTCCACTTCTGTAGGCCAAGAACAGAAAGCTGAGGCTGCAGTGGGCACAGGCTCGGCAAAGACTGGTAAAACGTTGCCTGGTCTGATGAATCCCGATTTCTGCTGAGGCACACAGATGGTAGGGTCAGAATTTGGCACCAACAGTATGAATCCATGGACTCGACCTGCCTTGTGTCAACGTTCCAGGCTGGTGGAGGTGGTGTAACGGTGTGGGGAATGTTTTCTTGGCACACTTTGGGCCTGTTAATACCAATCAGTCATCACTTAAATGCCACAGAGTATTTCAGTATTGTTGCTGACCATGTGTATCCCTTCATGGCCACAATTTACCCATCTTCTGATGGCTACAGTATTTCCAGCATGATAATGCACCATGTCACAAAGCAAAAGTCATCTCAAACTGGTTTCATGAACATGACAATGAGTTCAGTGTTCTTCAGTGGCTTTCCCAGTCACCGGATCTGAATCCAATAGAACATCTTTGGGATGTGATAGAACGGGAGAATCGCAGCATGAACGTGTACCTGAAAAATCAGCAGGAATTGTGTGATGCAGTCATGTCAACATGGACCAGAATCTCAAAGGAATGTTTTCAATATCTTGTGGAATCCATGCCATGAAGAATTGAGTCTGTTTTGAGAGCAAAGGGATGTCCTACCCAGTATTAGTATAGTGTTCCTAGGATGAGCAGAAGCTAGTCTTTATGATTACAGCAGCCATTCCTAGATACAAATATACAGTGTCCAGGTGAGATTATCCACTAAAGAAAGGGTGAAGTCAGGTAAGTAATATGTCACAAAAAAGGGATGTCACTGTAGGCTCTGAAAATAAATATTTCCATACTATCTGTTAAAAATGAATGGCTAAATGCCCATTATACTGTTGCGATGGATACAATTGCTAACAGCCAGTGAAGTTACCATTTTGAGGATTTAATGTAAGTTTAAGTTAAGTAGTTTTAATATAATGAAGATTTTATCTCTAAATATCACGTCACACCAGCTACAGACTAATTAACCGGTGGCCTACTTTGTATAGTGTCACATGTAACATATAGGGCTACTGCTGAAGGTTAAGAGTATCTCATTGTTGTCCAATGACTCTGATCATTCCCCTTCCCTATCATGACTAAAAGATCTAATCTACTCACAACGACCACCTAAAAATGGTGGATTGAAATTGCTGGAAATGCTAGCTATATGTATTTTCAATCAATCTTGAAAGTGAGGACATTGAAAGGCATCACTTAGCTTTATGCTGCTGTAATTCTAATCCACTGTGCTGGATAAAGTACAGTAAAGACTGCATTAGTCACTGGCAATAGCTACGGTTAACATTGATGCATCCATCATATTGAAAAGGACCAGATTGTAATGGAAGCCAATGCAAGTCTATGAAGAGATGCACTTCTGCCATGAAATCAGCTATATTCTCGCTGTATATGTACAGTGGTGCTTGAAAGTGTGTGAACCCTTTAGAATTTTCTATATATTTGCATAAATATGACCTAAAACATCATCAAATTTTCACACAGGTCCTAAAAGTAGATAAAGAGAACCTAATTAAACAAATGAGATAAAAATATTATATGTGGTCATTTATTTTATTGAGGAAAATGATCCAATATTATATATCTGTGAGTGGCAAAACTATGGGAACATTTGCTTTCAGTATCTGGTGTGACCTCCCTGTACAGCAAAAACTGCAACTAAACGTTTGCAGTAACTGTTGACCAGTCCTGTACATCGGCTTGGAGGAATTTCAGCCCATTCCTCAGTACAGAACAGCTTCAATTCTGGGATGTTGGTGGGTTTCCTCACATGAACTGCTTGCTTCAGGTTCTTCCACATTTCTATTGGATTAAGGTCAGGACATTAACTTTATTCTTCTATAATCATTCTTTGCTGGAACGATTTGCGTGTTTAGGGTAGTTGTCTTGCTGCATGACCCACTTTCTCTTCAGATTCAGTTCATGGACAGATGTCCTGACATTTTCCTTTAGAATTCGCTGATATAATTCAGAATTTATTGTTCCATCAATGATGGTAAGTCGTTCTGGCCCAGATTCAGCAAAACAGGCCCAAACCATGATACTACCATATTTCACAGATGGGATATGGTTCTTATGCTGGATTACTGTGTTTTCTTTTCTCCAAATATGACCCTTCTCATTGAAACCAAAAAATGTATTTTGGTCTCATCAATCCACAAAATATTGTTCCAGTAGCCTTCTGGCTTGTCCACGTGATCTTTAGCAAACTGCAGAAGGGCAGCAATGTTCTTTTTGGAGAGCAGTGACTTTCTCCTTGCAACCCTGCAATACACACCATTGTTGTTCAGTGTTCTCTTTATGGTGGACTCATGAACATTAACATTAGCCAGTGTGAGGGACCTTGGGTTCCTTTGTGACCTTTGTGACTATTACACGTCTTGCTCTTGGAGTGATCTTTGTTGGTCTCCACTCCTGGGAAGGGTAACAATGGTCTTAAATTTCCTCCATTTGTACACAATCTATCTTACTGTGTATTGGTAAAGTCCAAACTCTTTAGAGATGGATTTGTAACGTTTTCCAGCCTGATGAGCAAAAACAACTCTTTTTCTGAGGTCCTCAGAAATCTCCTTGCCATGATGCACTTCCACAAACATGTTGTGAAGACTTGTTATTAGACTTTTATAGATCCTTGTTCTTGAAATAAAACAGGACGCTCACTCACACCTGATCATCATCATCCCATTGATTGAAAACACCTGACCCTAATTTCACCTTCAAATTAACTGCTAATCCTAGAGGTTCACATACTTTTGCCACTCACAGATATGTAATATTGGATCATTGTCCTCAATAAATAAATGACCAAGTATCATATTTTTTTTTATTATCTCAATTGTTTAATTGGGTTCTTTTTGTTTACTTTTAGGACTTGTGTGAAAATATGATGATGTTTTAGGTAATATTTATGCAGATATATAGAAAATTCTAAAGGGGTCACAAACTTTCAAGTGCCACTGTAAGTATCTGATTGGTTGAGTGTTAATTAATTATCTATAACAAAAGCTCTGACAGTAGTTTGGCCTGCAAGGCAAATAACGGGTTTATAACAATGCGCTCGCTCTAAGATGCTATCATTTCTACATTCAGAAGGACTTGTATGGTGGATGCTCCACATAATCTAAGAATAATAACAAACATTAAAATGTGTTGTTATTTAACAAAGAAAAACTTAGCATTGTTGATATTACGACGCTTTCTGTAAGGAGGCAACTGTTTAACATTGTTGGCAACGTTGTGTCTTGGATGCAGGGATATGATCTTATCATGTCTTGTGCCTGAGTGACGTCAGTAACAAAACAGATGATCTTGAAAGGGACAAAAGTAAAGGGGCAACAATTTTTGACCGTCACTAATTGGATGTAAATTTAACATGGACAACCATACCCAGTCCCCTGAGCAATGTTATGGGAAGAGACTTCTTTCTAGGTGTTTCTGGCTTTCACTAGTGGTCTGGATTGGGGATTGTCTCCTTCTATGTGGTACCTAAGTCTTGAAGGCGGGTCTCTTTCTTTGTCAATAGATGTTCCCTTGCCTTCTCGTTATCCGGTGGGTCGTAAAGACATTATGGAACAGATCAACAAAGCAGTTATGCATGGTTTCACTCCTGTTTAGCCAAACAATGGTGGCTCAATTTAAAGCAGTGCAGTTACCTGCTTTATTGCAGGTTACCTTCAAAAGACTTAAGATCCTGAGATGATATGGTTGAGCGATCAGGAGTGGCCATTGATTGATCAGATCCAGGAGCTGTTAACTATAATAATATAGCATGGACATTGTTAATCTGCTGTTGTTTTCCAACTACACAGGCCTGTCTTCTGTCATGATCTGCAAGTATGAGGACACGAGTTTTTGGGATTCATTAAAAGAAGTCGAAGCAAGCAAACCAGGAGAATAAAGCAATACTCAAAAATAATAAATGGGCAACAGTCAAAATACCAGAACCAAACAGATAAAGGAGTAAACAAATTAGACTCAAACCAGAGAATCATTCAGGCAAAAATAAAGGCTTAGTAATATCACAGACTAGATACAGTATCTCACAAAAGTGAGTACACCCCTCACATTTTTGTAAATATTTGATTATATCTTTTCATGTGAC
>JANDJT010000060.1:20415680-20427184 GCA_024331685.1 Stegophilus panzeri | reverse complement strand
TCGGTATTTACTGTCCCGTGTATTTGTTGTCCTCTGTATTTACTGTCCCGTGTATTTGTTTTCCTCTGTATTTACTGTCCCGTGTATTTATTGTCCTCTGTATTTACTGCCCCGTGTATTTGTTGTCCTCGGTATTTACTGTCCCGTGTATTTGTTGTCCTCTGTATTTACTGCCCCGTGTATTTGTTGTCCTCTGTATTTACTGTCCCGTGTATTTATTGTCCTCTGTATTTACTGTCCCGTGTATTTATTGTCCTCTGTATTTACGGTCCTCTGTATTTACTGTCCCGTGTATTTATTGTCCTCTGTATTTACTGTCCTGTGTATTTACAGTGTAAATTGTGTATTTATTGTTTTGCACTCGTCTCACACTGTTGTGTATTTGCTCTTCATGTAGTCTTGCGTACTGTTCTGTGTTGCACCATGGTCCTGCAGAAATGTCATTTCGTTCCAATGTACAGTATACAAGCTATATATAGAGGAATGACAATTCAAACCCACTTGACTTGACTTGATACTATCAGCCAATCATGTAACAGCAGCACATGATCATCATGCAGATTCAGACCATTTTCACTTCCTTCCATAAATGTTAAATAAATGATTCCATGAAGAAAACACTTATCAACAATTATACATTTTTCCTTATTAAATGGCACGTTTTAAAAAAAAAGAATTTTTCTGATAACCTTAGAGTATTTAGATCATCTGCCATATAAGTCATGTGACGTCCACGAACATCCACTGGCGAAAGGCACAACCGACGTGGTGCTGTCATACCTAGTCCCCTGTCTCCTGTATGGAGACTTTTGGGACACCCAAAATTGGAATGAGATCTCACTGTAGAAAAGACAACATATTAGAACAAGCACATTAATATAAAGATATTTAAAAATTTAATATATAATTTTACTTACAGTCAGCATTACTTGTGTCATAGACGAAGAATCGACACCTTCTGCCTAATCAGATTCGAGAATTCAACAGTGCTAGGGTATGAACGTCTATACAGTGATGCGCACATCAGTGAACTGATTTTAGACTTACTGTATCACATTAACAGGAACAAGCCATGACAGGCAATTCAAAACCTTTCAGAATGACTAAGCTTTGAGCTTTGATACCCGAATTAGATGTCTTATAGTAAGCCAGATGCTTTAGCAGATATCTAAGAGATAAGGGTAGCCAAGTGAAGCTGCAAATCACTTATTGAGTGAACACAAGTCTAATTTCATACTGAAGTCTCAACAGTGATTTAGAAGAAATACGTAGCCTGAGGGTAAACTCGGTTAATTAAAAAAAAAATGTAATGTAACTAATTGTGGCTTCTTTGTAATCTTCAACCTATCACCAAAACGAGCTTATTTATTCATCAGGTCTCAGATGGTACCTAATTCAGGTATTAGAGGTGGTTTCTAGAGGACGATGTCAAATGATTTGCTTACGCAAGCTCCCAGAATACTATTAACTGAACTTTAACATCACGTTTTGCTTGGTTTGTATGTTGTGTATGTTTGGTCAGTTTGTTCCTTTAACATGCGGTATGATTATGATTATATATCAGGTTACTTTATCACAGTGATCATATCCGTGGTTAAACAGCATTGTTACAGAGTGAGTAATAACACGTGTAAAATACAATCCTGGATCACTGCCTCTCTCTGATTAGGATAATTTATCAAAGAATCCTTACAGGCTTAGCCAAAACAAATCTGTGTGATCTGACAACTTTCTGGCATTGCTTTAATGACAGCTGGCGGAACAGCGAGTCTAGAGAGTTACTCTTGCCCCGCACTTCTCACTCTAATCCGCTCCATGAGTTTTACACAGAAACACACACACACACACACACACACACACACACACACAGGTGTTCCGTTTGGGAGCTGCATGTTTCAGACTTGTTTCAGTGGGAATTGCATAAATAAACCCTTATTTTGATTGTTTTGATGGGGAAAAATGTGAAAAGAAGCAAATTCTCCCCCTGAAGAATTTCACAGAAACATTACTCAAACATTTCGATGTCTCTGTTTCCACGCCGAAACCACAGCGAACGTCAAAACCTGTTACACAGTTTTTTTAAACACTCCCACATGCTTCCTACTTCTGTGAATCTCATATTGAAATCTCACATACTTTATGCCCCGATACACCACTGTGTCTGTTAAGAAGTTGATAAGGAAATCTGAAATAGAGGTACTATATGGGATAGTTATACCGTACTATCCCAGTATAGATGACGATGTTGCCAAAAAGAGTCATTTGTACAGTGCTGTGAAAAAGTATTTGCCCCCATCCTGATGTCTTGTGTTTTTGTGTACATCTCATACTAAATAGTTTTAGATCTTCAAACGAAATATAATAAATAAAACAAAGGTAATCTGAGTAAACACACAATGCAGTTTTTATGTTTTTATTTTATTTTACTGAAGCAGAAAAAGTGATTCAACACCTATCACCCATGTGAAAAACTAATTGCCCGCTTAAGCTTAAAATCTGGTTGTGCCACCTTTAGCAGCAATAACTGCAACCAAATGCTTCCGATAACTGGAGTTCAGACTTTCACTTATTTCTAGGACCAGGATTTACTCCTGTGCTTTGGATCATTGTCTTGCTGCATAATCCAGTTGTGCTTGAATGTCAACTTACAGACTGAAGACCGGACATTCTCCTTTAGGATTTTTTGGTAGACAGCATGTAGAAATTCACGTTTCCCTCAAATATTGCAAGTTGCCCAGGCCCTGAAGCAGCAAAGCATCCCCACACCATCACACTTCCACCACCAGGTATGATGATGAAGGTTCACTACTGTGCTGAGTTTATCCATTTGGAGATAATGGCTCTCACTGTGGTCCTTTGGAGTCCCAGAATCTTTGAAATAGCTTTGTAACCCTTCCCAGACGGATGTATTTCAATCACCTTCTTCCTCATCATTTCTGGAATTTCTTTCAACTTTAGCATAGTGTGTTACTGGGTAACACTTTTAACCAACTTCATGCTGTTGAAAAAGTTCTATTTAAGTGTTGATTTGATTCAACAGGGGTTTGCAGTAATCAGACCTGGTTGTTTCTAGTCCAGCTGAACACCATTATGAATGCAGGCTTTTTAATACTTGGAAAATCCTTTCATTACATACTTTTATATATTTGATCCCAACTCCATTCACTATGCATAACAAATTTGTATGTACTTGTATAGACATTTCCTTATGAGGACATAACAATTTGTGCCAACAAATATACTGTTTCCTGTGATTCTGTTTCTCCAAATGACCTGTTTCTGAGCTAAGCTGCTTTTCTCAGCCTTCAAAGCTGGAACTTCCACATCATTTCACACACTGGTTCATAAGTCTTGATGTCTTGAATACTTTTGCCTTTAAATGCCTTTAAAGGAAAATTTGCACCTGTCACATAAAGACAGATGTTTGAGTCTTACTAAGGTATCTGGCCACACCGAGCCACCAGAACAGTTTCTATACAGCTTGCTATTGATTCTAGATGTTATCTGGAAATGTACTGGAGGGAGGAACACCATTCTTCCTGAACATTATTCTCTGACTTCTTGTTTTTGAGATCTGCTAATTGTGAAAGGCAATAGCATATCATATCATTTACATCATTTTTATATTCATTGAACTATTCTGTGAGTCCTTGTGGCCTGTGGATGAATGAGACGGAGTCATACTTGAAGAGACCACACCTATCCGGATAGGGATGTTTCATCATAGGATAAATATAATCAGTCTGAAGAACTTGTATCATTCGTATTGAACCATATCAGCCAATTGCACCAGATTGTCCTAGTTTTCTTTTTGATAATTCCCTAAAATTTTGTTTTGATAAAGTGCTGTGTGAGAGTTTGAACACTGGAGATCATGATCCACTGTCCTGCAGAGTTTAGCTCCAACCTCAAACTCACAATTTTTACAGCAGGATGCTACTATAGAGGACTTGTTTCTGTCAAAACTTCAGGTTTGTATCTGGTCCCTCATCAGAGATATTTAACCAGAAAGTGAGGGAATTTTAAAAAAAAAAAAATCGCCCCATAAAAAGAAATAAATAAGAGAAGTCTCAAACCTGAAATGTTCTGCATACACACTATAGTTGCCTAGCTACCCACTAGTAGTGTGCCATGACACAAAGATGGGCATCAAGGTTAAACCAATTTTTTTTTTTTAAATGTAGATTTTTTTTTAAATGCTGATTTATATTTTTAAATGATAATACATACAGGTAATCATTCAAAAAAATTGGAAAATTAAAAACAATTGAGCAACCTGCACTGGACCATGTGAGATAAATGACCCATTTGTCTAATTTTAATATTTTCATAATTGTAAATTTATCCTTTTTTTTTTTTTTTTTAACATATTTTTTGTACATATACAGTGGGGTCCAAAAGTCTGAGAGCACTAGTGAAAATCCTTCTAGTTTACATTCTTCTTAATCTAATACAACAATTTCCCTCGCAAATTATATTAATGATAACAACTTGAGTGAAGAGTAGAAATGCTTTGAAATATTTACAATTTCCGAGTTTCTTAGTAATTCGTACGTCCCCTTTTTGCTTTAATGACAGTGTGCACTCGAGCTGGCATGGACAATCCACGAGTTTGTGCCTTTTCTCATGATTTGTTCTTATGATCAATTTCGGATCGAATCCATCAGCGTGTCGTCTGAACACATGTTTCAGTAGAAGAGATTAGACACGAGGAAAATCTGACCTCTGTACGAAGCGGTTCACATGGTCAATATGCTTCCATTTAAATAGAGACCTAGAAATTGTGCGGAATCTTGAATAGTCAATATTTAAGATACTGAGCATTTACTTTCTTTGCTTTAAATATATTAAAATTCTAAAAACCTTCTGTTTATTTTCATTTTAAAAACAACAACAACAACAACAACATTTTCAATGTTGTTTCAGACTTTTGGACCTTACTGTGTGTATACAGATAAATGAAAAAGGCCAATAACAAAAATTCCAGGTCAAAATGTAAGCAATTGTGTTTGTCTATTGTTTCTTTAACAGGTCCATGGTAAGACATTTTCTAGTAGTTTCTCAAACCAAATAACCGAATACCTTCACTGCTACTGTGGGCTTACATGTCACTTAACATTCCCTTTCTACAAAAGTGTGACGATCTAAGCTGAAACCATGATGTCCTCTAAACCGTGACATTGTATTGAACCATTAGCGTGCCGTGAATTGATCAGACTCAGCTGTCTCAGTTTTAGTTTCCTTTTTTGGTTTTACTGCAGTGACATTAAAGAAAAATCATAACAGTCCTTTTGGCCAAACGTGTGGGGGGGTGGAAATCCCCTGTAGTATTGTTTTTGTTTTATTTTTAGGCCTCAGACTGTTATACTACATTTGAGTACCTACATTTCCCATTGTCCTCACACTCACACACACACATACTGATGTTGGTCCCATCACCACCCACTGACCTCGTGTGATCCCGCCTAGACAGTCTAGAGTGACATGATCATATCATCACAGCGCACGTGTGTCATGCTGGGCTTTAAATATATACGAAACTCATTTGAATCTCTCTATTATTGTTTCATTTTGCCCTGCAGACAGAAATACAGTGAGTGTGTGATGACAGAATCTGTTCTCTGCATGGGACCACGGTGAAGGGGGGACAAGGGAGGGCACACACACACACACACACACACACACACACACACACACATACACTTCTGCAGTTTTTTTCTCCCCCACAAAGCAATACATATTTAATGAGAAATTAAGGTTTGTCCCATTTGAATCCAGACACATCTCATGTTGTTGATCATATGCATGTTTGTGAAGACTGTCCATAATTAGCATATGAATTAGCATAATGATAACACAAAATATTACCATCCTTATTCATTCTGAGCATGACAATCGAAGTATACAAAATATTTCTCCTAATATTATACCCATAATGTATCCGACGTGTTCATTTGAACACTACTAAGACTATTTTAAATTGTAATTGTGTACATTCTCCTCTCAACACTCGGCGTCACTTGTGACATTCTACACGTTTCTCTGGCCAATCAGAGGAGCATATTTAAATTGATCAATGCATATTTAAATCCACTGGCACTCTCCATGAAAGCGGTTTCTTCCTGAAAACGTGTTCATTGTCCTAATTGCCATGTGCATTGAATAGCCTTTTTTTTTTTTTTTTTTTTTTTAAATCCCACTCTTTGGCGTTCGTACAC
Organism: Stegophilus panzeri; assembly: GCA_024331685.1. NCBI lineage: Eukaryota > Metazoa > Chordata > Actinopteri > Siluriformes > Trichomycteridae > Stegophilus > Stegophilus panzeri. The sequence goes on along the minus strand of JANDJT010000060.1, from coordinate 20,420,966 downwards.
AGGCTCCTACCATAGCTACCATCGCTTTCCCCGCTTATTCATAGCAAAAAAAAAATCTATTTAGCCGAGTTCTTTTCTTTTTCACCCGCTTGCTCGAGACAGCCACGGCAAGAGATAACTAACGACACCTCGCCTCGCACCTAGGGATCCTTTTATGCCAGGCTCATTTGCATTCTGATTAGTATGCATGAAATTTCGCACTGAACTTTAATACCCTAACTGCTGCATAATGCACTTTAATGAGCATAAAAGTGAGCCTGACAATTAAAACTCACATTAATCACTAAACGCTACATTCAAGGAACGGCGAGAAGGAGACGAGGAGGGACGTGTTAGCCGAGTGGAAAGGAAGAGGGAGAGAAAAGAGCTGGAGCGAGGAAGAAACAGAGGACAAAAAAAACAACAAAAAAATATAAGAGGAAGGACACACACACTACTAGTTAGTGTGTCCTAGTAAGTCCCACTAAAACATGATTACACACATGCTTTAACAACCACCCCCACGCCCACCCCACCCCACCCCACCCCATGCAATACAAGGCTTTTTAATGAAAAATTCATGTTTGACACATTAGCAAGAAGACATGTACTTGATCTCGATCATCTCCAGCTCCCCTGAAATCAACGCGCTACTTGCACAAATCTCAGCATTTTAATCACACGTAATACACAGCAACGCGTGTTCATTTATGTTCATGACAAGAACAATTACCTAGAGAAAGTCTTGATGGCTTTTCAGCATGAATATTTTAAGAACTTGTTATGTGTGAATGTGTCCATTTTAAAGAGCTTGCTTGCTAGTTAGCATGTGAGAGAAATAGCACGGCTAAGCCCATTAAAAAACAGAAGTGTGAGCAGCTGTAAATCCTGCCTTATTGAAAAACACACTAGTTTTGTGAGAAATTTGGTTTTCCCTGCAGGGTATGAATGCCGACATTAGCCGCTAAGAAAATGTGCTAAGCTGATGTGTATTTTTCTATTCTAATATGTAGTCGAATTGTACTTGGGCTTTTATATATAACTTACAGTCTCCTCTGAAAGTATTGGAACGGCAAGGCCAATTCTTTTGTTTTGCTATACATTGAAGACATTTGGGTTTGAGATCAAAAGATGACTATGAGACGATAGATCAGAATTTCAGCTTTTCATTTCCTCATAGTTGTGCTAAATAACTTAGAACATGGCATCTCTGGTGGCAGACCATCCACTGACATCATCAAACTGTTCTTCTGTGCGATTGTTTTCCAGACTTGTACTACAATATCTTTCAGTTGTTCTTTGTTTTAGGGGGTTTCTCCCTTTAGTCTCCTCTACAGGAGGTGCAATGCATGCTCACTTGGGTTGAGGTCTGGTCTTTTTTTCCCCCTAATGACGTCCTTTGTTGTGTTGCAGTGTGTTGTGCTCCACCATGCTTGTCTGATGAGTTTCTATGTTTTAGATCATCCTTTCTTTCTTCACACTTTAGCCTTCCTATCACATTGGTAGAGGTTAATTTTGGTTCCAGAACTTTTGTGGCTCATCTCTGTATTTCTTTGCGAATTCCAATCTGGCTTTCTGATTCTTACTGCTGATGAATGGTTTGCATCTTGTGGTATGGCCTCTATATTTCTGCTCTCGAAGACTTCTTCGAATGGTGGATTGTAACACCTTCACCCCTGCCCTGCCCTGTGGAGGTTCAAACACTGTAATTTTCCTTGGCTGGCCTGTTCGATGTCTGGTTTCTTCAAAATGGCTGAATTTTCTCCCACAGACAGCTCTCTGGTCTTCATATTGGTTTATCCTTTTTAACTCATTGAGACAGTGGTGCCATGCTCTAAGTTGTTTAACACATTTCTAGATGTAAATATCAGGAAACGAAAGCTGAAATTCATATTCATATTCGGTCTCATAGTCATCTTTTCATCTCAAACCTAGATGTCTTCAGTGTATAGCAAAAACAAAAGAATTGGCCTTGCCATTCCAGTACATTCAGAGGGCAATCTATACAACTTTATGTGTGAGTTTGTTAGTTTTTTTGGTGTTTTTTTTTTTGCATCTAAGAGATGTATGATGGTAAATGTAATTGAACAATAGTTTCAAGCACATTGCTATTTCTGTACATAAGTTTAAATTAGATAAGCAGGTACAAAATAACTCAAAGGAGATCAAGATGAAGGTAGTTACATGAGATACATAACCAAAAATAAAGAAAAAAAATCAACAAAATCATAATTATGACAGTAAGCTCATTAAAAAATGTTTTCATATCATTAAAAAGCATCCAGTAGAAGCTTCATTGCGAGTAACAGCACTACAAACTTTATTCCAATGTATGAATTACAACTGAAGATGTGAATTAAATGTGTCTCATTTGAAAAACAAATTATGTATTTTTTTTTTTTTTTATAAGAAGAAGAAGATTTGGATTTCATTGACCGTGATAAAAACCTTCACACTTATTTTATGAAGCTGATGTATCTGTATGGAAATGACCAGGCTTTGTGACACACCTCTTCTGTGAGAAAGCATAAATGAAATTCTACATCAGCTATGTATTAATTCTCTCATAAATTGATTCAACACACAAAACGACTAATATTTAAACATTGATGAACATCACAAAGTAGCATTTCTGAAGCTGAACTGTCACGCCTGCAATTCTCCTCAATCCAAAACACTAGACCTGATTTCTAGTTACTGTCTTACTAGAGCACTGAATATTTCAAGAAATTATTTATAGTATTTATAATATTTATAATATTTCAAGAAATTTCCTAGAAATTAAGAATCTATCCTAACAAGACTTTTACTGATGTGTATTCTTAGTGGCTGTGGGTTTTTACCCATAATGCACTAAGGGCGTGTCAGCTTTAACAAAAGATTGTGTAGTGAAATAGAAGTTATTAGATATTAGCATCCATGTCTGGCTTGAATGTGATGATTCGTGTGGATGTGGAGCATTCTAGTTCTAAATGGTGCACTTATATAGGGCTTTTATCCAAACTGTATCTCATTCACCCATTCACACTCACACACCAATGGTAGCAGAGCTGCCATGCAAGGCGCTAACTTGCCATCGGGAGCAACTTGGGGTTCAGTGTCTTGCCCAAGGACACTTCAGTATGTGGAGTCATGTGGGCCAGGAATCGAACCGCCAACCCTACGATTAGTGGACAACCCACTCTACCACCTGAGCCACAGCCGCCCCTAGGAGATTAGCTAGAAAACTTTTAGCTAGCTATGAAATACAGTGGTTATAATATGTTTACACACCTCTGTTAAAATCTCAGGTTATTGCAATGTAAAAAATGAAACCAAGAGTGCGTCTCAATCAGCTCCCATGTTCAGTAGTCAGGGCATTGATCAGGGAGTCGGCCATTTTAAGGGCTGTCTCAGTCGCAGAATCCTTCCAGTGCACTGAAACGTTCGCTCCCTAAAAAATCCTACAATGCAATGCGAAAACAAGGGAGCATCGATGCTCACTATGTTCCCTTACTGGAAATGACATCATATTTTCTGAAGCCTCTCAGCTCGGAAAAAAAAGAAAATAAAGTGAACGAACTCTCAGCCAACTTCGTCTACAAATGTAAGTAGCTTGCTATCGTTGTTGTAGCTCTTAAATGATTACTTACATTAGTGGTTTTTAACTTTATTTGACATTTTACATAAGGTTTGTTTGAGTCTAATGACTTTTGAGTGTTTAACGATTAAAAAAAAAAGATCCACTACCTAGCCTATGATCCTGCTTGAAGTACCATGACAGAAACGCGTGTGATTGAGCAAACAAATTTATACGACATATAATGTCAGAAAGATATCGGTCCTGCCTGCTGCTGATAAATGCCAGTGTTGACGTTTTACAACGTGAGTACGTAGTCATTTTGCTGGAAATCGACTCATCGATGTCCTAATGTATAGTGAGCCAGGGTCCTTACCAGTACTCAAACTCGTCTACACCATGTACTGATTTACGACCTAGGGAGCCGTTTGCGATGTAAATCATGTCAGATGCAACCAACAAAATTCAAGTGAAAAACAGATATAAATGTTTTAGGGAAAAGAGAAAAAGAAAAAACTTACAGTAACCTGGTTGCACAAATATGCACTCCCCTTTTTTTGCTTGTAATACAGCACACAGTCTTTAAGTACGTGTCTACCGACTTAGTACATCTTGATTTGGCAATTTTATTCCACTCTTCCTTGCAAAAATGCTCCAGATCTATCAAATTACAAGGGGATCTCCTGTGCACAGCCCTCTTCAAGTCATTCCACAGGTTTTTGATAGGATTTAGATTTGGGCCATTCCAAAACCCTGATTTTCTAAACGTCTTCTTCTGAAGCCATTCTTTCGTTGACTTGGATTTGTGCTTTGGATTGTTATCAGGTTTTCATTTTTCTTCATCTTCAGCTGTCTAACAGAGACCTGCAAGTTTTTTGTCAATATAGTTTGGTGTTTGGACCTATCCATTATTCCCTCTATCTTGACTAGAGCCCCCGTTCCTAGCTGAAGAGAAGCAGTGCCATAGCTTGATGCTGCTACCACCATGCTTTACTGTGGGTATGGTGTCCTTTGGGCGATAAGCTGTGTTGTTTTTGTGACCAAACATTTCTTTTAGAATTATGCCCAAAAAGTTCTACCTTGTTCTCATCAGACCATAACACCATGACACATGGTTTTGGGTAATTTAGGCAGATTTGTTTTCATGAGAAAGGGAATCCGTCTAGCCACTCGACTCCATAGCACAGACATGAACAATACAAGAGATCATTGTCACATGCAGGGACTGACTTGTGTACGTACCAGATATTCCTGCACCTCCTTTAAAGTTTTTGTCTGGTCCTTTTGAAAATTTTGGCGGGATGTCCTGTTCTCGTTAATGTCACCGTAATACTTTTCTGCACTTGTTGCTGATGGCCCTTATGGTCTTCCATGGTAGATCTAATGCTTTGGAAATTCTTTTGTGCCCCTCTCCTTATCGATACTTTTCAACAATGAGATCCCGTACATGCTTTGTAAGTGGTTGATCATCGCTTCAGCAGTTGGATGCTGAAGAAAGGATGTCAAGAAAATCCTACATAAACAGCTGAGCTTTATTTGGAGTTAATCAGAATCACAGCCATACGATGATTACGTTTGAACATAAATATGAACGTGATTGGTCTATTCTGACCACGGTCACGTGCCCCATTATAAAAGGGTGTGCACAATTATGCAACCAGGGATTTGTACTTTTTTCCTTTTCTTTTCTTTATATTTGTATATAAATATATTTGTATATTTGTATATAATATATACAAATATAATAA
>JANDJT010000060.1:20371762-20395259 GCA_024331685.1 Stegophilus panzeri | reverse complement strand
AGACTTGACTTGACTAGACTAGTTACAGTTAATGTTGTGGAACATCCACGAAACAAGTCAGCTCCTTTTATCACATACGTTACTGCACCTGTATACTGTAGTTGCGCAGAAAACTTAAAGGTACAGCTTTACATCTGTCAGTTATAAAGTGCTGACACTGGACACTTGTTCCAAAAAGGAATTATTAATTATCTATACGATTTATATTTTAAAGAACACAACACTTTTGCAGCTACTGGACAGGGCTGAGGGGACCTGGAACCTGTATACATTTTATATGAAAGGCCTGATATTTAAACACCTTATGTGGATGATTTTAATGTAGTGCAATGTGATTATGGGAAATTTTGAACCTTTGACCATATTTGGAAGCCCTAAGATGAATCGGCGTCATATCCAGGGTGTATTTCCACCTCATGCCCAGCGTACACCAAATAGGCTCCGAATCCAATGTGACCCTAACCAGGATAAAACACTTAATGAAATAGAGTGAATTAATGTCATGGCCAGACGTTCCAGAGTACCTGCTTGCACAAGATACACCTTTTTAAGCCACTCTAAGCTTTTGCCATTTCTTGGGCTTTTGTCTGTTTATTTTTACTGCTAATCATTTAGATCAGAGATGTCCAAAGTCTGGCCCCAGGGCCAGATGCGCCCATGGACAGATGCTAATTGGCCTGCAGCTTCTCTTATAGAGTGTATGATAGGTGGACTGCCGGCCAAAACATTGCAATATTTCCTTTCACCTTATGGTGGCAGTAGACTGTGTTAACGCAGTTAAAATGCAAGAGATGTTTTTTCTCTGACTACAACCGCAATTTAATAAATCTGTAGAATGATATTTAATCAAGGCAACAGACAAAAAGTTCACAGCGAGAAGGGACGATTTCAAAAGAGATGGAAACCACTAAAGCATAGAAAACCTTTCATTGATGCAACCAAGTATTAAAAATGACAATTTAATTTATGATTATGTTAGTTTATAACATTAAAACCACTGACAGGTGAAATGAATAACATTGATTATCTCGTTACAATGGCACCTGTCAAGGGGTGGGATCTATTAGGCAGTAACTGAACAGTTCTCAAAGTTGGGCAAGTGTAAGGATCTGAGTGACTTTGACAAGGGGCAAATTGTTATAGCTAGACGACTGGGTCAGAGCATCTCCAAAACAGCAGGTCTTGTGGGATGCTCCAAGTATGCAGTGGATAGTACCTACTAAAAGTGATCCAAAGAAGGACAACCGGTGAAAGAGCAACAGGGTCATGGGCGCCCAAGGCTCATTAATGCACGTGGGGAGCAAAGGTTAGTTGTCTGGTCCAATCCCATAGAATTGCTGAGAGAGTTAATGCTGGCTATGATAGAAAAGCTACAGACCAGTCAGAGTGCCCATGCTGCCCCTCTCCACCACCTACAATGGGCCTGTGAGCAACAGAACTGAACCATTGAGCACTGGAAGAAGGTGGCCTGGTCTGATGAATGCTGGGTGCATGTGCATTACTCACCTGGGGAAGAGATGGCACCAAGATACACTATGGGAAGAAAGTTTAGATGAATGGATGATTTAGATGCAGGTACAATAAACATTTTAACACAATTTATAACTGTCTTGCTGTATCAGACATCCACTACTAAACATTGAACATGACCCAAAGATTGATGACTTGTTCATGATTAATGATTCATTATTAATGATGGTTCATTATTTAATTTCCTGACTGAAGTCTAAATAATATCATATAGGAGGGGCGGCAAAAAAGAGGCAGTCCTCAGTAGACACCACCAACACAATTCCTGGGGACAAAAGAGAGCTCATAGCCATTGTGATTATTGAACGCCATGAAGACATGGATGTGGATTGGTCTCAAAATAGGATTCATCTCCTCATCTCTGTTCAAAAAGCCTCAGATGAATGGTAAAATTGGATTGTGAGGCTGAATCCATCTATTGTAGTTGCTTGTCTACGGATAGTATTGTTTTTCCTCATTGATGTTGGAATGAACAAAATACTGGATATCACACCAAGCACAAAATAACCAGTGAATAAAACTTTTATTTTGAATCATGGCTGATGTGTAGTGTCCTCAAGTCTGATTTCATTATCCACAAATGTATTCATTTTATTAGATAAGAAAATCTAATATGGTTTAACTAAAATAAGTCAAAAAGGTCTTATTGACATTAAGCAATGAGTCAATATGGGCCAATAGTAGGTGTTAGCTGTCAGGAGATAAGAGCAATGTTAATCTATGCAATGAAAGCAATGAAAATCTAGCATTTTTATATAACTCGTATATGCCTATTTAAGACCGTGCATTAGGGTCATTAGTTTGCAAACGTCACATTTTTTCTACAAAAATTCAACAGTACAAAGAAAATTTAGCATTTTATTAAGAAATGCACCACATTTCTGATAAAAAACAAAACAAAAAAACATAACTGAAGCCCGAAACAACCTACCATCCAGTTTCTATGGAAATTTCGTACCTAAGACTCTATGCAGTTTTAATTGCCAATCTGAATTATAATTTGCCTTTGTACAGTATTGTATGCTGATACAAAAGAAACATATGAAGAAAAACTAATCAGGATGTTGAAGAATATTTCAGTTTCATACAAGGGTTTCATTTGAAATAATGTCTTCTTGAAAGAGAATTATTAACTGAGTACAGTTTTATATTGGTTTATGATTAACGATAAAAAACAACAACAAGTAGTTCTTAGTAGTGGAGTCAGACCTTCGGTCCCTGTTTTATTCAGTTTCAAATTACGATTATATCAAGGAATATAGTCCAGTACTTTATTAGACAGAAGGTAACAGAGTGGATGAAGTGTGGTTTTCTACTGAGAAAGACATTACAACAAATGGGCAATATTCTAAAGAGCCACTTTAGAATATTGATTTGTGGAACCAGTTGACCGTTGTACATCATTATTGAAATGCTAAACAAGACAGAAACCTTCAATGCAATTCAGGTCACTTCAGTTTCTAACTCTGGATCCTGTCCAATAACTGTCTCATTTTTCTTTTTCCAAACCCAAAGTCCATTCTCCTCTTGGTCCACTTACCTTAGTGCTCTAAAGCAATCTCTGATCTACTCTCTCAATCCGCTATAAACCTTTCTGCATCTGTTTCCATTTTCTTATCCATCGTTTTACAGATCGACCCAAACATCAGGCAAGGACTCTTGCTTGGTACATTTCTTTTTAAAGCTATATTCAGATAAACATTCTGCATATTCAGATCAGATATGTACAATGAATTTAAGGTTTTAACAAGACAACTACAAAAGGCTTTCTAAAAAAAAAATAAAAAAAAGTATCAGACAATATCACACATTTGAACCGGCTAGAGATTATACAAAAATACACATCACACCAATGACCACAATTTCAGTATTAAAACATGACCTGACTTCTCAGTACTTATTCTACCCCTGGTTTTAAATAAACATTAAGAAGAAAAGAAACAAGCATAGTACGCTACGTTTCCAGAGAAAAAGTACATTTTGGACAAAATTTTTTATTACTTTGTAAGCAAAGTGCTTTATCTGTTGTACAGCTAATAAAGGACTAGTTTTTCTGGAAACTTTATGTACTACACTTAATTTTTATTCCATTCACAATTATTACTTAAGTACATATTCTTCTTCAGACACATTTAATCAGGTGGATCTTTATAGTTTCCATACCTCCATCCATTTTCTGTACCGCTTATCTTGCACATGGTCGCGAGGAGCCCGGAGAATATCCCAGGGGCACAAGGCGGGGGAATCCCGCGACAGTGTGCCAATCCATTGCAGGGCACACTCACACACCCATTCGCATACTACGGACAATTTTAGAGATGCCAATCAGCCTACAATGCATGTCTTTGGACTGGGGGATGTAGATATTCTTTTCATGCAAATGAGCAGTGGGATGAAATATTAAGCCTTGAGAATCCAAACAATACACCAAAGAGCACACTTTTAAAAACAATGCAAAAGAGAGGAGCAATGCAGAAAACCATTTTTGAAAAATAAGTTTAGGGTTCTGCACTAGTCTTCAGTTTAGTTTTGTGACTACGAATCTGGCTGCTCAACTCTGGCTTATCACACACTGTCTAGACACTGAAAGCTGGCGCTAAAGAAACCATGACAGAAAGCGATACCGAGACAGAAAGACACAGAGAACAAGAACGAGAGCAAGAAAAGCAACTCAGCACAATACTCCCTGTGGGTGTCAGGTGATGTATTGGCTGTGATTAAAAAACACTAAAGCAAAAGTAAGCCAGGCTTGTAAAATAACAGGCAGTTCAACACTTTTTACAGCTCACACACAACTGCGAGACGGTTGGCATCAACTGGTATAACGTTTGAAAACCTCACTTGGATATTTTGCTCAGTTACATGGGCAGCAATGTTGATTTAATGGCCAAAGAAAAAGTAATCAGAAATGACATGAAAGTGTAGATAATGCGTCAAACTCTTACTCAATCAAAAGTGGAAGTATCCGGCCAAAAATGTAACCAAATGTCATATTTTCATGTGAAAAGTAACTTTATTCTATTTTAAATATAAAACTAAAAACTAATCTGGCCATTTTCCTCTGATCTCTCATTTCAACAAGCTGTTTCCACCCATAGAACTCTCGAACTTGATGTTTTTTTGTTTTTCGCACCATTCTGTGTAACTAGAGACTAAAATCCCAGGAGATCAGATACTCAAAGCAGCCTATCTGGTGCCAACATCCATGCCACAATTAAAGTCACTTAAAAAAAAATATTTATCCTTTTGTTTGATGTGAACATCAGCTGAAACTCTTGACCTGTATCTGCATGATTGTTTACATTGTGCTGCTGCCACATGATTGGCTGATTAGATAACTGCATGAATGTGTAGTTGTACAGGTGTTCCTAATAAAGTAGATGGTAAGTATATGTTCTGAATGGCGTGATATCATTGCCTTCAAATTCCTCTCTTTTTTTATTATTATTATTATTTATTTATTTTTTTTTTTACAAAAAATAAAGAACCATAAACGTCTTTCACCAGATCTGTCAAGACAGTTTAGGATTCCTTTGCATGTCGATCACAATCCTCCTCTTTCATGATGAACTTATCTTACAGGAAAATGTTTGCAAAATCCTCTTTGCAATCTAAAACAAAATCTTTACTGTCTACCATATATCTTTATCTAAACTGTTGAAACTACCAGCATTTGAACCCTTACACACTTTCAGGTTGTCCCTGCTTTATCCCACCTAATTCCAATCATACGCTGCTTATCACGCACTTCGAGAGTTGAAGCAGATGTGAAAGAGGAAGGGTACGCTGAACTGTGCCATGTGCTGGACCTCTAAACAAACAGTAATGCAAGAAGTAGGCTTTTTGGAAACACCTGCACATCTAGCGTATTGAGGAGCGTTCTTCAGTTATGCTGTAGGTCATGTGAATTATTGCAGGATGGACTAGCCACTTGTGTACTTTTACATAGTGGCAGATTGTGCTCAAGTCAATGTTTGCACCATTTTTTCTTCCAAATAAGAAAGTGTGCTGAGTATGGTTAAGAGCTGCATTGGCAGCAGGCACAAAGAGTGACCTTGGCACACAGGGCAGATTTCGCTAGGTCATGGACTAGGTCAACAGTGCCTTGACAAGGCTAGCAGTGCTTTCCACTGGCCCGCTAGTCTTTGGATGGCAGATGGTGGAAGCTTGGAAAGGAACGTCTAAGGGGGAGAGACAGGTCAGCAGAGAGAATAGAATATTAATGGAGGGAACCCAAGTCCAGCCCTGTTGTGCTGTTGTTAGTAGTCCAGCTAACACAGTAGGCTAGAGATGAGCAGCAGCTCAATAAGCTAGTGGCTCTGGTTGGCTAGATGGAGGAACATGTAGAAAATTCTGAGTAGAGATGCCAAGACAGGACACTATTTGGTAGGGTTATTGAGGGATTGTGGAGATAGAACTCATTCCAAGCCCAAAATTGTGCCTCAGCAGTCCATGTAACTTAGCAGGCTCTAGCCCTTATGTGTCCTTATGGACATTTTTGTCTTTTTCATTTTTGTTTTTTTAAATCATTTTGTCTGTGTTAATACAAACAGCATACATTCTGGCAAAAGGTGTGTATTTTTACTAGAATTTTAATATTTCACCCTCATTTGCTTTCACAAATCTATTCTAAACTAGGTACAAAAATAGTTACACTCAGGACCTTAAGGACAAAAATGTCCCCACTGAAACCCATTCAAACTGCAATATTTAATCCCCGTGACGTTTAAGCATAAAATCATGCATTCTGTGTTAATAGGCTTTTAATTTTGTTGACAAGGTTTCAAAACATTAAATTTTTAAAGAATTTTCTGAAATGTGTAGTATTTTCTCAGGTTGAGCCTGTGGGGAAAATACATGCTTTACCTTTTTTCTGATTCTGCTGTATTATATAGCGCTGCAGACCAACTGAATAAATTATAATTATATAATAGTGTGGGTGTGTTTGTTCGGATATCACAGCTGTGGTTTGTATGTGTGTGTGAACAGTTTGAAAGAAAGAAATGATATTGTACTGGAAATCACAAATCCCGCCCCATGTATACGAGTCAAAGACGGTTACAGAGCTTTGAAGATTTTTGCATTATGTAAACAAACCAACATTTAAAGGGTTACAATTCTGAAAATGAATGAATGTTTGGTAATTATGATTATAACTTATGCTGGAAAAAAAAAATCGACATCAATGAAAGTGGAAAAATTTTTTTATATATAATATTTTTATGAGAGTTTTTTACATGGACATTTTTGTGCTCTATGGACCTATGTGTAACTTTTTTTGATTGATGCACAAGGGTTAACTTAATTTCTTTATGCATTCATGTTTCTCTTTGTTGCATTGTTTGATACAGAGACATAAATATAAATAAATATAAACAGGCCGAGTGCACACGGTTCTTATTCATTTAGATAGGCATCAAAATGGTAAGCCTTTGGGTGATGGAAATATGTCCCACATTGTCCCACACAAACTTACTACTTGTTCCACATTTGGTCTGTTTGCATCTGGTCATAACAGGCTCAAAAGTGAGCACTGGCGGTATAGTGAGAGAGACCCACGTGGGTCAAAGTACCAAAGGGAGATATGAGGGGAAATGGAAAGAAGTCCACTCATGTATGCATGTTAACTGAGTACAGAATACCGCGCTAACAGTTCAGGCCCACAGATCACCAAATGTTAGGTCTCCTAAGAGATCTACATGTTCTCCAAGGGAGATACATTTGGACTGAGACATGTCTAAGAGAATGAGAGATGAGAGAATGTCATACTAAGCAACAAGAACAGTTTGTAGCAGACTTGTGGACAATGCAGTGAGTGATAGCTTACAAGGTTAGAACACCAATTAGAGAAGCCAACTAAAATCTACCAGCCATGTAGTTCCAAATGGACCAAAAGTATAAAACATTACAGACATTAGGAGATTATATCACCAGTTTTAGAGGACAAGGTACCTGTAGCTCTAACCATAGTTTCAAGCCGTTACGCAGATCGCCACATAAATTGTACATGAGGTTCGACGTGTAGGCGAGGAGAAGAAGAAAGGGAAACATGGCTGTAAGACAACTGTATTTAAAGCAAGTAATACTGTCTGTCATACAGTCACTTACAACTTACAAGGTAAGGTATCCAGGTGACATTCACTGGCCCTGTCAGTTAAGAAGGATGAAATAGACCTAACTTTAAAACTATAGCTAGCCTTCCAGGAAAGGAGTTCCCTTGTTTTTGATTGTTTGATTGGTTTTGGTGTTTTATTCATAATGACCAATCCAGTTCAACATCAACAAAATGAACAAAAGCAAATCCCAGCTATGTGTGAAATTGTGCATCTTGAGTGAAAGACTGTGATTTAAAAACCTGTAATTTACTCTCAAGTGCACATGAGCACACTTGAGTTGAAAATAAGGGGAGGACGCTCTCTAGTGGGCAAAATGACAAAGTGATTTCACTGTATAATATACTTAATTTCAAAGGGGTCAAGGTTTGTTTTTGTTCTTTTTGGTTTTTTTTGCATAAAGAGTCTGGCTGTACAAGTGCAGATGTGGGTTACTCCATGAAAACTGCAGCCAAACTGGGACATGAGGATAAAAAGGAATTTTGAAGAACACTCCCACCCTTATGGTGACATTTCCATCAAACATAATGGCATATGGGTCAAAATATAACATGTCCACTCAAACATGAGTTATGAGGCATTATATTTACTGCGCTGCACATGTAACAAGGATACGGAAACAACAATGAATTTAGCCTATCAATAAAATTTTTATTTAAAAAAAATAGGAAAACATTTGACTTCAATTCAATTCAAAACATTTGAATTCAATAGCTAAACAACATTAACAGAAGTTTGAAAATAATCAACAATTTGCACCGATCTCAAGATCTGTTAACTTGAATATTTCAAGATCTCTCTTTAGTCTATTTTTGAGCCAATCAAAAAGAAGGATTCAGAACACAGAAGTCGAGATTTTCATGGGTACAGAGTGCATCACTAGGAGGTTAAGGTAAGACCATATCAGTTATTTCACTACACTATACCCTGTGTAAGTGCAACATGGACGGCAAATTTAGAAATTTTCCCGTATTACAATGCATAACAAGCAATGGCTTATTATCCAATCACTGCAAAAGAATTCATTTTAACTCCCTTTTTGGGTATAAAGAAAAAATATTTAGAATCTATTTTCAACCTATTTTCTATTCTCACCTCTGGTAAGGTATATTGTAGATGGATGTAACCCAGCTATCCTGTCCAGGGTGTACTCCACCTGGCGCCCGATGCTCTCTGGGATAGGCTGAAGGTTTCCTGCAACCTTGAAGGATAAGCGGTATAGAAGATGGATGGATGGATGGATGTAACCCGTGATAAAGTGATAAACAATCAAAAACTTTTTTTTAGGGAAAAAAGGAAAAATAAAAAGAGTTTACACACCCCTAAGTGTACACACCCCTAAACTAATACTTTGGTGAAGCACCTTTTATTTTTATTTTATTACACCACTCAGTCTTTTTGGGTAAGAGTCTATAAGTGTGGCACATCTTGACTTATTTTCCCACTCTTTCTTGCGAAAACCTTCTAGATCCATGAAATTGTGTGGGCATCTTCTGTGCACAGCCCGCTTCAGGTCACAGCACAGATTTTTATTTGGATTCATGTCTGGGCTCTGGCTAGGTCATTCAAAAAACATCGATCTGCTTTTGGTTAAGTCATTCTTTTATTGGCTTCTGTCTCACCCCACTACTCCATAGCCCAGACATGTGAAGAATACAAGAGATTGTTGTCACATGCAGAGAGTAATCAGCGCTTGTCAGATGTTCCTACAGATCCTTTAATTTTGCCGTAGGTCTCTTGGCAGCCTCCCTGGTAAGTTTTTGTCTTGTCCTTTTGTAAATTTTGTAGGGACGTCCTGTTCTTGGTAATGTCACTGTGGTGCTCCATTTTCTCCACTTGTTGATGGCCTTCATGGTGTTCCAAGTGAGATACCATACATGCTTTGTCAGCTCTTTTGTAGACCATGGCTTCAGCAGTCAGAAAATGTCAAGAAAATCCTACAGAAACAGCTGGTCTTTATTTGGGGTTAATCAGAATAATTTCACTGATGACAGCTGCATGTAATTGTGTTTCACGGTGGGAAATTTGAAGCTTGGGAATAAGTCTGCGGCCATTTCGAGTGTAACCCCCAGAACACGACATAAAACTACAAACTTTAAAATGTTGATTTTATCTATAATCTTATGTTCTTGTAATTTCCCTGTGTTATTTTAAATAGCATGAATTGTGCTTGACTGACTGACTGAGAAATATTATTTTTACTACTGGAAACCTTCAATCAGTTTCAACGTAACCCATGCAGACACCAACGCTTACATTCGCAACAACTTGTAAAAGACCTCGCACCCAAAACGGCTGTGACCCTGAACAACCATTCCCAAAGATAACTATTAAATAGCCTCTGTACTAAAATAGGAAGACTTTTTATTACAGGAAAGGGTTATTTTAGGTAAGATAAGGAATGACACAGTAATTGATGGGGAGAATTTAGAAAGACATTATGTTTTTATAGTAGTTAGGAACAGGATGACATTGAAATTCTCATATGTATATCTCAAGGTGTAACACCTTACATTAATCATGATTTTTAACAATATTCATTGCAATGTTACATTTTTATTGCCAGTGATTTATATACATTTATATGGCTGCAGTTTTCATAGAGTGTCCCATGTCTTAAAAGTCATTTCTACTGAAGAATGGGAAAATGTATTTAAATGTGTTGTATTTTGCATGAAAAAAAACCAATCAGATTTCAATATATTACTTAATAAAACTTGCCAGTGTGTGCATGTGTGGTGTCATAAATATACCAATAAATACAGTGCTTTGCAAAAATATTCAACCACCTTAAAAGTCATCAGATTTGTCTGGATTTCAAATGACACTTGCAAACCAGTGTGCTCTTAAAGTACATTTTCAAAGTCAAAATACTTTATTTTGTCAGCAGATCTTTAGAAAAGCTAAAACATGCTGCTTACATAAGTATTCAAACCCTTCAGGCTAGTACAAGGTAGAACCACGTTTTGCTGCAATAACAGCTCTATGTCTGTGGGGTAAGTTCCTAGCAGCTTTGAACACTGTTTGGGAGTGATTTTCGCCCATTCTGCCTGCCTGATCAAGTCGTTCAGGTTGAATGGATGTCATTTGTTGACTGCAATTTTCAAAGAATGCCACAGAGTTGGAATGTGATTCAGATCTGGACTCTGACTTTTGTGTGTTTTGCAAAACAACACTCCTACATGGCTGAAAGGTGAAGTTTCTTCCAAGCTTTTTAAGCATTTTTTTAGCAGACTGAAGCAGAGTTTATTGTAATATCCTCCTTTATTTTGTTCCATCCTTTCTCGCTTCAATTTTGCCAAAGTTTTGAGGATGAAAAGTATCCGCAGAGCGTGATGCTGCCACCACCATATTTCACTGTAGTGATGGTGTTAACTGATTTAAAAAAAATATTATTATAATAGATAAATAAATTTAAATCTATATTCAGATTTCTGTAATGCTCCTTTACAACAATGTCCATTGTTAAAAGCACTTTATAAATAAAACTGTATTTAATTGAGGTTTGCACCACACATTTTGAAACTTGCCCAAATAAAGTATCTCGATCTGGGTTCATCTCGCCAAAAAAAAACCATCTTTACTGGGTCATACTGGGGGACCTAAATACTTATGTGAGTAGCATTTTTCAGTTTTTGATTTTCTTGGAAATACTTGCTGACCAATAATTACCTTTGACTTTGAAAGAGAACATGAGTTTGCAATAAAAATACAGAAAGAACAGAACAGAAAGAATTTGCATATTTATCATGTATTAATCAGACAATCTGATCAATTCCAGGGAGGTGAATATTTTTGCAGGCCCTTGTACCTGTACTTGTATGTGTGCTTTTAAAAAAAAATTCTGTCATTTCAGCTGTCCTATGTAGAAAAGATAAACAATGCAGTTAAGCATTAAACTTTTAATTGAATACAATAATAAAATTACAATGCATCATCCATCCATCCATCCTGCTTTATCCTTTTCAGGGTCACGGAGAAACCTGGAGCATCGGGCACAAGGCGGGGTACACCCTGGACAGGCCACCATGCACCCACAATGCATCATGATTAGGATCAATCAATGATGTCATTGATATTTGCTCCATTTAAAGTATAAAAACAAGTTTAGCAGACATTTTTACAGACAGTAGACAGTTTAACACAACTGCACACACATACACACACACATATACACACACACACACACACACACACACACACGCAAAATACCTACAAAATACCTAAAACATTTCACATAGACTATTGTTTACCAAGACCAAACAACCATGTCTGTTTTATTTATCATTTACTGTATACACACTTAATTTGCATATACTATGAAATTTTACAGTCATGCAAAATATAAGAATATTCATTGCCCTTTCATAGAGCAAGTGTAGCGACGTTAGCTCTCAGAATGGTGTAATCAATGGACACTCTACTATAGTGTATCTTAATGCTGTTATACAGTAGCCTAATTATCATTAACTTTGTTGTTTTTTTAAGTATTGTACGTGACTATTTGGAGTATGGCTGCTATGTGTGACAATCCTGTTTACTTTATGTCGTCTAGACAGCACTTTGCAGCAAACATGCAAGACTAAGACGAAAATATCCGAAATTCATGGCTATGTGATAATTACATTATATTACTGACTAATTAGGAAAACAGTGATATTTTGTTGATAAATTTATATCATTTTCAACACATCTTCCAAAGTTTTTTTTTTTTTACATTAACTTTGGATCTGTGTGTGTGCATGTCTGTGCACGTATACATGTGAGTGTGTGAGAGCTTGTGTGTAAGAATTGCCAACAGGGAATTCGATGACAGTGCACACCCATGTACAGGACTGAACTGGTGGACCCTGCTATACCAGTTTGCATATCTTTTTACACACGTATGAAAAGTTTCCCCTTTGCCTCTTTTTGTATTGTATAACATCAGCTTACACTCTTAGGGAAAAAAGGCTTTCTCAATGATTTACTGGACAGCTGATGTCTACTCAAGAGTCTTTTCTGAAGACTGTTGTAGATTTTTACATAGTTCTCTCAGAGGGACAAACTGGGGAACACTTGGGGGTACTAGATTGAACTTTTTTTCTAAGACTGCACAAAGATTTTTATGCTGTTGACTATTTTGTGTAATAAATATAATGATAATGAGACTTTATTGGTCACATATACATTACAGCACAGTAAAATTATTTTCTTCGCATACCCCAGCATGTTAGGAAGTTGGGATCAGAGCGCAGGGTCAGTCATGATACGGCGCTCCTGAAGCAGAGAGGGTTAAGGGCCTTGCTCAAGGGCCCAACAGTGGCAGCTTGGCAGTGCTGGGACATGAACCCCGTGCTTTCGATCAGTAACCCAGAGCCATAACCGCTAAGCCACCCCCCCCATAGTGCTAAATACTCGGCTGAACATGTTTTACAGTATATAGAAAATTTTGCTTTCTGTGTGTGAAACAAGATGGCTCAATTTGTGTCTGTTATATTTGTAATACTTCAAAAAAACTTCTTTATACAGTATAATACCTGTATGTTTTACTTTAACGCTTAATAATACCTGTAATATCTAATCAAAACAATGACGCATGCCGCTCACTGTAGCACTGTAGATCAGGAAGACTGGCTTTCTCACATAGTGTGCTTTACACCTGATTGAAATGAGATTTATATACACTCCGATCAGCCATAACATTAAAACCACTGACAGACAGGGCCGGAGTGGGACATAATTTCAGGCCGGGAGTCTCACACTCATCCAGGACACCCCCTACACCCACAACAAATTTTTAAGCCACTGACAAACCTATTTTTTTTCTTTCCTGAATTCAATGTATTGCACACAGTACGGCCATCCCATAAAAACATATACAAGAAACCTAGAGGTAGTGAAGCAGTCCTAATTTATATCAGCTTACATGGGTTTGCCAAGCATTTAACAAACACCAGAAGTGCAAAGCTGCCAGTAACTCTCTACTTTTCACTCATAAAAGTACATTAAATGCAGAACAGAGGTAAACAAAAAACTTTTTTTTGTTGTTGCCATTTTTCATGTATGCTATGAACAGAACGGTCTCAACACTGTAGAGAGTACTGTAATTTGTGCAACTGTAAGTCACTGTAATTTGTGAGCACAGAATCAAAATTTCTATTAGTTAAAATTTATGTATCGCATTAGGGCAATGTTAACCATTGAGGTTTAACCTTACTATATTTCATAATTTCATACAAATAGATTAAAGCATATTTAATTTCTCTTAATCTACCCCACCTGTCATCTCAGGTTCACCCTGAAGTGTGACCACTGCTCAGAGCTAGTGCCAGGAGAAAAGGATTTTTTTACATATGTGCAGACATAATTTTCTAAATTGCCTAAATATCTGTTTGCGCAGTACTAACAACATCATGACAATATCTATGTAGAAAAATCCTAATATTGAACATGATATTACCTTTTATGACTCATAGCTTGGAAATGTGTTTGTTGTGTTGTTTGTTGTGTTGTTGTTGTTGCTTGCCCTAGCTGTATGTGTAATTTCAACATTTAAAATAATAAATTTGGATATTTGTCTGCTATACAATATAATGTATATAACTATACAATAGATAATGCTGTCCTTTAGCATATTTTGAGTGATGATAATAATAGTGCTAATGGTTGCTAGTAGTGAAACTGTGGTTAATACTTGATTAGCTAAGTTAACGAATACATAGCTACAGTATTTAAAGATGAGCCTGAACTACACTTGAAGCCATAAACTGGTCGGTAATTTTGTTATGTTTTTGCTGCTTCTTTTTAGGGGTTCATGATTTATTATCGATTTATTATCAAATGCCAAAGTCGAAAAGGATCACTTGAGTACATAGGACATGCAATAATATAAAATAATAAATAAATTTTTAAAAATGAAGAAAAAAACCCCCAAAACATCAGGGCAGCCAAATCAGTTGTCAGGCCACTGGGAATTCTCCCGGTGCTCCCGATGGCCAGTCCATGCCTGCTGACAGGTGACATGAATAACATTGATTAACTCGTTATACTGACACCTGCCAAGGGGGGATATATTATGCAGCAAGTGAACAGTCAGTTCTCAATGTTGATGTGTTGGAAGCAGGAAAAATGGGCAAGCGCAAGGACCTGAGTGACTTTGACAGTGGCCAAATTGTGATGGTTAGACAACTGGGTCAGAGCATCTCCAAAACTATTATCCCAAAAATATAATAATAATAATAACAATAATAATAATAATAATAATAATAACAACAACAACAACAACAACAATAATAATAATAATAACAACAATAACAACAATAATAACACCAATAATAATAATAATAATAATCATCATCATCATCATAATTAAACATTTCTAAGTAACAACATAATTAGTGCTACTTTACTAAGCTATAAATTGGATAGTTGGTTGTTCCAGCTTTCTTGGAGAACATGCTACAGATCTTCTGTCTCTGCAGATAAAATATGGGGCAGACTCAGTGATGTAAAAAATGTGTGTGTGTGTGTGGTAGGTTGTCAGAAATGTGTTCTATAACTAAGCACATGCCTTTTTTGTTTATCTTCAGTAATTGCTTTATCCTGGTCAGGGTCAGGTATGATCTGGAGAATATCCTGGGAACACTGGGCACGAGGTGGGAATAATTTAGTTTTATTTGTACAGCGCTTTTAACAATAGACGTTGTCCCAAAGCAGCTTTAGAGAAATATATAAATTCAGCATATTGATTTTAAACATATGAATTTATCCCTAATGAGCAGCCAGAGGTGATGGTGGTGAGGAAAAACCCCCTGAGATGCTATGAAGAAGAAACTTTGAGAGGAACCAGACTAAAAAGGGAACCCATCCTCATCTGGGTGACACCAGATAGTATGATTATAAATAAATACACCCCTTCTATAAATGTGCTAATATTACATGGTCAAGTAGTGCAGTTGTGTAACCAGGAAAATTCATTACAGTTTTTGCATGAAGTCTGTTTTGTTGAACTTCTCCACTGTTCACTGATGGAGACTTGAGTGCAAAACTGTTTGTGGTAATTGCAGTCCTAAAGCTTTCATAGCAATTGTAGTCCAGGCCATCACAGCATAACTGTTCATATGAATTACCATACAAAGCCATCTTTATGGTTTTTAACCCTCCTAATATGGTTGAGATGTCTGAAATACTGGTTAATCTCTCTTTTTCTCTTTGAAATTTTTTGACTCTCTTCATTTAGGTTCATGAACTTTTAGGGTCTCGGACAAGCCAAAATAAAGGTTGACTGTTTTAAACTGTTCTTTGCTGTGTTTGTGTGTATTTAAACTGTGGAAGTCATTTTGACCCATAACATAATGGATGTAACTTTTTTTCCCCCAACATAATAGGAAGGTTAAGTGGTACCATTCTCAGTAATCTCAATGATCTTTAGGCTGCACAATGTGGGGCCATCCTCAGCAGCATGTGACTTCCAATTGATGAGAATTCCAGCCAGAATTAGGGCATCAGGATGGATCAGGCAGATCCAGAGAGCAGGAGGGGTCAGGGTCACTGGTATCTCAGGAGTATCATTTGTAGTTCGACAGAAAGAGAGAGAGAGAGAGAGAGAGAGAGAGAGAGAGAGAGAGAGAGAGAGAGAGAAAGATTGTTAGGTATGCTTATTGCCCCGTAATGGTTAAAGACAATGCACTTTGCGTGAGTGCAAGCAGGGACTCCGGCAAGACTAGCTATGACAGCATAACTAAAAGGGTGAGCAAGAAGGGAACACACCAAGGAATACACCTTGATGGGATGCCAAGCCATCACAGGGCCTCATGCATACACACACACACCCACACACAAAATCACACAGTCATTCACACCTAGGAGCAATTTGGCATAGCCAATCAACTTACTGGCAAGTTTTTGAGAGGTTGGAGAAAACCCGAGAACCTGGAGGAAACTCACGTGGACGTGAACATGGACATGAGAAGAACATGAAGTAACTCCACACATATTACTTGGAAACGTCATGGTATATTACTCAGATCATTCTCCTCATATTTCTGCTTAGTGACAAGAAACAAAGAGTAATGGTGCTACACATCACAGTGTAATGAAGGGAATCCAACCCTGTTCTTACAGATCGAGATAAACTGGTTTCATCCAGTCTCTGGAACACCAACACCCAAGTTTCTACGTGAATATGAGAGTTCTTTGGCAAATTATACTACAGCTTTCACTTGCTGATTGGAGCTTAACCCTACATTATTAGAGACTTTGATTAGGGACTCTCTGATTCTTTTATTCGTAATTCCAGATTGTTTTATTGATAAAGTTCATTGACCAGGAGAAAGTCATATATATGCGTGAAAACTGTCTTTAGTTGGTTTAACTGAACAGGGATTTCTGAAATTCATTCATTTAAAAGAAACAAAAAACAAACCTACATTACACAAAACAGCCCCTAAGTACAAAAATCTCTTAATTATAATTTTTTATGTAAAACACATTTGGTTATAAACAGCATGAGCATACATAGAAGAATTTGCTGAGAAGCCGAGTGGAATGTGTACGTGTATGTTGCTGATCAGAAAAAAATCTGGAACGGAAATGTTTGTCATAGCACAGGTTGCGGTGCGACAATTCAGACAAGCTCTGCTGCCAAAACCGCAGATGTCTAGAATATTTCTCTGTCATGTTTATGTTGTCCTTAATCTTTAATAACCTCTATCAGGGCCTAGTTAGGGTTGTGCTGGATCTGGATGAACACGCTCACTAGGTGTGCTGTGGAAATATACCCTGGATGGGACACCATTAGTCCATGGCAGGACTATGTTGTGATATTAAATATACTTTTTAAAAAGATATTTTGTACAAATAATATATGATTATTTCAATATGTTAGAGTAAAACTTTTCAAAGCGTGTGTAAAATGAATAATCTGACTTCATACTAAAAAGGTAATAAAACAAAGTGAGCAGAAATACTCCTTTGTTTTGGTGAGTGTGATACTTTTGCTGTTGTATGTGAAAAATGAATCACATTTATTTGTCCTTGTCACAGCACATGCTGTGCTGTAATTACAGTATTTCTCCAACACCCGAGTGCATCTGACATATTTTAGTGGGGCAATAAAGGCTTTCATTAGCCAAACATAGGTGTCAATTGAGTGAAACCCATTGTACAGAAATAGATCCATATGGAAAGGAGATCTAATCCAAAGTTCAGTTTCAATTCTTTTGCATGTCAAGCATTTGCTTAATCTCACACCCTCCAGGGTCAATGTTGTTTTTTTTCTTTCTATTGTTGTGTTCTCAGGAGTTGACCTCCCTCCCCTCTCCAAAAACACTGAAGTTTATAAGTCATGGATGTTAAAATGCATAGGGTTAGGGTTTATGATATAAATGGATAGTCAAATAATTAAACAATACATCATTTAAATAATTCAATAATTATAGTCTATAATCATTCTTGTACTTCATTTACACCTCTGTTCACCAAATGTTTCTTCATACAGCAGTGTTTAACAGCAATAAATGCTCCAACAGTTCCAACTCATCTCTCTAACATATACTAATCATTTTCTAAAGCTACATCTTAGCCAAAAAAATATATGCTTATTCTACATGTGGAAGAAATGGTCTTATTTTGCGTTCTTGAAAAATATTTCATATTTTCAGGTTAGTAAAGTGCTTCGACCAGGTCTAACTGTAATTATATGCATGTCGTTCATTTGTTTAGGTTTGTTGCACAGGGATTTATGAAATTCACTCTTTTAAGACACCTTACCTCTCTCTCTCTCTCTCTCTCTCTCTCTCTCTCTCTCTCTCATATATATATATATATATATATATATATATAGTGTCCATGCTCATAAACAGTTAATTTAAATCTGTTTTTAGAAGTATATAAGATTTAAATCACCTACATAGACCGTTATACAGTTTTTAAAAAAAAATTATTATTACTGCAACATTGCAGCATGTGTCTTGGTCATTTCTGTAATCAAGTAAAAAAAAATTCAGGCTGCAACAAACATTATTAGCGTTTCTTTTTCTTTTGAACAAGACATGATATAACTTCAGAGCTAAACTACATGATTGTTTTTTTGTTAAAATATATTTAAATAAGTATAAATATATATGTTTTCTATCATTTTTGGGCATCATGATTTTTATTAATCACATACACAATTATATACATAATATAACATGCAGTTTTTCACTGTGATGAAAACATCACAGATGATTTTTCCCCCTAGTCCTATATTCACAGCATCAAAACAAAACAACTCCATCCATCTTCTATACCGCTTTATCCTTTTCAGGATCACAGGGAAACCTGGAGCCTATCCCAGGAAGCATCACGGGGTACAACCTGGACAGGGTGCCAATCCATCGCAGGGCACACACACTACGGACATGCCAATCAGCCTACCATGCATGTCTTGGGACTGGGGGAGGAAACCGGAGTACCCGGAGGAAACCCCCCGCAACACGGGGAGAACATGCAAATTCCACACACACACACAGGGCCACGGTGGGAATCAAACCCTCAACCCTGGAAGTGTGAGGCGAATGTGCTAACCACGAAGCCACTAACAACTCTATTATGCAAAATAGGTCCTAAGCCCAAAAATCTCTACCTTTTTTTTGTTGATGCTGTTCTGTAATTCTCTTACGAATAAATAAATTGTTTGACTATGCATGCAAAATTTTACTAAGACATTGAGTGGAATATTGACCTGTACCTTACATATCAGAGAATAATCTGGAAAGGAACTGTTTGTCATAGTCATGATCGCTTTCTAAAGCTACATCCTAGCGGACAAATTTAATTTTTTTTTTTTTTTTTTCTTAAAAAAAACTTAAATAGTTTAAGTACATAAAACAATGAAATAGAAAAAGAGAGAGCAAGAGACCGAGAGACAAACAGAGAGAGACAGAGAGACAGGCAGAGCAAGAGAGACAGACAGAGAGACAGACAGACAGACAGACAGAGAGAGACAGAAAGACACAGAGACAGAGAGAGACAGAAAGACACAGAGACAGACAGAGAGACAGAGAGAGAGACAGAGCCAGAAAGAGACAGAGACAGAGAGCCAGAGCCAGAAAGAGACAGAGACAGAGAGACAGAGAGAGAAAGAGAGAGCGCTATTGCTACTGAATGGAGTTTCGGTCCAAATTCCGGAAGTTTCTTTCATGCTCGAGCCCATCAGATTGTGGGAGGGGCTTCGGCACAGGTGCGTTAGTATTTAGAGCAGGTAGTCGTGAGTCAGTGATCATTTACACCAGTTAGCGAGAGGACGGAGGAACGTGGGATTAAAAATCACGCGGGACGAGGCAAAAACCGTCAAGGTATGTTGAGTTTTTAAAGCTTTATTTACAGCAGTGTCACTGAGTTTGGTTGAATGCGTTTGAGAAGCCAGTCAGAGTTTTAAAAAGCCCGGCAGCATGGAGCATGGCTCGTGCTGTTATTCTGTTGCTTGGAGACGTTTTGATTGAGTAAAACCTAGAAGCGGTTTTAGACGCCCACTTCTCCCTTCATGGGTGGCAGCATGTGCGCAACCTGTCGACCTTGTTAAGGCGTAACACCAACTCTTTCATCATCTGCTTGCTCATTTTGATTATTTCTGTCTGAGTTTTATTTGATTGGTGGTTTAAATCTAGTTCATGTCCTCTGAGCTCCAGAATTTTCTGATTCAATTTGTATTTTCTGGAGAAAGTGTCTGAAAAGGAATCTGATTCAGTGTGGGCTTTCTTGTTTTCAAAACAAGTTTCTGGTGAGACTCCTCAGATCTGATTATCACTGTTGAATTTCCAGTTTTGAGGCATCTTGTGTAGTGACATCTTGTTGTTTCAGGGGCAAGTAAGCATCTTTAGAGGATGGAGCTCAACAAACTGACCTCAAGTGCTGCTTTGCTTTATGATGAGTTGCTTAAAGAAGCAGGTGAGTTTGTTCATGTTTTGGACTTCTTCTAATCCAGCCTTCCAGCTAATCTATGAATTGTGGAAACTGAATAGTTTTGTTTTTGTATTTCTCTGTAGACCCAAGAGTTGAGGACTGGCTCCTTATGTCCTCCCCGTTCCCTCAAACCATGATCATCCTTTCCTACGTCTACTTTGTCACAGTGCTCGGACCTCGTCTGATGGAGAATCGTAAACCTTTTGACCTCAAGCAACCTATGATCATCTACAACTTCAGCATAGTTGCATTCTCTCTCTACATGATTTATGAGGTAGGTACCCATGATGGATTCTGTGCCTGTAATGATTATACAGTAAGCTCTTTGAATTTTAAGTACTTGGATAAGGTATTCATGATCTTGGCCATAAGCAAGAACTAATGGACTGAAGTAACTGTAATTCTTTTTTCTATTGTAAAACCCAATGGGAGTGGTGAAGGAATTCTTGAGCTGTCATTGAGAACCTGACTTCAAAAAATGAAGGTGTGGAAGGGTGTGCACTATAATGTTAATGTAAGCAATTTGTTTGTTTCCTTTCCAGTTTCTCATGTCTGGCTGGGCCAATGGTTACTCATACAGGTGTGACATTGTGGACTATTCCAGCTCACCACAGGCTCTCAGGGTAAAAAAAACCCAAAACAAAACCTAACTGTTTTTTGTTCTGTAAGTCATTTATCAAGTGTATATCTTCATGATGCATGACCAACTGTCTTTACTCTTTAGATGGCATGGACATGCTGGCTGTACTACTTCTCCAAGTTCATCGAGATGTTGGATACTGTAAGTGCTGGTTTTGTTAGCATGTTTCTGCTTTTCAACCGTTGTTGTGAAGTTGTTGTGTTGCTTAACTTGCTTATCTCCCCCTTATTTTGACAGATTTTCTTTGTGCTGAGAAAAAAGAACAGCCAAGTCACTTTCCTCCATGTGTACCATCACTCAATCATGCCCTTCACATGGTGGTTTGGAGTCAAGTTTGCTGCAGGTAGAGTGTCGGTTTATTTGGGTGTTATGTTTCTTTCAACCCCCCCCCCCCCCCAATTATTCCATGAGAAATGACGAGATCTGCACGTTCTTTTTCAGGTGGTCTGGGAACCTTCCATGCCCTCTTGAACTGCTGTGTCCATGTGATCATGTATACATACTATGCCCTGTCTGCTATGGGCCCAGCGTATCAGAAATACCTCTGGTGGAAGAAGTACATGACGACCATTCAGCTAGTAAGTCATGGTTCTTATAGTACAAGTCATTGTCTCAATTCTGCTACAAACCATATCTAGACAACAATCAAGCTGACTTGATATTTTGTGCTGAAATTAACTAAATTTTGTTTCTAAGGTGCAGTTTTTGATGGTGACCGTCCACATCGGCCAGTTTTTCTTCATGAAAGACTGCCCATACCAGTTCCCAGTGTTCCTCTACATCATTTGGTTGTATGGACTGATATTCCTGGTTCTTTTCCTCAATTTTTACTACCATGCATATACCAAGGGCAAGAGATTGCCCAAAGTCCTTCAGAATGGAGCATGCTTCCTAAACCGTGCACACAAGAAGATTGAATAAGGACTTTGTACTCTGTCGTTACCCATAAGTGAAGATCCTGCAGCTTTTTAAGTTTTCTTTAGTTTCCTTTAACCATTTCAGAAAATTCACCCACTGTGTTTTATGTTAAAACTTTGTGGAATGCCACTTTCTCACTGAATGAATATTGCTCGACTAGCACATGTGGTTTTACACTGAAGATGTGGATCCTGGTTTGTACGGTCTTCACTCGGGTTCTGAAATGTTTATGGGGTACGATATTTTAATATACCCTTCGATTATACATTTTAAGCCAAGCTTTGAAATATGATCTAACTGCTGGTTTAACTGAATACATGGATTGTGAGAGCGAAGGTACTTGTTTTTAATGCTGTTGGCCTTTTGAAAGGGCGGTGAAAGGTCTGCTTTTTACTTGGTAGGTTCCTTAAGCAAACCTTGGGCCCTTTCCCCAATGAAGAGCATGACTGATAACTACGCTTGAGTCCTAGGTTGAATGTGGTAAATGTGACAGCTGGGTTAATTTGGAGTTTTCAGCTTTTGGAAAATTTTATTTTCAGTGTTTATTGTTAACTTCTTAATATAGCTATTCTTGTGTGTTTGTGTTTTTTTTTTTTTTTTTAAAAAGTCTGACTGAGGCATTGGTGTTCTTCAAAGAACCAAATATGCCAGTGATCTGTGGAGACTGTTTGTTTATTACTGTTATTTTCCCCAAGTCCTTGTATTTATGTATTGTAATTCTTTACAGCGCTCTATTTATATACTTCAATTTTTGTTAAATGGAAAAATTGTACCTTTTTATTCAACAAAATAAATTATTTGTCAATACGTTCCTTTGTTTTTGTGCATTTGTTGCTAATGCTGACCCGGAAGTCTTCCTAACCATATTTGGCGCAACCAGTTTGGCACGTGATCTTTCGTTGTCCAATCACGTTGCCCGAATCTATGTGTCCAGTTTGAAAACCGAGCGTGCCTCCTTGTTTAACAATTTTATTAGGAAGTAAATGCGAAGAAGTTTGACGGACATGAAACCGATGTTTTAATTTAAAGTACTTTTAATAAGTTGTTCATTATAACAACAGGATTAAAAATGGATGGGGATATGATCGGCCCCGGTCCGTACAGGGCAACAAAGTTGGTAAGTTTTGCACGCGCTCAGTTAACACTGGCACGCGAGTGACTGATTACAACAAATTTTCTGGTAATTTCTTGCTTTTGTGAAGTTATAATGTATTATTTTGTTTAACGTTAATTTCGTGGTTCGAGTTTATGAATAATTTTAGTATTTGCAGGTCAAACAACGCCGGGGTCTTTCTTTTCTTTCTTTCTTTTTTAAATTTTTTATTTTTTTTTTTAAACCCTAAAACTTTAATTTTGAGTTATAGCTAGG
>JANDJT010000060.1:20343951-20355239 GCA_024331685.1 Stegophilus panzeri | reverse complement strand
ATTAATAATTACATCTTACATCTTTACATTACATTACATTAGGAATTGATTGTGTGTGTGTGTGGTTGTCTGAGAGTTAGGAAAGAGAAAACATACTAGTGGGAGGGATGGGCATACCAAATTGTTGAGGCCCCCCTGGCGGCCCCCACTTCGAAAACCACTGGTCTACAGTATATCACGCAGCCCTGGTACAGACAGAAAAGTGAGCAGATACAGCTTTCTAACCTGTCGTTATTGAGTTGTTTCAACTGCAGCGGTTTGTTTTCTCTGACGTTCCGACATCTTGCTTACTAATCTTTTCATATTTTTCCTCGGCCTCAGTTCCAGAGATCCTATCCTGACATCTACCGCAGACGCTTCCCTACACCTGAAAGCGAAGCTGGCATTTTTCCCAAGATGCCTCAGAAGCTCAAACCCCAGCTGACATTCTTCACCCTGAAAAAGAAGTCGTTGCAGCCTTTCCAGAGGAGCTGGAGCTTCCGTGCTTGAACCAAAAATACAGTTAGCTCATCACAAAGCTGGCAAGTACTGGGGGAAAAAAAACTGTCTACAGACTTCGTTATCAGCCTGTAGCTTCTGGGAAGTGTAGTATTGTTAGAGCTGGAATTGTTCTGTTTCATCTCAGTGCATGACTGCTGGAATATTCCTGCTTTTAATTACACTTGGAAAATCGACACTGGATTATGGATTATTTAATTGAATACGTCTCATGTAGTCATCACGATATCCAGTGATGACTGCTTGAAGTCTTATTTTTCAGAAGACATATCACTGATCTTGTCTAGTCAAAGACTCGAACTCTTGATAAATATTTATGTGTGATCGCTTCGGACAGCACGGCAGAGCCTGGCGTAAGAGTGCACGCGAGATGTTGTTTTTATTGGATTGTCAGCAACGGTAATGTAAAACCCTATTAACATATAAATCGCAGAGGTGCCAATATATATGGTTTAGCTGTAAGATTTATCCTTTTTGACCCCTTGTTTTTTGAGGTATCGTATCGTACGACATATGTTAAACTATGTAGAGGATAAAATTCATCCGGCTGAAATTCACCGAAGGGGAAAGGACGCGGGATGCGAAAGACGGTTACTTCCACTCCCTCTCTTAGTGAACTTTGACCTGTGAATTTACAAACTTTAGTCTTGTGAGCAAATAGAATAAAAAAAAAAGTCGGGGCTGTGGAGTCTTGTGAGGTAAAAAAAAAAAAAAGAAAAAGCTGCTAAGTAGCGTCACACAGATGTGCTGTTTTCTTACTGTTGTTTGGAGCACATCTGGAAAAGAAATTGGCCGTCTCGTTCACTCACATACACTAGGATTTTTTTCGGGTAATTTTTTCGTAACGTTTCGGGTCAGTTCCAGGTCCGGCTGCTCGTCTCATGTTTTTCTCGGCTCGCTGCGAGACAGAGGGCAAGGAAAGTAACGTACAGTTGCACCGTATCTGCCGTTGTCTTTCATCTCATATTTTCATTGTACATACATTTTCTTCTCATTGTACATCCTATTTTTTCTATTTTTGTATTGCAAGGTGTAGTTATATAGTTTTTCAAACAAGTAATTTGTTTTCATTTTTTTTTTTATTATTATCATTTGTATTTAAAAGATTTCATATTGGTTGTATTTTTTTGTCACAGTATTAATGTTTTGTTACTCAACCAAGGTAGTAATCATTGTGGACTTTGTTTTTGGCTGCTTATTTGGGATGATCTGTTTTTGAAGTGTGTATTTTATTGAAGTGAGTACATACATGATGTTCTTATTAATCCCAATATAAAAGTGTATTTGATAGCGGAAAGGTCATGCAGTCCTCCTTCAAGTCTCACTGCTTGTCATTTTTGTTGTTGTTTTTGTTTATTTGTAAAGATTAAATTACATATGGCTCAAACTGTATATTTGTATTTTTCAAATGCTGGAGTTAGTGTTACTGTCTGAAATGTTGTATAGTGATCACTGCTGTAATGGAAAAAAAAAACATGTATAAAGAAGTCATTTGCATATGGAAGTGATTTTGTTTGTTTGTTTTTCCCCCTACAATTCTGTTTATTCTTCTTTTTCTTCAGTTCAACCAGTTTGAAACCTGTTTCTGGATTAAAAGTATGTAACAGGTAGAATTTTTTTAACATCACACACCATAAATCAGTCCGTACAGGATTTCGCAGAATTTTTTTTTTTTTCAAAAATGCTTGATTTTTGGCTGCAAAATACATTTGTAAATGTTTTCAAAGTTTTTGTGTTTGTTTTACAGAAAACTAAATTGTATTGGCGAAATTGCAATTGCATGAAATTGTTTTGCACGCGTTCACAGTGATGTTTGTTGGTAAATGAGGCCTTTTAGCTGTACTCGTGTTCAACGCACGTGAATCGAAGAGGGCTTTGACTGAATGCGGGTTGTGATGATGTCACACGTCGTGTCTTGACCCAGATCTGCAGAAAATCTGCTGTAATTTTGAAAAATTGCAAGCTCCTCAAAATATTGCCGTTTGCTTGATTTTGAATTCATTTCTGCGACCGCAAAATCACAAAATCCTGGAGGGACTGCTACATTTACTTTTAAGTGGTGATTTCTCTGATTGGTCAGAAGTAGGAGTAAGATAACTGTAGGAAGAGCAGAGAACGCTACATCTACAACACAGAGACCCATATCAGGATTGAACAGGAATTGGCTACAGGCACAACTGACCAAAATTTTCCAAGTGCAGGAAAGTTAACTGACAGTAAGAGACCATTACATATGAACATGTGCAACATGGCTCATCTATCACTTCCTTCAGTAATAGCATAGAAGAAGAGAACACATCTTGACATGCTCTTGGAGGAAAGGGTCCGAGAGTGTTTTTTGAAGGTTTTGAGGAACTCGTCACTTTTTCTGCGGTTGTTTGTTTTTAACATCCACCAGACTTACTGAATTAATCAGAACTAAACTTTACAAGAGTTGGAACACAGACCTCACTAATATGAATAGAAAACCGTAACAAAGAAACACAATCTATAGATAAAGGGTTATTAGACCTGGTCCGGGGGCACAGTGGCACGCTTGCCTCGCACCTTCAGGGTTGGGGGTTTGATTCCCACCTCTGCACTGTATGCGCAGAGACTGCATGTTCTTCCCGTGCTTTGGGGGTTTCCTCCCCCAGTCAAAAGACTTGTGTTGTTGGCTGATTGGCATGTCTAAATTGTCTGTAGTGTGCGAGTGTGTGTGTGATTGTGACCTGCCTTGTGCCCCAAGTCCCCTGGGAAAGGCTCCAGGCTCCCCACTACCCTGTGTAGGATAAGCAGTATAGGAAATGGATTGATGGATGTATAGTATGTATGGAGACCTGCTTCCCTTCACATGCCTGATCCAGCTGATCAGTTAATTATCCTGCACTTCATGGTTTGGATCTGGTGTTGGAAGTAGGAAAAACCCTCAGATGCAGAATGGGAAATTCCTGTCGGCAAATGCTTTCCTGGTATTTCGAGATCCACACCATTGTATTAACAGGATAGTCCTAGCAGACAGGAAGGGAAAAAAAGCTTCACTCGGTCAACTCACAGGTCAGAGTCCGCCTAGACAAAGAATCCGGTCACTACCAGAAGCAAATCAGGCATCCTTTGATGATTTGCCTTTTCCGCTGCGAGAATTTTATTGGCTTTTGGTCTCCAGGTGTCTCCTTATCAACATACCAAGGGGTCAAGCGTTAGGTGAATGGTACGGCTAAACTCTGTCACCATGAGCGTCAAAGATAAGACAAGGCACCTGCGTGTACCCATACCTCACACGATATAAATGAGTAATCTGACCTTATCTTAATATTAAGCAAACCAACTCCAAACGTTTGTTTGCGGTGTTGCTTTTCTGCTACTTCAGAGTTCTCCAAGGCGTCCTGCTGCAAACGAACGTCAGCCGTCATGATTTTGATGCACACGACATTATTGACCTCAGCAGGATGCCTTGTTAGTTCACTTTTGAAAGCACACAGAAAAGGTTTTTCATGTTGAGAATAAGAATTGTGCAGCCATGTAATGACTTGTGAGTCATAAAGAGTGAAATTTCTTTCGTCTGGTTTGTCAGTACTCTTAATACTCCTACACTTATATTGGGTTTAGTCATGAATTGACGCAGGTTCTGTATGGGTCTATACCATCAGAACAGCGAATGCATTGGAATATCTCAAAGGGACATTATCAGTAGAGGATAATAATAATAATAATAATAATAATAATAATAATAATGCATCATTAACCCTGTAAATTCCAAAGAGCTGAATGACAGATTACTTTGTTACTGAATAATATCCTTTAGCATGAATGAATGAACTGAATAATAAACCATAAGCTTTTTGCATTTAAGTTCTCCATTTAAAGGTGCCTTAAATAAGATTAGTCTTTTTTCCCACCAACATTAGGTCTTTGACAGTTAGGTAGGTTCAATTTTTTAAAATGCTATGGCTACTGTTGGTACTGTTGGTACTGTTGGTACTATGGTACTGTTCTGTACTGCTGACTTCTGAACTGTCTTCAAAATAATACATTTCTCAACTTCCTACTGCTGTATACAGTGGTGCTTGAAAGTTTGTGAACCCTTTCGAATTGTCAATATTTCTGCATAAATACAGTATGACCTAAAACATCATCCTAAAAGTAGACAACAAGCACCCAATTAAACAAATGAGATAAAACATATTATACTTGGTCGTTTATTTATTGAAGAAAATGAACCAGTATTACATATCTGTGATCGGCAAAAGTATGTGAACCTTTGCTTTCAGTATTTGGTGTGACCCCCTTGTGCAGCAATAACTGCAACTAAACTTTTTTTGGACACAGTGAAACAGAGTCACAAAGTCGAGTTTGATTTGAGAAACACTCTTTCTGAGGGAGGTTTAAATGCAGAGAAATTCCTGCAGGTTCCTTCGGCTCTTATGCATTTTCTCTCTACAGTCAATTATCAATGAGCGGATGTTATTATTGTTATTATTATTATTCATAGCTTTATTTGCAGTCATATTTGTATAGTGTCATTTACAGAATTTTAAAGTCTTACCTGGCTAACAAACCTTTTTCGTCAGACCCAAATGCCCTCTGAGACTTTTTATGTCTAGAATAGGCCACAGTGACCTGCACAAAACATTTAGAACACAAAAGTTTTACCCTCAGGGGAATTAACTCCAACTGGAGAACAAAGAGTAATGTTCTAGTTTTAGTTTTAGTTTTAGCCAGAAACTGACCAGATGGCCAGATCAGATAAGAGCAGGGATACTACAGCTCGGACATTTGCACCATAAAAATACTGATCACAATGTCAGTCTCATGAGATGCATTTTTTCCCCCTGACCACTATTTTACCTTTGTAGGTTTTTTCCATCCATCCATCTTCTATACCGCTTATCCCTTCCTTCAGGGTCATGGGGAAATCTGGAGCCTATCCCAGGGAGCATGGGGCACAAGGCAGGGTACACCCTGGACAGGGTGCCAATCCATCGCAGGGCACAATTGTAGGTTTTTTTATTTTATTTTATTCAGTATGCCCTACTGACAAGTGTATTATATCTACCTCATGGGGTAAGGGATGGAAAGAGAAGAAAATGTGTTTTTCAGTCCTTACTATTACTTACTACACAGTCAAGTACTTTGCAAGCACAGTAAGGCAGAAATAGCTCTAATTTTTCACTTATATTTAAAGCAACTGTAGAGTTGCATACATAAAGCTAAGTATTTAGAATTAAGGGTCTAATAGCGGCAGGTGGAAACACAATTTCAACATAAAACAATCGATGTTAAAACAACACAGGATTAACCTAAGGAATGAGTTGGAATTATGTTGTTTTTCAACACAGAATCACCGTCTTGGCTGATATTAAATCATCACTGATTCGTTGTCTGTTTGCTATCAAGCTTATGAGCTAAAATGACCGGATTTATGGGATGGTTTTAATGTTATAATCCAAACTGATGGACTAACAGACATACATCATGTCGGGCGTGAGGCAGGAGAAACCAAAGAACCGGGAAGGAAACCTGCTTAGACATGTAGATAGGTTGCAAAGGAAAAAAACACTTTAAAAAGTCTTTACAGCTTGATTTATGACCCAACATACCTTCAAGTGATGCAGCTGGGTGCTGGCGGTTAATTCCAATACTACAGTCATTAAAAATGTAATTCGTGAGCTACACAAAAGTATAAATGTACCAACGTCCTCTACTAATAAACCCTTTCACTGTGTCTCAACCTTTTCCTTGCCAAACCTGTCCATACTTATGGACATCCGAGCAGCTCTTTGGCATTTTTCTCTGTCTGATGAATTCAATTGAATCCTAAACGCTCTCAGTCAGTATTGCGTGGTGGTGACATTAGATGGGAAGGTTGAAATGTAATATCTATAAATAGCTTCACAGAGCTGGCATAAGAAATATGCAGGGAAAACTATCACACACATACACACACACACGGAAAGGCAGATAGGCAGCTGCATTCATGATTTTTATTTTTAAAAGTGTTTCATGTTCGTTCATGCGTGCTTATATTTTCATTGGATTATGTGTGCCTAATCTGTCTCCTTTTAGCTTCTCCTTCAGAGTCATTTTGGGAGAAAAGAGCTGATAAATTCAATAA
The DNA here is from genome assembly GCA_024331685.1 of Stegophilus panzeri. NCBI lineage: Eukaryota > Metazoa > Chordata > Actinopteri > Siluriformes > Trichomycteridae > Stegophilus > Stegophilus panzeri. Next base: position 20,348,647 of record JANDJT010000060.1, on the reverse strand, counting down.
TCCACCTTGTTTGTGTTCATTACACCAGTCTCTGTCTCTGAATTAATTACAGGATGTGCCGATTAATCACTTGAATTAATCACAATTAACCCCCCCCCCCCCCAATAAATAAATAAATAAATAAATAAGTAAATAAATAAATAAATAAATAAAGGGGAAAAAAAGAAGATAATTTCAAGATTCACGATATTATTTGTCACATACACAATTATATGCAGTATATAACTTGCAGTGAAATGAAAACCTGCCCTGCTCCTCTTTAGACTGTGCATTAAATACTAAATTAAAAATAACAATCAGACATGAATAACAAATAATAAGAAATATGAAATATATGTACAGGAATGTGCAAAAATGGATGTACAATATATGCAGTATGTATGTGTAGTAAAAATATGGTGCAAAGTGCAGTGTGCGGAGTTTCAGTGGGATGTAGAGTGAACTGTAAAGTCCTTATGGAGTCCTAAGGGATCCTTATGGAGGACATGTCCATGTTGAGGAGTCTGATGGCCTGAGGGAAGAAGCTCCTCCTGAGCCTCTCAGTTTTAGCCATAGGACTATGGAAGCGCTTGCGTGATTGCAGCAGGCTGAACAGACACTTACTGGGGTCGGTGGAGTCTGATGATTTTAGCAGTTCTTGTACTGCAACGCCTGGTGTAGATGTTGTGCAGAGAGGGGTAAGCAGACCCGGAGATGGTCCTGGTTTGAGCAGTTTCCGTACCACGCTGAGATGCAATGAGTCAGTAAACTTTCTATAGCCCTAGTATCCCTGGGGAGACCCTGAATTTCCTCAGCAGTCTCAGATGGTACAACCGTTGTCTGGCTTTGTTCACCTGAGCTTGAGGTCAGGTCCTCTGAGATGTGTACTCCAAGATACCTGACGCTGCTCACTCTCTCCACGGGGGTCCCGCCGATCTCGAGTGGGGTGTAGTTCCACTGTTGCCTCTTCCTGAAGTCCACAACCAGCTCCTTGGTTTTACTGAGGTTCAGGGAGAGACTGTTAGCCTGGCAACAAGCTTCTCCACCTCGTCGTTGTTAGAGATGAGGCCCATAACTACTGTGTCGTCAGCAAACATGACGATAGAAGTGGAGATGTGAGAGGACACACAGTCGTGTGTAGAGAAAGTAGAGCAGGGGACTCAGGACACAACCTTGTGGGGCTCTGGTGCTCAGGGTGATGGTGTTGGAGGTAAACTGGCCCACTCTCACTACCTGGGCTCTGCTTGTGAGGAAGTCCAGGACCCAGTCACAAAGGGTAGCATTAAGGCTGAGGTCCCTGAGCTTGGAGGCCAGTCTGGGTTGTGCTAACTCTAGAGCTTACTAAAATATGCTTTGAGTTCAGGTGGTATTTCAGGCTAGAATTGCTCCGATGGTATGCAAATTCCTTATTGCATAGTTTGGTTGTCACCTTTGCATCATGCTCATCACTAAGCAACTGCATGCAATGTAAGATGACTTACAGGTCTGGGTGGGGTGGGGTGGGGCGTGTTACATGCATTTTTCCCCATAATAAACCACATTAAATTAACAAGTTAGACTGACATCCTTACTAAAAATCATAAAATTTCTGTGTGGAATCACCTGACACAACTGTCAATAATAGTCTGCTTGAATCTACAATCTTGGCTAGAAAGAAATCAGCCCCAACCTTCATAATATTTTGTGTATTTTTCTTATGACCACTGGTGGTGCTGTTGTGCTTGGTCCGTCAAAAATCCAGAATAATCTGCATTAAGATGTTGGTTTGGACCCTGTGGATACTGTCATATCCCATAAGGCAGTGGGACTGATGCAGCCACAGTCTAGTAAGTTGAACTTTGCATTACATTACAAGCCATTTTTATATGCTCAGTGTCAGACTGACTTCATTCAGTACTGTACAATAGCACCAGATGAACAGGCTATTCATCATCCACAGTCTGTGTGGTCTACACTGAGGCTGAGACCACAGAATAGATCACCCGTCATGATTTTGGGACTTCATAAACACAAGGACTTTCATTTAGTGGTATGACACTCTCAGTTCATTTGGCTCACTGTTTTTCAGGATGTAAATGTCCACCAGAGAGCAGTGTCTCGTCACTGTTAAATATTAACCGGCTCAATGCATGTGTGCATTACTCACCCCTTTTATTACTCTTCATACGTGATGTTTTTCTCAACCATCAAAGCTACACTGTAAAAAAAAGAAAATAAAAAGAAAAGTTGACTTAACTTAAAATTTCAAGGCAACTACTCAACTCAAGGTTAAAAATTGAGTTAAGTGAACTACTTGGGTTAAAAAGCTGTGTCAACTTTTCTTTTCTTTTTCTTTTTTTTTTTTTTTTTACAGTGTAAGCAACTAAAGACAAATACTAACTATGAGTAAACATTGGATCAGATATCCTGTGTACCATCTGACACTGGAGATATATTGTTATTCCCATTTAACACCCACTGTTTACAGGAAAAATGAACATTTGAATATTCACTTCCTGAACTTTTATTTCCCTTCTTCATTTTACTGTTCACTCTTATCTATCACATGTTCTGACATTTGTTTTCTCCATCCTTTATTTATTTATTTTTAAAAAAAGGACTTTGAACATTTCCCCCCCTATGCAAAAATAAATTTCCTTATCCTGACTGATTTTCATGATTACAGCTTTGTGGTAATAAATAAGATTTAAGAGGCATGTCAAGCTTTTTATAAAACATGTCGCCTTCATCGTAATTGTCTTGACTGTTTGATGGTTTTACAGTCATTCAGTCAGTAACTGCATTATACCAGTAAAGGTTGCGGCCGAGCCAGAGCCTATGCTCAGAACATTGGGTAGACGAGCCGGGAAGGCCTCCCCCGACACACACACTATATTTATTACAGTACATCTTAGCATGCATGTACAGTATAGCCTTCAACTCAGAAATTAGTTTCTGTCATGCTGTTTAGTGTGATGTAATACACACAGGGTTGTGTGCAGAATGTTCTAGACCCTATTAAGCTACCAAGAACAAGTCAGGCCTGTTGCTTAAAACTGCCTGTGTTTAATACCTCGCTAAACTATACCTAGGTGTTCTGACCTTTGAAATAATGCATGCTCCTCCCTTACTTTTGTAAATCATGTAATTATTGGGTTTGCAGTTAAAAGGAGACTCATACGGAGGTTTTGGTATATTATCTTTAATGGGGAACGCCATATGTGGTGTGCAAGAGAGCTATAAATTGAGGAACTATTTTTACAGCAGATGAGGTAGAAGAGGGGTAACAGGCACAGACTTCATTTCCTGGACTGCGGTGGTGGTAATATTTACCCCTATATTATGAATCACTCATGTCTCTAAATGTGTGTGGGCTATATGGCCAGACCTGACTAAACTATTCATACTGCAGTAAATCACGGTAAATTTCTCCTTCTCTTATTTTACATTTACATATTGAACGCTGTATTTCAGCTTTGTTTGATGGGTTTTTCTAAAATAATCTGAGTGTTAGTCACTGCACACTTATATTAAGTACACTAATGTTAAATACCTCATCAGTAGCTGATAGAGCTCCAGCCTGTGCCCTTCTGAATTATAACATTATTTCAGTCTTTATTCCATGCTGTGGTTTGCACTGAAATAAACCGGGTGAAAATCAAACTGTGTTCATATTCTTTCTTTGATTAAGAAAAAAATTCATCTGAAACGAGTAGTGAATTGTAATAGTATAAAAATGAGTGTTATATATAGTTGTGCACAATGCTTCACTCTAAACAAAATACAATGTTTTTTTTACTATTGATTTTATTACAGATATGTAATAAATGCTGTTTGAAAGGCATGTCTGGTCTTTCATTCAACATTGCTAGGTGAAATAACCTTGTACACTCATTATGTTGTTGTTTTGTCATGAACACCTACAGTATAGGTGCAATTTAAAGATGTACAAACACTGGCTGTATCAGTATGTTGCTATTTATGTATTAGCCTCTCTCTACCCCACTCCAATGACCTACACAGCACTGACCTATAGAGAAAGTGATCAGTAGTGGTCCTATGATGGATGGGATAGATGGGGACAAACTGTGCCCACACAAAAACGCACCAACGGTACACATTTGATCAAATAGGCAGTGACTGTAGCTACAAGGTAGGCACCAAATAACTCGCCATTTTATTATATGTATGCCTGAACTGGTGTTAAACAAACTGTAAACATATTTAAAATGTACAGTGCTGTGAGAAAAGGATTTCTTCTGTTTTTGTGTATATCTCAAACTAAATTGTTTCAGAAATTAAAACAAAATCATAGATAAAATAAAGGCAACCTGAGTAAACACAAAATACAGCTTTTAAACGATAATGTTATTTATTGAAGCAGAATAAATTATCCAATACCAACTGGGCCTGTGTGAAAATGTATTTGCCCCCGTAGTTAGCACTGTTGGGTAAGTTACTCAAAAAAAAGTAATCCACTACAGGTTACTAATTACTACTTTAAAATTGTAATCTTTACTGCATTACTGATTAATGCATGTAAAAAGTAATCTGATTACTAATTACTTTACTTTTAAAACCTATCAAACCTACAAAAATACACTATAAAGTGAAACTCACAGTTCTTTAAGTAATTTTAGCGCGCGTCAATGTATGACATTATCAGAAAAAGTTGGATTTATCATAAAATTTGACTCAGGTGTTGTCACTGTTTGTGGGACTAGCAGACTGATAAAAT
>JANDJT010000060.1:20330712-20342023 GCA_024331685.1 Stegophilus panzeri | reverse complement strand
TAGAATTTTGAGGAAAATAATGAATTTAATCCCTTTTGGAATAAGGCTGTAACATAACAAAATGTGGAAAAAGTGAATGCTGTGAATACTTTCCGGATGCACTGTATACATATAAGGAATTATTATTATTATTATCATTATTATTATTATTGTAACGCTACATTGGATGGAAGGCAGATTTACAGTCTGATAAAATAACTGTACTGGCAACATTTCTCTAAGACCCAGAAATGGACACACCTCCTTGCCTCAACTGAGTGTTCATCAGTGTTCTACTCTAATCTAATCTACTCATAGCAACATAGCTACGCACAACATGCTGTTATGATTTCACTTTCAGACACTTCAACAACCTGAAACACAAGCAGGCTGTGAATATGAAAATGAACCAGGAGTGGCTTTGGCACAAGAGTGTGAATGTTCTTGCGTGACCTGAGACCTTACAACAATGTGGATTTATGGTCATTTGTACCTCTTTGGTTAGAGACAGTTTTCCCTCCACACAACATACCTTTTTTCCTGTCTTCTTGGGTCAGATTTCCCCAATAGATCATGCTATACCGATTGGACAAGCACGAATAACCATGTTACAAAACTTGCATCCAGAATTGTGCTCATGCTTCCAGTGTTTGCATGTCTTGGAAGCCAAAGATGGGCAGCAGCTATGTGCTTTCTGGGATTGACCGTCTCATGGATGCTGTGTTTGTCTTGGACATGAGCCATGCTGACGGCATGGTGATGACTATACTGATACAATGCTCTTGGCGGCCAGTTTTGAATCTGGCATGAGTTCCTCAGCCTAAACAGCTTGCTAGATCCAGTCACCCAGGTCCAGCAACAAGATGCACAGAAAACAATTAAATTCAATTATTTATATATCGCTTTTAGTCCAATTATAAAGCATTTTTTCTTCCAGAACTGTATATAACTGCTATAGAGTCAAGCAGTGCTACGTGTTTTGAAAGGAGCTTGAGTATGAGCATTCGAGTCATTTCTGAACTCTTTAGAGTTTTAACTTTAAGTCTGTACAGTAGTATCAAAGTGAAGCTATAGACAAAAACAGTAAAAACACAGCTCAGCTGAAATGATTTACGAGATGAGACAGTCCAGCTTCAGCCCTCCTTTCAGTCCAGTGGACAGCCGTCCTTCTTGCTCCATATCAGCGGAGTGTGAGAATATTGTGTCTACAGCTGGTGTTTCCAGTCTGATAATGATTTAGCAGATTAGCCACCATTTTAAAGTCCAGTCTAATCAGCATCGGAGGAAAGATCTGGGTCATCCTTTGCTAGCTCACAGGCACAGATGGCTTTAAACTAGCTGTGACAGCCCCTCTAATGATAGTGGCAGCCTGAGTAGGGATGGATTGGATGGTGTGTGTTGTGGCTAATATGATAAATAACAAGCAGGTGAGGTTTGCCCATATGCTGTCCAAGGGCAGAGTCACTTATGACTTCCTGGTAAGGATTTATGATATTGCATTGTGTGTGGTATGCATTGGCATGCTGAACAGTCCCTCCTATGTTGGTCCTGATTGACATCTTACTTTTTGTAGTTTAATACATAGGCAAAGAATATGGGTCAACTTTCTGCTAACTTGGCTTATACACATCATTATAAACATAGTTGACATGATCTGATTTGTCTGATGCAGACTCTGCTTTGCATGCTGTGGTCAATTAAGGGAGCCAGGGGGGTCCACATAGGTCTGGAGCATGTGGTCTCCTGATATAAGTCCAGAACTGAAGGAATTGAGGGTGGTACATCAAGATCTTACTGGAGACATTTCCACACACTGCTCTGGTCAGTCGACATTGTAATAGTCAGTTTTACCATCAGGGTGGCACAAGGTTGAGCATTTCTCTGCCTTGTACACAAACTTCTTAGGTAGACTCATCCACAACTGGCCTCACTGAAGGCAACTCATCTTCTACAATTGTCCATGAGTGTTCCGTCAGTATCTTGATCTGGGAAATGTTTGTTGAGGCACAAGTGGATAATTTTGCCAGTGCCAATTCAACACATTTCTGGTTGTGGGTTTCCCTGACAGAACTGGACAACCAGCTGATAACATATCCCCACAACTTCTTTAATCTGTAACCGAAATCTAATAGTATATCATTACGAAAATGCCACTGGGCTACAATTTGTACTTTTAAAGGGAATGAGAGGAGCTGATTTGATTGGATATCGTAGCCTTGAGCTTAACCATGCCTTTTAATAATATATTCACCTGTGCTGATGGTCATGAAGATTCTAGAAATGTGCAAAGGCTATGGAATGGAAACATGCAAAGCAGATGGATAATTCTGATTGGTACTTTGGTAGCGTTGAAGCACGTCTAGCTTGAATTGTATTTACGCCATGTGAATATGCTCTAGAAATCCTGAAGTGGTCTTTAATTTTTGGTATTAACAACATGAGTTATATGGTGAATATTACTGAGGCAGCAGAACAGCTGGCCTGTGCGATTCTCTGTGGTCTTACTGTTGTAAAAATCAGGCACAGTTTGTTCAAATTTATCAAAGTGAAATAAATACAAATGCCGGAGTTTAGGTAGAGTGTTCATGTGTGTCAAAACAGACAGAACACACCAAAGAACATACATGTGAACTCGAACTAAAATTCATTTTTACTCAGATACTGTAGTTCTAGTTCAAGTAAGAGTCAATACAAGAGCATTTTAGCCCTCATAATCTTGTTAGGAATTCTGTCCATTTTCTCAGTTTAGTTAATCAGAAAGTCTGGTATAAATCAAATAAAATGTTCTTTATGACTGCTTTAGCATGTTTAGACTTCTTACAGTTAAACTAATATAGATTAAGCTTCCAGCTCGTTAAATAAATTAAATATTTATGGTTATGCACAGAATTCAGTCTAGGTAATGCAGGAAATTAATTTTACTATAAAAAAAACCCAACAAGCATGAATTAGAAAAGACACGTAAGTGGTGAACTACTGTACATTTTGTTCTACTCATCTGGAATGTTTACTACTCTGAAAGATTTACATAACTTTGAATGCACATTCAAACATCCAGCGTCATGAAGAATGTTCAGACCGCTTGCCTTTCAGAGCGCTGTACTTTCCATAATGGTGCAAAGTGTATCCCAAATAGGTTTCCCCACTTGGATATGGCTTTATAATAGACTTAAACTAGTCTGTAAACAAGTCCGACTGAAAACCAATGTACGTTTAAACCTAAGTAAGGTGTGGCACTGATGTAATTACGCAAACAATAGCGTGAATGAGTAGCATGTGGGATTACAGCCGATTAGAGCCTGAATGAGTCGTTCACTATACAGTGTTTGTGTGACACTGCACAGGCACTGTTAGTCAAAGCCAGCTCAGCTGGTTTGGAGTGGGTGTTTACACACCATCATCACTTCATGTCTGTGCGTAAGAGCATACAGCTTTCGGCTACACAAGAAAAGCCCAGGATTTCTCTAGGAATGTCCTCACTGTTGGAGTTACATGGCAGAGTGTTTTGTTCTTTAGAGTTGTTAGAGTTGTCAGGGTTAAATAAGACAGGTAAGTCCCCCGTCCCCCCCTTTATGTTTTGTGTTTTATTAACTGTGTTTAATTACTGTATTTGATGAATGTATTTTAAACACATTGTTGCTGTGGAGCAGGTTTGTACAGTAGATGTTTAAGGACTGTTTTCTTTGTGATTTCAGTGCGCAGTGAGTTGTGTTGTGTCATGTTAAATTCACCAATTTAATTTAATTCAATTCACCAAAAGTAAACAACGTTTCAGCTTCTTTAGGCCTTCACTGTTGTGTATTATGCCTCAGGAATTTATCTGACACACTAGACACAGCCTGATACAGATACAGTTTAAAAGTAAGATATTAGTGAAGTGGAGAACGAGCCAGTGGTGTGAGATGCAGAATTAAGTTACAGCGCCACCTACAGGTTACAATATGACTTGTTTAGGAGTTTTTAAGAGATCAGAATATGTTTAGCATTTGTATTTGAAATGATGATTTATTTGTCATCTTATCATATTCGTACTTTGTAATAGTTTTTTGCTGTGCCTTCAATATTTTGAACTGTAGATTCACCACAGTACTGTGTCTTTGCATTTGACTCTGGTCTTTGCCCCTTTATTCATTGTAATTATCCAATGCAAACATGGAACATTAATTTGTCTTTGCTGGGAAATGTTTGATATTAAACACAGAAAATGATTAATGTGCATAAAGTTTGCATTGCGATTGCTATATCGTCAGATGGCCTGGATTTTTTAAATATGTTTCGTAAACCAAAATTTTTCAGGGCTGCACGATCTCATGTCTCAAAAGGAGAAAGGCAGTTCTGTTTCAGAAGACTAATGAGGTCAAGTGATATTAAGAAGGTCTCAAATGTAACAAGAAATTTTGTGGTCTAAAAAAAAAATCCCCTCTGCAGATTCACTGCTAGTTCACCTTGAACACACGTTTCTGAGTGTGTGTTGGTGTGTCTTATAGATGACACCAGGTTGTAGCTTGAGTTATTGAGCCTTTACAAAACATGTACAGATGATGCAGTGTTAGCTCTTTAGAGATTTTCTGAAGCTGGTCTCCATGGAAGAATTGTTGTGAATGGTTGTGTTAATAGTGGAGATTATAAGAAAAGGTGAAAAAGAAGACAAGTATTTTACTTACAACCTCTTAGAATTCCTGCATTATCCAATTGGATAAAATGATGTCTCGTAGTATTCATGGGCATTTTGTCACTAATCCGAGGTGCTTCGTTAGTACTACTGCACGTTGGAAATCCTAGCTATTTAAATAGCGTGATTCACACTTATGACATTGTGAAATCACACCGGCGTCCATGGGCGTGAAACCAGTGGTTCGTCTACAATTCTATAGGACTGTTGAAGTGCCTTCATGATTGTCATACAATTCAAGACCTCCTTCTACATGCGATTCAACATGACTTAAATCAGAGCTTCTCAAAATATCTTTGTAACCAGGGACCCCCTTAAGTGCTAAATAAATTCTACAGACCCATCAGTACAGATTATCATAATGAACATAATCTGAAATATTAAGCCCAGTATTTAAATGTTTATGGTAATATTTTGGCTGTTTATTGGTTTTATTCCCGAACCTTCAACTGACAGAACACATAAGGTCCAAGTTGATATTATTTATAAACTACTTGTTTTTGAGTTATTCAGGTTTGAATTAAACCCATTCAATTCAGGTGATCGGTCAAACAGGATAATAAATATAATAACTTTGGTAATAATGGGATGTGATTTCCACTACTGTAACAAAATTCAAATATCACAAACCCCTTGAGTATGCTTCACAGACCCCTAGGGGTTCCCGGACCCCACTTTGAGAACCACTGACTTTCAGACGACTGAAACTCTTCACAGACAAAAGCAAAAGGTGTCTTTTCTAACTGTTTTTTTTTGTAGCATATTAATATACACTATTTATTTCCACATAAATAAAGTAAGAGACTAGGTCATGTACACATGGCTTGTTCTACTCCTCAGTTACGGCATAATCGTAGATTATGTGTCCAATCCCAGCAAATAAAGAAGTTGAGCTGGTAGAATTCTTGTTTCTGCATATAGAACACAATTGATTGCTGTATAGTGGTGCTTAGCTAAAGTTGCTTAATTTGCTGAATGTAATGTTTAATGTATCACTTTAGTTAGCCCGTTGTATTAAGTTTGATGCACAAAAGCACAAGCTCTCCATTCATATTAATTAAATGTCTGACCTATTTCAATGAGTTCTGGCAAGACTCCCATCTTTGCTTCCCGAACACATTAAGACTGCAAAGGCAATTTCATTAGGCTTTACAGGCAGAAGCAAAAAGCATTGCACAAGGTAGACCAGCCCTACGATAGCCATGATAGCCTACTGTGATGGCTTGCTGACTTGCTTGGTCACATGCTCATTTATTCATTCGCTCATTCATTGGTTCATTCATCCATCCATTCATTCATTCATTCATTCATTCATTCATTCATTCATGTGCATACTTATTTGTTTACTTGCTTACTTATTTACTTACTTACTTTCATACTTGCTTGCTTACTCTCTTGCTTGCTTAGTTACATGCTTACTTCCTTGCTTACTCGCATGCTTACTTGCTTACTCACTACAATTGAGGCTAAAGATATTCAATCTCAATTCAATTTTTAGAGCTCCACACATTTCACGTTACCATAAATTTCTTTTGGAAAGTCAATTAAGGTATGTACTTGTTCACACCAGAGGTAATTTTAAAACAACCACAGATTTACTTTAGCTTTAATTCACTATGTCAAATTTCCAGTGGGCCAAATGTCTATGTAAACAGTCTGGAAGATTCTACAAATTGATTTAATGACTAAAAAATGTATTTTAGAAGCTTCTACCAAAATTAGTTAATGGGAGAGCACCTATGGCTGTAAAAAGGCCAACCTTTAGGGACAGTGAATTTTGTCCTTGATACTGTGGGAAAATCCAAGCATCTCAGCCAAGACCTCAAAAAAAGTGGACTGCTACAAACCCGGTCCCTCCTTATATGCATTTTCCAGACAACTGAAGGTACCAAAAAGATATCTTTACAAACAGTTATATGCAAATATAAAAATGTTCACACAGACACTGCATCATTCAGAAAAGTGGCACAAATTAATTCCCAGGGATGAACAAATTTTGGTCCAAAAGGTTCAACTGAACCCCAAGACAACATCAAAGGAACTGGTGAAGGAGACGGAGACATCAGATACCAAAGAATGCACATCCACCATTAAGAGTCCTGCATCATCATAAGAAGTAGTAGAGTAGGATAAACCAGGAGAGATCACCAGGACAAAGACCTACCCTTTTGAAGGAGTGTTCTCTGGTCAGATGAAACAAACTTGAATTGTTTAGCCGTAATAATCAGTACTATGGAGGAAAAAGGGCTAGACTTTTAATCTGAATAACACAATCTCATCTGTGAAGCATGGGGGTGGCAGCATCATGTTGTGGTGGTGTTTTACCAGAAAACGGACTGGTGCACTTCAGACAATCGTTGGCATCATTAGACAGGAGGATTATCTAGAAATGCTGAAGCAAAACCTCAAGCCATCATCCAGAAAGTTAAAACTTGGCCACAATTTGGTCTTCCAGTAGGACAGTGATCCTCGTAGAATCTCAGACAATTTATGGACTGAACTGAAAAACCATGGCCCCGAATCCTGACTGAGTTACACCAGTTCTGTCAGGAGAAATGGGCAAAAATTCCAGCAAAATATTGTGAGAAGCTTGTGGAAGGCTACCCCAAGAATCTTAATTTAAAGTTAAGCAATTAAAAGGCAATGCCACTGAACACTAACAAAGTGTATATAAACTTTTCACTGAAAATCTAACAGTAAATGACAGCTGAAATACATCTGTCTCTTTGCTATTATTTTGAAATGACCTCTTATGGATATAAATAGATACGCTAATTGACTTAACACAGGATGTGTATGGTAGCACGAAATGTGTGGAGTTGCTGAATGTCCTTTGCCTAGGTGTAGGTAAACTTTTGGCCTCAACTGCACTTAATTACTTGTTTGCTTGTTTACTTACTTGATTAATTACAGTGTAATTGGATTTATATTTCAAATTTAAACAATGATCCAAATGAATGTGCCAAATGACCAATATTATATGGGGGTGTGTGATTTGGCTTATATCGCATCTTACAGTGTTACAATGTAATTGAAAAAGCACATTTCTGTTTACATAAAATGATAAACTAGAATAAAACTGCTTCGTTGTCCTATGATTATTGTGCCTTAAGTAGTAGTACCTTGTAGTACAGCTTGATCAAAGTGCTGGCTTTTGCTTTGGCCTTTTGTCTGGGAAGTTTGTCTAGATAGTGACTGCATTTCCTAAAAGGAAATAACTCACCTTACAAACGTAGGTAATGCTAGACCATTACCACTAACCCCCTTTTATATGTTTCATGTTTCACTTGTTCTATCCCACTGTTAAAGCCAGAGGTCTGGGATCAAGTGCATAACATGATTACTCCTAAGACCAGCCTTATCAAATCTCTTTAGGACGTTGCAGACATCTGTATTCATTGGCCAGACCCAGAGTTTTAAATGGCCTAGATCAGCTGAAAGCTTTGGCTTACTCTTACAAGTACACATAGCCCATTTATCTTGCCTTTGAAGGTTGATAGCATTTGCGATAATTAAAAGTGCACTTCATGTCAGGGATACAGAAACTGAGGTTAATTTCAACCAGAAGTTACCACAGCCACAAACAGTGTGCATAATAAACAATCTTGTATTGTTTTTTAACATATTTATATATATATATAAAAAAATAATAATAATGCTGCAAAATAATGCTTTATAAATGCTGCAAAAATGTTCTTGTAAAACTTGCAACCGCTGTCATTATAAAAGATGTTGCCATTGGCTGGGAAGGGGGTTTCTCCCTTCAGTCTCCTCTTCAGGAGGTGAAACGCTGCTCAGTTGGGTTAAGGTCTGGTGATTGATTTGGCCAGTCTAAAACCTTCCACTCCTCCACCCCCCGATAAAGTCCTGTGTTGAGTTGGCAGTGTGTTTTGGATCATTGTCTTGCTGCATGATGAAGTTCCTCCTGATTAGTTTGGATGCATTTCTCTGTAAATTGGCAGAGAAAAAGTTCCTGTAAACTTGTGAATTCATTCTGCTGCTACCATCATGAGTTCCATCATCAATAAAGATTAGTGAGCCTGTTTCAGAAGCTGCCTTGCAAGCCCAAGCCATGACACTACCTCCACCATGTTTAACAGATGAGCTTGTATGTTTAGAATCCTTTCTTCCTCCACACTTTGGCATTTCCATCATTTTGGGAGAAGTTAATCTTGGTTCCAGAACTTTTCTGGCTCGTCTCTCTTTCATTCTGTGTGAATTCCAATCTGGCTTTCTGATACTTACTGCCGATGAGTGGTTTGCGTCTTGTGGTATGGCCTATATTTCTGCTCTCAAAGTCTTCTTTGAATGGTGTATTGTGATACCTTCACCCCTGTCCTGTGAAGGTCATTGGTGATGGCATTAACTGCTGTTTTTGGGTTTTTCTTCACAGCTTAATGGTTCTGTCATCAGCTGTTGTTGTTTTCCTTGTCTGTACACCAGTGGTTTCTTTCTTTTTTAGGACATTCCAAATTGTTGTATTGGTTATGCCCAATGTTTCTGCAGTGACGCTGATTGATTTTCCCTCTTTTTTCAGCTTCAAAATGGTTTGCTTTTCTCCCATAGACAGCTCTCTGATCTTTATGTTGGTTTATCCTTTTTAACAACAAATGCCGTCTTCACAGGTGAAACCGAAGGCTAAAACCAAGAGTAGATACTCAGTTATTTATTGTTTAAACACCTGTCAGTCACATGTTCCAGTATTTTTGCTTGCCTTCAAATTGGGTAGTCTCATAGAAAATGTGTTATGTTCTAGGTCGTTTAACACATCTACATATAAATATCAGGAAATAACAGTGGAATTTTTTAACTCTTGTCTCATATTCATCTTTTGATCTCAAACCCAAATGTCTTCAGTCTACAGCACAAAACAATTTAATTGGCCTTGCTGTTCCAATATATTATTTATTTATTTGTTTAATATGCAAGACAGGTGGCTCTCCAGGACCAGAGTTGGGAATTTTGGTTAAAACAATGCACTTGTTTTTATTGGTAATATTTGTGTATAATTGGTGGATAGCTGAATAACGTAAAAACTGGCAGAATGACAAAACCCTCTGGGCTTGGCTTCATCAAAGCGGTGAACGCAGATATAACACACAGACACAAACTTAATCTAGGACAAGGATGCCAGCTTGTTTGTGGATAGTCTATGCTAAATTGCCCCTAGGTGTGAGTATTTCTGCATGGGATCCTGCGATGAAGTTATGTCCCTTTCCCCCCCAGTGTTCCTGGGACAAACTCTGGATCCACTATGACTCAGGCCAGGATAAAGTTGTTGAATAACTGCTTGCTACCACTCACTCCTCTGTTTATAGTCATTACTTGTGCCTCTTTTGCAGGTCGGCGCTTTGATCATCACACCGACCCGAGAGCTGGCACTCCAGATCAGTGAAATTGTGGGCCAGTTTCTTGAGGAATTTCCTCAGTTCAGGTCTGTTTCATGGCTATAAAGAAGTACATTAACATTCCTGGCAGAAACTTGATCTTGCGTTTCTTTCCAAATATTTCAGGCAGATTCTTTTAATTGGTGGAAGCAACCCCATTGAAGATGTAGAAAAGTTCAAGACCAATGGGTGAGTGGTGACTAGTTTTGGCAGTTAGACTGGAAATCAGATTTAGTCTAGTGTAATGTGAGATATTTAACCCGTAGAGCCAACATCGTGATTGGAACCCCTGGGAGGCTGGAGGACATGTTTAGGAGGAAAGCTGATGGCCTCGACTTGGCCAGCTGTGTGAAGTCTTTAGACGTGCTTGTTCTAGATGAAGCCGACAGACTGCTGGACATGGGCTTTGAAGCTAGGTGCTGTTTTAAACAAAACTGAATTCTCTAGTAGTTAGAAAAGCAGCCTAGTCCAGTTTAGACCATCTCGGTTAACAAACCTTCTTCCCCTGTTGCAGCCTGAACACTATTTTGGGCTATTTGCCCAAGCAGAGGCGCACAGGGCTTTTCTCAGCAACGCAGACTCAGGAGCTGGAGAAGCTGGTGAGGGCTGGCCTCCGAAACCCGGTCCGGATCACGGTGAAGGAGAAAGGAGTGGCAGCTACAAGCATGCAGAAGACTCCAGCGAGGCTTAGTAATTACTACACAGTAAGCAGCATGACAAGGATAATGTCTACTTTGTATATCAGAAATGAAGTTAAGTAAAGCTTACAGTAGAGGTCGACCGATTGATCTGTTTTGCCGAATAATCAATACCGATAACCTAGTGGACTCTAGAGTTCACTGACAGATTTTGTTGTCTTATTTTGAAGTGGTTTTTTTGTTTGTTTGTTTGTTTTTTTTTTTAAATTCATTTTGGATATCTCTATTTTATTTGTTATTTGGAGTGTTAATTTTTGGTTCAGTTTGGCTGTAAATCTGTTTTTTTGTTTTTTTTTTAACTTTAGTATTTATTAATAGTTTTTTAATGGCACCCTTGGTGAATATGAGCAAAGAAGGCTGTGAAAATTTCTTTATTGTTTAACCCTTTGATCTTTTGTTTAAAAAATTCACAAAAATACTCTGCTCTAATGGAAATCAAACAATTGCAAACTCAACACAGGTTTATCCAAAAATAAATCTTTGTTATATAGGTGTACCACAATTATTGGCACCCTTTTAGTAAATACTTTGTGCTACCTCCCTTTGCCAAGATAACAGCTCTGAGTCTTCTCCTA
>JANDJT010000060.1:20312174-20325362 GCA_024331685.1 Stegophilus panzeri | reverse complement strand
CATCCACCCATCCATAAATCCATACAACTTCCTAACCACCCATCCATAAATCCATACAACTTCCTAACCACCCATTCATAAATCCATCCACCCATCCATAAATCCATACAACTTCCTAACCACCCATCCATAAATCCATACAACTTCCTAACCACCCATCCATAAATCCATACAACTACCTAACCACCCATTCATAAATCTATCCACTTACCCAACCATCTATAAATCTATCCATCCAAAATCCATTCACCTACCCAACCATCCAGCCATAAGTGCATCCCCCACCTACCCATCCATCCACCCAACTGTTCATCCACTCATAAATCCACCTCCCTACCCAACAACCCAGTCACCCATCCATAAATCCATCCACCTACCTAACCATCCATTCATAAATCCATCCACCCATCCATAAATTCACCTCCCTAACCATAAATCCATTCACCTTTCCAAGATCCATCCATCCACCCGACCATAAATCCATCCACCTACCTAACCATCCATCCATCCATCCATCCATCCATCCATCCATCCAGCATCCATAACTCCCAGCAGTCAGTAAGTCCTGATCAACAGTGCTCTATGCTCCGACTCCACACCTTTCCCCATTAGTGTTACTGCAGTTACTGCACAATTTGTTGCAGCTTTACAGATTTAAACACTGCTGTCATGTATAATTATGTGTGTTCTCGCTACAAAATTAGCGAGCCAGCTGTTCAGAGAGAAAGCTTCTATATGAACACATGGGATATTAACTGCTTCTATTTTAAAACAAAGCGTTGCTGGAGTTTAATAGGTTGCTGGTTGCCGTCAACAAAATTGCACAGGAAACTAGTTTTTTTTTTTTTGGTGAAACTTCAGTGTGTGCAGGTCAACAATAAACCCTAACCATAGTGCAAAACACCACAAACAAGAGTGTAACTTCCCCTAATGATGGACATTTGTAATTCTGCATTTGTCATAGAGTAAGTATAGCTTTAAAATGTGCACTAATATTTAAATTACGTGAACGTTCCTGAGGAAACACATGAAGTGAGAGATTACGGTGTAACACACTGACGTAGTGTAAAAATAACAGGACATATATACCAGCCCTTGCCATCTTGCCACATTTTTCCATTAGGACGCATCCAGAATGTTCTAGAATAGGATTTCTAGAACAACAGGGTTCTACCGAGTGCTCTTTACCATGTGTGCACTCATTGTGGGCGTATCCTTTCAAGTAGTGATGCCTGGTGAAGACGAATGCACATAAAACACATTAAAGAAAGCCATCGATGTTTGACAACGGTTCAGGAGGGACGAGATGATAACAGGAGAAAGTGCAAACTGTTGAAACACAGTCCCCTCCAAATGTATTGGAACAGCAAGGCCAATTCTTTGTTTTGCTATACATTGAAGACATTTGGACTTGAGATCAAAAGATGAATGGCACCTTTGCTGTCATATGTATGTGATCAAAAGTATAGGAACACATAGTCTTCGAGTAAAATATGTAAATAACAATGTCTGATTGCATATCCCTTGCATCAAGCTGGTGACCCACTGACATCACCAAGCTGTTGCGGTCTTTTACCCCAGTTTCTTTCAGTAGTTGTTTGTTTCGGGGGGTTTCTCCCTTCAGTCTTCTCTTCAGGAGGTGAAATGCTGCTCCACTGGGTGAAGGTCTGGTGATTGACTTGGCCAGTTTAAAACCTTCCACTTCCCCCCGATGAAGTCCTGTGTTGAGGTGGAAATGTGTTTTGGATCGTTGTCTTGCTGCATGAGGAAGTTCCTTCCAATTAGTTTGGATGCATTTATCTGTAAATTGTCAGACAGATTGTTTCTGTAAGCTTCTGAACTCATTCTGCTGCTACCATCATGAGTTCCATCATCAATAAAGATTAGTGAGAATGTTCCAGAAGCAGCCATGCAAGCCCAAGCCATGACACTTCCTCCACCATGTCTATCAGATGAGCTTGTATGTTTTGGACCATGAGCAGATACATTCTTCCTCCACACTTTGGTGTTTCCATCGCTTTGGTAGAAGTTATTCTTGGTTACAGAACTTTCCTGGCTCATCTCTGTCTTTCTTTGTGAATTCCAGTCTTGGCTTCTCTGCCGATGAGTGGTTTGCATCTTGTGGTATGGCCTCTATATGTCTGCTCTCAAAGTCTTCTTTGAATGGTGGATTGTGATACCTTCACCCCTGTCCTGTGGAGGTTGTAGGTTATGTTACTGACTGTTGTTTTCAGGTTTTTCTTTTTAACAACAAATGCAGTCTTCACAAGTGAAACTGAAGGCTAAAACCAAGAGTAGATGTTCAGAGCTATTTATTGTTTAAGCAATCAGTCTAACAGGACAGACTTGGGTAACAAGAAACACCTTTCAGTCACATGTTCCTATATTTTTGCTCGCCTACAAATCGGGTGGTCTGATACAAAATGTGTTATGCTCTGTCGTTTAACACATCTACATATAAATACCAGGAAATAAAAGCTGAAATTCTAAACTCTCTTCTCATATTTATCTTTTGATCTCAAACCCAAATGTCTTCAGTCTACAGCAAAAAAAAAGAAAAAAGAAAAAAAAGGCTTTGCCATTCCAGTAGTTTTGAAGGGGACTGAATAATGTGATTCAAAGTGGGATATGCTGATGATAATTAGACTAGACAGAAGAACATGAGCTATTGGCTTCACATGGTAGTACTTTCTATGAGATCATTCTTTATGTCAGTCTGATTCAACATCATATAAGTTGCATTCAGAAACAAAATCAATATAATTTTTTGAATGACACGAGTGGCTATGGTAAGCTATCAGTAAAGGCATATTTATTTGTTTGTATTTTAATTAGCAGTCATAACTGTATTGTTTTCTGTCAAAAATGATTCCCATACTTACATTTAACTAACGTACTACAAGCTGAAAATTAATGTAAATTCAAAACTTGTGCAGGTAAATATGTGTATAACATTAATTAAAAAATATCTTGATAATACCTTAAACTGATTAAAAAAAAATGAGAGTAAACTTGGTATTGGTACATGCTAGTTTTAGTGACATTCAAAAGCAAAAATACTTGCTCTTAGACTTTTTTTTTTTTTTGCTTATTTTTATTCTTGATGCATTTTGTTCCAGCAGAGTTGGATATAGAAATGCCAAAGCCAATCACTGGTAATATTTTTAAACTCAGGAACTTTTAACCAAGGTAACATCAACTGATGATTGGGCCACTTTACACTACAATATTATATTGATGTTATATTGTATTTGTCTCATAGACTGCTTTCTTCTAGGACAGCAGAATGAAACATTTATTACAGACTTCACAAGGACAGGGTCACGAGCCTAAGTGATGTACGATGATGTCAGGAAGCTGTCTAATGTTGCATTCTGACATTGTATCAATAAACGACAAGCAGCTGCATACCTGTTGTAATTTCTGCTCCCTTTCATTTATCTTAATATATCAGCCTGAAGAAATATTGTAGATTATTTACATTAACTTCCAGATTTTGTTTCTCACCAGTTTTTCTGGGGAGATTTGGAGAGACTTTTAAAGCTTAAAATGTCTTTGAAGAGGAGGCTGTAGGAGTGTTTCATTTCCTCATCTTTACTTCTAGATGTGTTCAACAACTTAGAACATGGCACCTTTTGTTTGAACCCACATATTTTTTCAAGTGATCAAAAATATTGGAACATGTGACTAATAGATGTTTCTTGTTGCCCAAGTGTGTCCTTTTTTAAATTGATTGTTTAAAGAATCAATTCTAGCTCAGAATGTCTACTCCTGGTTTGAGTCCTAAGTTTTGCCTGTGAAGACTGCATTTGTTGTTAAAAAGGATAAACCAACATGAACACCAGAGAGTTGTCTATGGGAGATAAGCAAGCCATTTTGAACCCGAGAAGAGCCATTGCACAAGCATTGGTCATAGCCAATACAACAATTTGGACTGTCCTGAAAAAGAAGGAAACCACTGGTGTACTAACAACCAGACATGGAACAGGTCGGCCAAGCAGTTGTGAGCATTGTGAGCATTGGGAGCGATGTGACAAAAAACCCAAAAACGACAGTTATTGATATCACCAACAACCTCCACAGGGTAGCACAAGGTAGCACAATCCACCATTCGAAGAAGACTTCATGTGTAGAAATATAGAGGTCATACCACAAGATACAAACCACTCAGGAGCATTAAAAATTAGAAGGCCAGATTGGAATTTGCAATGAAATACAAAGATGAGCCACAAAAGTTCTGTAACCAAGATGAATGATGGAAACACCAAAGTGTGGAGAAAGAATGGACTTGCTCATGATCCAAAACATACAAGCTCATCTGTAAAACATGGTGGAGGTAGTGTCATGGCTCGGACTTAAATGGCTGCTTCTGGAACAGGCTTACTAATAATGATTGATGATGGAACTCATGATGGTAGCAGCAGAATGAATTCAGAAGTCTACAGAAACAATCTGTCTCCCAATTTATGGAGAAATGCATCCAATCTTCATCATGCAGCAAGACTCTGCTAACTCTACAAAGGACTTCATCAGGGGATAAAAGTGGAAGGTTTTAGACTGGTTATGACCTTAAACCATGAAGGCGAGACTGAAGGGAGAATACTCCCCCATTTGTTGTAAGCAAGGGATATGTGACAAAATATTAAGTGTTATTTGCTTTAAAACTGTTCTATTACTTAGAACATCTATGCAATCTATTTATCAAAGACATGCTGAAGAACGGGAGCAGGAATTTTATGAGACACTATTCATCTCTTGTTGCATAGCATAATTTGTGTGCGTGTGTGTGAGAGAGAGAGAAAGAGAGAGAGATAAAGAGAGAGAGTTTTCATTGGGATTTATCACTCTGTCAGGTGTCGAGAACACTAGAGGAGAGCATTAGAAATTCTTAATAAGGATCTGAGAATAGGTAGCTCCACAGTTCAGACTCTTTTGTCTACTGGCCTTGGATTGCATCTGATGACGTGACAGTGTTTTTTCTCACTCAAACTCTCTGTTTGTACCTTTTGTGTCACAAATGATGCAGAAAGTAGCTGTGTCCTGGATATGTTTGAAAGCCGTAGCAAGGATTTCTGTTATTTTTTTTTTAAATGTAATATTAATTGTTTAGTTCAAGTTTAAGTTCAAGTGGTTTTATGGTCATTTCAACCATATACAGCTGATACAGTACACAGTGAAACAAAACAACGTTCCTCCAGCACCATGGTGCTACATAAAACAACACACTAACCACATGAGACGACACAGAACTAAATAAGATCTACACATTTTTACATAAAGTGCACATGCAAATGTGTGCTAACAACACACAACAGTACAGTACTACTAAAACAGGACAATAGGCACAGTAAGTGATAACGTAGCACCAACTAGTACACAGTTTTAGTATAGAAGTGTCCGATATAACAGGTAGTGCAAAAGATAGGTTCCAAAGAGTAACAATATATTCTTGGATATTAATTATAAAAATGATTAATAAAACTTTAATTAATTGTATGTGTAAACAGCTTCCACAGCTTACTCAGAGACGGCTTGATTATAATCTTCCTTATGAGTAAGCTTTCCACTGATTTTCTTTCATCATGGGACTCTAAGGAGCTTTAAATTAATGCCTAAACCAAACTTGTAACTTGTAACTTGTAACTTGTTCCACAGGTCATGGCGTTTTTGACATTTTTGTTGTGCTTTTTCTTTCAGTGTTTTTGATCGTTTTATGACATTATAAACTGGAAGTGTCCTCATGATGAAAAGAAATGACTGTGGTATGGAGGACAGCCAGGAGAGAGTGAGTGAATTTCAGTTCCTTTTGTCTTAGTTGTATAAACTTTAAAGAATGAGCTTGGTAAAGAAATACAGTAAAGGGATCATGGCTCTGAAATGAAAATAATGGCACAATAAGGCATCACAGACCTAGAGGGCTTTTTAAAATGCAATTAATTCTGCGCTCAATCTCGCAGTTATGTCCTTTAAAACTTGTGAGGACTTTAGTTAGTTTTTCTTAGGTAAAATGAATCTGAAGTGCTGGAAGAAAGCTGTGGGCTGACCTGATAATAAATGATATTTTTTTAAATTTTCAGTCTGATTTATAACCTCATCATTATACAGAATCTGCCCTGGTTAAGGTGACAAATGATCTGTTGCTCACTGTTGTCTAGTAAGTGTAATCTAATCTTGCTAGATCTCAGTGTTGCGTTCAACACTGTGAAGCACAAAATCTTTATTGAGTGCCTAAAGCACATCTTGGACCTTAAGGGGTAGTATTGGTAGTGCTCTATTAATGTTGTCAACTACTTTTCTTTGATTGTAGCCAGTGGCTGTGGTGTGCCCCAAAGATCAATACTAGGCCTGGTGCTCTTCTTATTATAAATGCTTCCATTTGGGAATATAATTTTTCCCCCTGCTATGCTGATGATACTCAAATCTACCTCCCGCTGACGAATGATGATTTGTTCTCAGTGAGGGTCTCAAAGAGTGTCACGAAGATATCAAAAGCCTGATGGCAAGTAATTCTCCAATTAAATGAAAACAAAGCAGAGGTTATTCTTTTTCGCCCACTCAGATCTGCAAACAGTAAAATAAATACCCAAGGGCTACTGTCACAACATGTTAAATATCATATCAAGAGTTTGAAGGTAATTTTTCTATGTGGTCCTCAGATTTGAACGTCAAAATCAACTCTGTTGTCAAGAGCAGCTTTTCATCATCTCGTGTATGGTCATGAAAGGTATACAAGCCTTTATATCAGCATGTCGGAACAAGTATAATGCCTTATATCAGTATGTACAGGATTGTTACGGCCAAAAATGCTTGATTTTGCTGCGGCCTTTTACAAAATTTGCGATGCAACTTGCAAAGTTTTTTGTGCTTTTTTTTGGAGGAAAACTACTTGAATTGGTGAAATTGCAATTGAACAAAATTGTTATGCATGATCTTTTGTAATGATGTTTTTTGGTAAATGAGACCTTTTAGCTGTAATCATTTTTGACGCACGTAAATCAAAGAGGGCTTTGGCTGAATGGTGTCACACAACACGTCTTGACCCAAATCGGCGGACAATCTGTGATAATTTTGCGATAATATTTCGGTGATCACAAACTCCTGGAGGAACTGTTATATAGGTGCTAAGTCCTCTTTAGCCTGGTTAGAGTTAGTACAGAATGCAGCTACTATACTGCTTACGGCTTTAGGAAAAGGAATCATATCACCCCCATTTTAGCCTCCCTCTACTGGCTCCCTGTCTAATACAGGAACCTTTGTTTTTTAACCTTTGTTTTTAAAGCCCTTTACTCCCTTTAATTGGTAATTGCAAGGTTAAATGCAAAGAGTACTGCTAAGGGCACACTATACAGATTTCAAAATGGTAAAATCAACACACATTGTTTTATTGATGTTGTCATATTTTTATGGCATTTGGCAGACACCCCTATTTATACAACACCCACCTGTGGCAGCTCTGGGATTTAAACTCACAACCTTCTGATCAGTAGGCCAATGTCTTATCCACTGAGCTACCACTATCCTACAAATATTACCCTAATGTTGTCCTTCACACTTCAAACTGAGCATCAAAGATTTGCTACTTAGAGGGCTTACCAGCAAACCATGACTAATCTCCACTTCTTCACAAAAAGGCATGTGTGAAGTAGCTAAATAATAGTGCTAGAACACCTAGGTGGCCTGACTTTTGAAAATCACGCATAAAAATCATGTAAAGTGCACCTGGTTTGATGAAGTTGTGTATCAGGCTTGCAGGGTAGATCTCAGAGTTACATGGAATTTTCAGAGAGCAGGAGTTTTACAATGATAATGACAGAATTTCCAAGAAACTGCATTATTGAATCATTCAAAATACATAATCTTGTAGATCAGAGGGAGAAAAGCTCTGAAAAAAGACACTCAAGCAATTTGGCTTTCAGAAATATATTTGTCACCTGCTAGATAATACACACTCACTGTCCACTTTAATAGGAACACCTGTACACCTGCTCATCTATGCATTATCCATCCACCTCAAGGGTCGAGGTTTTGTGCATGCTGAGATGCTTTTGTGCTCAACACAGTTGTAAAGAGTGGTTATTTGAATCACTACAGACTTCCAGTCACTCTTGTCAGCCAAGAACAGGAATCTGAGGCTACAGTGGGCACAGGCTCACAGAAAAAAAACAAAAAAAATTAATTGGTCCCTTTATAGTCTTCAACTGTCCAGTTTTGGTGAGTCTCTAAACTCTAGAGAGTGTTATGTGAGAAATTCCCAGGAGATCAGCGGTTTCTGAAATGCTCAAACCAGCCCATCTGGCGCTAACATCCCTGCCACAGTTAAAGTCACAGTCACGGAGATCACGCTTTCCCCCCATTCTGATGTTTCATGTGAACATTAACTGAAGCTCTTGACCTGTATCTGCATAATTTTATATATTGTGCTGCTGATTAAGTAAGATGGGAATTCATTCATATTTTTTCTTGTTAATTCTAATATCAGTGAAAGGAAAGACAACAATTCTCAGACCAAAGGTCACTATTTCAGTTAATATTCAGTGCATGGACTTACTGAAACAGAAGAGCTCAGTATCAGGAACTTCTGGACTGAAACAGAGAGCATCATTCCTGTTGTTTTTACTGAATGTTTTGACAGAATGCCAACTTGAATTGATCAGATATATTTCTCCTGCCTGAGAAATAGAAGAGCAAAAGAGTTAATCACATGATATAGCTCAAAAATGATCCACACAATTAGGGGGTGATGGAGGTGATGGTAGATAAGTGATTGATAACTGATAAAAATAAACCAAAGTATCTAACTTAACCACAATCCACAACAGGACATTACATAGCTAGAAAACCAAAGGTACAACTGAAAATTAGGAAACATTTAACCTGGCAGTTTTTTTTTGTTTGTTTCTTTTACCTCAATAATGTATTTCTTGATTCACTGAACAGAGACATCAGAGATGGTCTACTTGATTGAGTCTAGCAATTGGGGTGGCAGTTTATGCCTTTTGCAGTAAACTATTTAACTATATATATTTACTGGTGACATGATGACATTAAATACCATTTACGTTATATAGAGTGCCCTCCATTAATATTGGCACCCTTGGTAAATATGAGCAAAGAAGGCTGTGAAAATTGTCTTTATTGTGTAACTTTTTTAATATTTTGTTCAAAAATTTCACAAAAATACTCTGCTCTCATGGATATCAAACAATTGCAAACACAACACAGGTTTATGCAAAAAATATCTTTGTTAAACATAAATGTGCAACAATTATGGGCACCCCTATAAATTCATATGAGAAAAATATATTTTAAGTATATTCCCATTGATATTTTGAATTTTTAGTACACCTGGGTGACTAGGAACAGGAAATTGTTCAACCATGACTTCCTGTTTCACAGTGGTATAAATATGAAGTAACATATAGGCCAAATTCCCTTAGTCATTCATAACAATGGATAAGACCAAGGAATATAGCTGTGATGTGCAGCAAAAGGTTGTTGAGCTTCACAAAATGGGAAGTGGCTATAAGAAAATAGTACAAGCATTGAAAATGCCCATTTCCACCATCAATGACCTCAGTTTTCCAGACACTACTGGAACTTCAAATGGGATCAGGTTCTATGGTCAGATGAAACCAAAATAAAGCTTTTTGGCAATAAACACCAGAGGTGGTTTTGGTGCACACATAGAAGTAGCAATATGGAAAAGGACCTCATGCCCACGGTTAAATATGGTGGTGGCTCTTTAATGTTTTGGGGCTGTTTTTTTCTGCCAGAGGACCTAGACATTTTGTTAGGATACATGGCATCATGGGCTCTATCAAATATCAACAGATATGAAATGAAAACCTGACTGCCTCTGGCAGAAAGCTTCAAATGGGCCATGGTTGGATCTTCCAGCAGGACAATGATCCAAAACATACATCACAATCAACACAAAAATGGTTTACTGACCACAAAATCAAGGTCCTGCCATGCCAAAAATAGCTAGGGTTTTATTTTACCCATCTTAACAGGGGTGGTGAGAATCCCATGGATAACGTCCTGTTGTCCTGAGGATCCAACACAACTTAGGACTAACTACAAAGGTGTTCAGAGATGACCGATACAGTCAGTTGAGGTCATAAATTTACATACGCCTTGCATAATCTGCAAAATGTTAACAATTGAAAAAAATAGGGATCATAAAAATTGCGCTTTGTTTTTTATTTTGTACTGCCCTGAATAAGCTATTTCACATAACAGATGTTTACACACTACATTAAGAGCCAGGGGGATGTAAACTTTTTACAGGATGATAGGTGTAAATTGTTATTATTTTGTTTAAATGTCTTATTTTTTTAATTCAGTACTGCCCTTCAGAAGCTATATGTACATATAGTGTGTTGAATTCTTGAGCATCAGTGAATGTTTGCACCTTTTGTAATAGTTGTGTACGAGTCCCTCAATGTGAAAAGATGGATCTCAATATCATATAGTCGCTGTTGGAAAGGGGTCAAATATGTAGAAGATGCTGGAAAAACAAAGAATGTGCAGGACCTGGAGGATTTTTCTGAAAAACAGTGGGCAGTTTAACTGCTCAGGACAAACAAGGGACTCATAAATTTATTAGGGTTAACATATACTTTGTGACATCAACTTTGTACTGATGTCCTGAGAACTCAACACACTAATTGGAAAGGTGTTTGGAGACACCCCTGGGCATTAACCCCTGGAAAACTGAGAAAGTACATGGTAAATGGTCTACATTTATATAGTGCTTTTTAACGTAGCGGTTCTACAAAGCACTTTACACTGTTTCTCATTCACACACACACACACACACACACACACTCATACACAAATGGCAGCAGAGCTACCATGCAAAGCACTAGCCTGCCATCACACCAACAACCCTGCGATTAGTGGACAACCCGCTCTACCACCTGGGCCACAGCTGCCCCACAAATGGTGATGGCCAGGTAGGAGCAGCCTACCTATAAGGCACGGTGGCTTAGTGGTTAGAACGTATGCCTCGCATCTCCAGATTTGGGAGTTTGATTCCCGTGATTCGGGGGTTTCCTCTGGGTACTCTGGTTTCCTCAGTCCAAAAATGTTGCGTTGTAGGCTGATTGGCATTTCCAAATTGTCTGTAGTGTGTGACTGTGGGTTGGAACACCTTCCCCCACTCCATGAAACCATGTGTTGGGTAAGTGGTACAGAAAATGGATGGATGTTTAGCCCTTGCAGCTTCCCTGAGGATTGGAAAGGTGGAAGGTTTGGATCAAATAGTGCTCACACCAAAGAAAGCACTGCAGATTCTACAGGTTCAAAAGCTTCCACCTAAGGTGTGTATATATATTAAGCCTTTATACTAGGGCTTTATATTCTGCAGTGTGTCCCGGTATAAAAGGTTGCAGTCCTCAGGCTGACTTGATTGTGATCTAGCGTGCCACAGAGCATTCGAGAACAGTCAAAAGCCTCCTTTAAATTCTCAATAAAATCCTCTGGCAGCTGCCATTTTGAGGGAGGCTGTCATGGTTAGTTTAAAGCCTGTCAGTGGTGCATTGCAAGCTGAAAGATGCAGATCCAGACATTGAAAATCCAGAGATCCAGATCCAGAGGCTGGAATTGAGCATGGCCGTTCAACTGTTGGAACATTAGCAACCTGGAAAAACCTACCAGAAGCAGTTGTAGATATAGCAATCCTTGCATTCCTCAAACAGGGAATAGGTAAGAAACCTGGCCATTGGTTTAATCAAGGTTAAAGGACATGAGCTTCCATGTTGTGTGCGCTCAGTTCCAGAATCATCATTTTCAGCTGAGACATGCCTGCTACTTCCTGCCTAACTTGCAGTACAACAGATTAGCTGAAATTCCAATTTGCCATTGTTGTGCACTAGCCTAAAAATGTTGTGTTCCTGCTAAGAATAAATTTGATGCTGAACAAGGATGCAGTGTTAGCAGTACTGATGACTGGTCATAATATCAGATAGCTTGACAATGCAGTGGCGCGGCGGTGCGGTGGGTAGTGTTGCCACCTCACAGCTCCAGGATCGCAGGTTTGATCATGAGCATGACTGACTGTGTGGAGTTTCTGTGCATGTTCTCCCTGTGTCCATGTGGGTTTTCTCCAGGTTCTCTGTTTACCTCCCACATCCCAAAACATGCCAGTAGCTGGAGTTGCTACGATAAATTAAATGAATGTTTGAATGTGTGTACATGGTGATGTATTATTCCTGCCTCACACCCAGTGTTCCCAGGACAGGTTCCTGACCCAATGCTACACTGATCAGGGTAAAGCGGTTATTGAATGTAAGTGAGTGAGTGAATGAGCTTGACAATAAAACCATAAGGAAACTTTTATTGATTACTTGATGAGAATGATGAAATTATTACACTCAGTAATAGACAGATAGGCAGGCAGCTGTGGTCAGGATTTATAATTTCAAGTCTGTAATATTCTACTGCCATGTTTCCTCTGCATACCAAACATGGTAACCAGAGAACTCGTACCTCTTTTGTCTGTCCTTTTGGTGGGGAAAAGAATGATGGGGGTGGAAATGATGATCACTGCATGGGAATATTAAGGAAAAGTATATGCTAAGCATGCATATAGTAATTTAGGGGGTACAGCTTATATTCCAGAGCACTTATTGTCATTTTGGAGCTCTCAAACAGTTCATGATGCTTAGTTACTGTATACTGTATATGTGTTTAGCAGTGTAATTCCAAATGAATCTTTGTAATACTACAAAATGAGGGCACATAGCACAGAGGGGTCAGTCCATCTCAAGTGGTCTAATAATTGTAAAGATGGCTGCTTAACCATTTGTAATTTTCTTAAATTTTACTGTGTGATTGCCTCTATGTATTGGCATTGCAAAACCAATTAAACTAATTTTTTTTTACTTGGTTTAACTACAACGTCCATCTTTGTGTCATGGCACACAACAAATTTTGGTTATACAGCTTTTTACGGAAATCTCAATATCTCGGCTCAGGATGGTCCTAGCTCCTTGGAACCAAAACTGACCTCTGGAGCACATTACAAGGTACATATATAAACATTTTTGTCATGGATATGTGGGAACTACCTCGGGACTGCAATTCACAGCAGCCACTGCACCCCACTGTATCACTGTCACACATGACCATCGGCACCTGATTCATATTGATGTTAATGTGCACTTGTGTGTGTGTGTATATATA
>JANDJT010000060.1:20285497-20305915 GCA_024331685.1 Stegophilus panzeri | reverse complement strand
CCTTCAAATTTCGAGGTCCACACTGGTGGACTCTCCTCTTCAGTTCACCCCACAGGTTTTCTATGGGTTTCAAGTCAAGGGACCTTCATTTTGTGGTCAGTAAACCATTTTTGTGTTGATTTTGATGATGAATTTAAAAAATGTGCAGATGCTTTCTAAGGGTTTGAATAATTGTGTTTTTTATGGTTTTGTTCAATGTTTGCCAATAATTCTGGAACTGTAATATTTTACCTCCTCAGAGAATTTAAATGCTATAGGATATGTGTTAAATCTGATTTCTCTTTCTATATTCCGGGTAGAAACTGTTTAATCTTCATGTTGTTACTTTTACAGTGTGTGTATTCAGCCTCTGGCTATCACTAGGGTTGGTACTTCACAAGTCTAGAGTATTAGGCGAAGGCTTGTTTGGTAACCAATTAATGTTGCTTCATCTGAAATGCCACACAGCTTGCATTGTTAAATAAAGGTGACCACAAGCACAAATAAAAAAAGCTTGCATGTGCTTTTACCCTTGATCTGCTGTGGTATCTGCGAAAGTTGGCAGTGGATAAAGGGGAACGGCCCTTCACCTTCAGTGAGTCCCGCACCACCAGCCAGACTCTAGGGTAGATGCTGTCCCGCCGTCCAAATGTCTCTAGCTAAAAATTACTCGCCAAGTGGGAGGGACCCTTTGAAACCACATGGCTGGTTGGGGAAGTTGACAATGAGGTATTGAAGACACACAGGGGCAACACAGGAGATTTGCCACCTCAATCTCATGACACAGTGGGGACAGGTGATCCCTCTCAGTGACAAAAAGAGTTGACTCGGGACCAGAGTGCTCAAAAAGACCAAATCTCACTCCGATCACTCTTGGAGACCATCCCCCCGGTATGTTTGTGACTAGCCAGCCATATGGCTCACCGAATACACAAGAAAAGTGGTTCAAAAGCTATGGCAGTTCATATCTGTGTGAACTTTTGTAAGGTGAATGCAGTTAAAAAATTTGACGCCTGTCCAATGCCTCATATTCGACCCTGGATTTACCAGTCTGTATTGGCATGTTTCCCTTATTGTACCAGTATTTTGCTTTTTTTCAGACCACTGGCTATGTTTCAATGGCTAATGGACCAAGTACTACAGGCTCACAATGCATATGCGACTGCTTATTTAGATGAAATAATATCCTTTAATAATGATTAGCTACAGCATGTACAGCATGTAAGGGCAGTCCTAAAGTCCTGGAGACAAGCTAGCCTCATGGTGGACCTGGCAAAGTGTGTGATTTAATGGATGGAGGTACTTGGGTCATGGGTAGGTGTGTCCTCAAAAAGACTACTGTGATTGTGGATTACCTGCAACCCATGATGAAAAAGGAGGTTTTCTGTGGGCTGACAGGATATTATTGTAGATTTGTGCTTAATTATTCAGCCACCAGCAGCCCTCTGGTGCTGTACATCAACCAGAAGCTCTCCACGTAAGCGTTTAAGTACAGCACCATAGAAAAGGAGTATCTGATCATCAAGTGGGTGTTAAGGGCCTTTCACACCGAGCGCGATTAATCATAGCGAATGTACGATGCGATGACGCTCTTGAATTGAAACAATAGATCCTTATAGAGTTATTCACATCAGGCGTGACAAAGCGAGATTTATTTTTTTTGATCAGTGTGTCGATTTTCCCCCCATCACTCTGCAATGAAACATGCCGTCCAATTAGATTTTAGCTTTAGATCACATACCCGGAGCCACTGCTTTTGCACAAACGCGTGAGATAGGTGACGCTACAGCACAGAAAGCTGTTTTTGAAAACCAGTGTAAACATCAAAGAAAAGTATTCCGGAAGAGAGAAGAGAATGGATGTTGAGTTCTTGTTATCATTGTTGTCTGAGAACAGCAAACTTTTTGATAAAAGTCACAGCAACTACAAAAACAGACAAAAAAAGTAATTTTTTAGATATAGTGTATAATTGTAATCCCCTTTTATTCTTATTCTTATAGTTCTTTTCATCGATATATACATAAATCTTAAAATAAATCAAAAACTTTTGTTTTATTTTTATTATAATTTTTTATTTATCTTTCACAAATAAACAGGTTTTGTCCCACTACTGTGTTCTTGCATTATATTTCACATTATTACATTCATACTAAAACAGCTTGATGGTGCTGTTCAAAAAAACACAAAAAACTTTCTGCCTCCCTTTCTGGGTAGAATATACATAAAATAAGAAAAGTTTGTTTCTGTGCTTCTTAACAGTTTGTGTTGTGGTGCTATGCGCCAACATTTAAGTGATTCTTCTTCTCAGTGGTCAAAGACGATAGGCCGACCAGCTGAATAATGGGTTGCGCCACCTAGTGTCCAGGTGTAAAATGCATTCTCAGTCAGCACCACCTATCCAGCTGGCTTGAATTAGCTGAGGGAAATCAATTGTTTCGTTTGCTTTTACACCATTCGTCTGCGACTCGCTTCGCTTTATCATGTCGCGCTCAGTGTAAACAGGCCTTTAGTCATGCTCCCATGATACTTTGAAAAGGGATGTCACCACATGAAGGATGCCACATAAAGGATGCCAATAGGTCACTTGTTGGTATCTTGTGTTACATTCTTTTAAGTTCACAGTGGTTCACATGCCACGGTGCTGATGTTAGTGACTGATTTTTTTCTCTCATCGGGGGGTGGAATCGGTCACAGATAGGATGGCTCTCTGGTCTGGGTTGGGCAGTAGGTATATATAGCAGCTGGCAGTGTGGTTTAGCATAGGTCTATACTGGGAGGGAACTGTTTGGGGACTGGAGGGTTAATGACTGCTCGTTCCCTGAGCAGTGAGATGAGCACGCATGTGTTGCTGAGAGAGAGAGAGCTGGACTGATGCAGTGTGATTTGTTTTGAAAGTTGTGTTACTATTTTAGATAAAAAGCTCAAAAAGCACTCCTACCCTCAGTCTGCTGTGCTCTCGGAGAAGTATGCTGCAATGTCTGTTACACTGTAATACCTTATATCTAGTGATGCTTCTTAATTGGTCTGAAAGACCAGACAGGTAACAGATTGAATTGGACATATTCTTCAATCCTGATCATTCAGTTATGTTTTTGTATGCAAAGTCAAGTAGTTCCATACACACATCTTGTTTGCCTTGGTGTTGTTTTCTGCCCATCATTATTTTAATGCTATTTTTTGGTTTCTGACCCAGATCTTCCCTGTCCATGCACAGTGATCATTTTGTTTGCGCATTTAATCAGTCAAGTGGCAGTAGATTCCTGTCAGCCAAGAACAAGTAAAGTATATGTAGTGTGTTTGTGTGAGTGAGTGAGTGAGTGTGTATACGACTATACCACAAAAAATATAATATGAACATAAAATGTAAGCATATACAGTATATAGAATTGTTTGGACAGTATTAATTTTTGTATTTGACTTTTCTATAATAAAGCTTTTGCATTCAGATGTGGATTCAGATTCAGGCTGTGACTTCTTGCACCATTTATTATTATTTTATACAACAACAACAACAACAACAAAAAAATCATGTGTGATGAATGGGTTTCTCAGTGGGTTACAGTTATCATACAGGCATGATACACTATATGGCCAAAGTTTTGTGGACACCTGACCATCACACCCATATGTGGGCCTTCCCCAAACTGTTGCAACAGTGTTGCAACAGAAGCACACACTCATTGGTCCCTCTTTGCAGCTATAATAGCCTCCACTCTTCTGGGAAGGGTTTCTACAAGATTTTGGAGTGTGTGTCTGGGAATTTACACCATGCATGCTAACATGCTTTACACCACTCCAGCCGACGCTTGGCATTGCACATAATGATCTTAGGCCATGGAAACCCATTTCATGAACCTCCTTGAACCATCTGATGCACAGTTGTTGTGCTGATGTTGCTTCCAGAGGCAGAGAATACATTTGTATGTGCTATGCCCTTTAGCACTCTGCTCTGTGAGTTTGCGTGATCAACCACTTCATAGCTAAGCTGTTGTTACTGCTAGATAATTCCATTTTACAATAATAGCACTTACAGTTGACTGGGCAAAGATCTAGCAGGGCAGAAATTTCATGAACTGACTTGTGGCAAAAGTGGCATTCGATGACAGTGCCACATTTAAAGGCAGAGCTCTTCAGTACAACCCATTCTACTGCCAGTGTGCATGGTTATGTGTTTGATTAAAAAAAAATTTTTTTGCACCTGTTAAGTGCAAAGGTTATTGCTGAAACACCTGAATTCAATAATTAGGAAAGGTGTCCACATACGTTTGGTCATATACAGTACATTTCAAATGTTAATTAATTAATTAATTTAAAAAAAAAAAGGTTCACTCATGAAACTTTCCTGCACAATCATAAGCCCTGTTTAGACACCGTTAGTTTTACATGGCGCACATTGTAGTACTATCATTTGTAGGTAAGTATAAGTGTTGTAGGTAGCGTAAGTGTTTTTCTTCATAACATTCCAGCACAAAATACCTACTGTTTTTCAATGAACTCAAGGCTATGCAGATCATTTTAGTCTCACCTGGACAAAAAGCTCTGTGATTTTGGAAGCAGCTCCTGCTGGCTTTTATCTGAGGAAATAATTTTTGACTACTGCTATATAGTGTTCTGAATCATCTTTGCAAACCTATCCAGAAAATTGTTAAATACTTTTTACAATCACAACATGATGGATGTTTTGGAAGAAAGTCTGTAAAATGTTTTTGCTATGGGTCATATTATTTCACACTGTCTGCACATTAGCAGGTGAAATGCAGCTACAGATACGGTATAAAGCCTCTGTGTATATTCACATAAGGTATACATAAGGTGTGAATGAGTACGGCAGTATGTATGCATGCGTTCTTACCTTACACCCTGTGATTGCCAGGATAGGCTCTGTATCAGCTGTAATCTTCAGCAGGATGAAGCGCTTACTGAAAATTGATGGATATATTTCCATGTTTCTTCTGCTACAGTAGATATAAAAAGTCTACACATCCCTGTTAAAATGGCAGGTTTGTTATATCCACTGTTTCTGAATAAGGTTTCAGTGTTTTTACTGTACTTTTCAGTTGCTCTGAATAGGATTTCTCATTTTTCCACTGACCCACAGTTTAAAAAAACAAACCAATACTTGTGTGTCCCCAAGGAGAAATAACACTGTTACATAGCTGAGGGAGACAATGAGTGTGAGCTCCCATAAATTCACCTTAGCCGAGTCTGCCAGTTTGAATGACCTTGCTCAAAGTATCAATAATCACCACTAGGGCAGCAGGTGCAGCAGTACTTTCATTCTGCTCTTTAATTACATCTTATCACTTATTCATATGCCTGTGTGTGTGGTTTGTGATTCAAAACCAAATTACGTGTATGATTGCATACATGAGAATAATTCTAGCTATATTTTGATTACAAGGAATTGGACATTAAAACATTTATCAGGTGACTCCTTAATGTTTCTTGTCCAACTGTCAAAGCCTCCAGAAACTGGTTTTAATCTATAGGGTTCGGGACAATGTAGGCTGGAATTGAAATATTCCTGGACAAGTGGATATGTTTTGTAAAAGAAAGTGATTTCCTTTAGCAATCTATAAAGGGCACAAATGAGTTTTCTGTAACAGGGAAATGGCTGCTAAATCAATGGGAAGTGAAGGCATTAGTCAGTGTCTTTCATTTAAGGAATATTGTACAACCGAGGTATGTTATAACATTCATACACAGAGTGTTTGATAATGCATAGGGTTGTCAAGTATGATTGGTCAATGGGGGATTGAGTAAACATGAGGGAATCAGTTTTAAAAAAGGATATGGTAGATAGGTCTCGAAGCATTTTTTTCAGGAGAATGCACATGGAAGCCCAATAGCACAGTTTCATGCTCATGTAGACTACACGAACACTAGCTGTACACTAGTGATAAATAATTCAAAGCTTTCGACTGAATGACCATAAGGGACTTTTTTTAAACAAGATAAAGTACTGTAGCTTACAGCCACAAACTAACCAACCCAGTCTCTTCGCTTGTGAATCAGTGATAGTGGAATAAATTGCTCAGGTTCATCGACTCTGCAGCTTTCCTGAATAAGCTTTAAGAAATGCCTGAAGACTCAGGTCTTCTGAGAGCACTTGAACATCGATACTGAAACACCCAAAACACTCTCCAAGGTGTTGTTGGTGGAATCTCAGTCTTGCTTTTCACTGTCAGCTCCTTTTACAAATCCGCCGGTCTATGAACTTTTTGGGTAAAGGCATGTGCCAGGTGAATACATGTAATGGAAAATCCAATGCAAAACCTGTAGGAAAAAAGACGAGCAAAATATTTTATAGAAGTGAATGCAGGGTGGCATGATGGTGCAGCAGTTTACATTGCACACCTCCACAGCTTGGTTTACTGCCTGTAAGTTTTGCATGGTCTCCCCATGTCCTTGTGGGTGTTTTTTTCCAGGTTCTCAGATTTCCTTCATTGTCCCAAGAACACGATAGTACGTGGATTGGTGACTCTGATTTGTCCCTATGAATGAGTATGATGAAATAAGTGAAGAAATGAATGAACGAATTAAATGCGTCAATTTAGTTATACATGGGTAAATATATGAGCAAGGTCACAGACACATGAAACATACTGTATAAAAGCTGTGCTTATTTACAGGACGCATGTTTGACATGACCTAGTAAAACACTTCATCACCAGTTTTTTTTTACACAGTGATCTGGTGCTAAGTGCGTGTGAACAATGCTCTATTGGAGGTCAGTTACTTTTGTGCAAATTCTATTTGCTGTAGCGCAAATTCCATGGATGGTTGTAAGAATATTTTTCTGTTACTCTGTTTGAACACTTTATTTGAAGAACTCGTACAGCAGTGCTTTTTTACATTGGCTAAAAAGGATGAAATGGAAAGAAAAATGGCAATAGCGTAAAAGAACTAGAAATACTAGTCCGCAAAACCTACTGCTTGTCCTTACAGTCTGTCTTTTTACTGGCTATAGACTGAAAGAATGCAAACATTCTTCAAAGATTCCTGGTCTTGCTTTATCCGCTCCACATCCTAGTCAAAGAAAAATGCACCTCTAAACCATGTAAAGTCATATACACTCCAAAAATGGTTTATTATTATGGACTCAATTTATTTATTTTTTTTAAAAACCCTGTGCAAATATTTCTGCTGCTGACATTCGTACTCCTCCTACTGTTCATAGTGTCCAGAACTGGCACACTGTCAATGACACAACTATGAGTCAACTGTTGTTCAAAATTTTCACCAAGGTTGAGCCGTCAGGATGAGATTAACAGCCCTTCAGCTTGTGTGAGGACTACCCTTTCCTACATGTAGGGGGAGGAAAACAGTATCACAAGTAATGTATATATCCAAATGGAACCAAATCCTAAAAATTGTCAGAACAACTTGCGTGTTTGTTCAGCATAGACAAATTTATTCCACACCAAAATCTGATTCCTTCCATGAACTATGAAAAATTCAGCATTGTTTATCTCATACAAGCGATATGGCCGTAGTATGTATGACCATCACAGCCTTATGTGGGACTTACCAGCCCAAGCATAGAATTGTCTAGAATGTCTTTGTGTACTGTAACATTAAGAAATGTCCCAGCAGGACAATGTCCCTGTGCACAAAGCGAGGTCCATGAAAACATCTCTTGCCAAGGTTGGTGTGGAAGATTTCGAGTAGCCAGCACAGAGACCTGACATCAACCACACTGAACACCGTTGGGATGAACTGGAAAGTCAACTACAAGCCAGGCCTTCTCACTGCCTCACCTCACTAATCTTGTGTCTGAATGAACAAATCCCCACAGCCACACTCCAAAATCTAGTGCAAAGCCTTCCTAACAGCAAGGAGGAAGAAATTTGAAATGGGAGATGTTCAACAAGCACATACGTGTGATTGGTCAGGTGTCATATACTTTTGACCATATAGTGCACATTATGAGCTGTAATAATACCTATATTTGAAAGAAGCCTCAGGAAACATTAAAAAAATAAAATATAAAAAAATATGGTCTAGTGCAGTGGTTCTCAAAATGGGGTTCAGGAACCCCCAGTGGTCTGTGAAGCATTGTCAGGGGTTTGTGGATTTTTTTGTGTGTTAGTGCTATAAATCACAACCCAGCATTATGAAAGTTATTATTTTTCATTCATCCATTTTCTGTACCGCTTATCCTATGCAGGGTCATGTGACAGCATGGGGCCTATCCCAGGGAACTCAGGGAGCAAGGCAGGGAACACCCTGGATGGGGTGCCATCCCATTGCAGGGCACAATCACACACACTTTCACACACTCCAAACAATTTGGAAATGGCAATCAACCTACAATGCTCAACTTCAGACTGGGGAGGAAACCCCCGAAGCACTGGGAAAACTTGCAGTCCAAGCACATACTGGAAAGGCGGGATTTGAATCCCCAACACTGGCGGTGCGAGGCAAACGTGCTAACCACTAAGCCACCCTGCCCCATTAAAGTTATTATCTAAACCTCAGTACATCAAAGCAAGTAGGCCTATAAATAATATCAATCTGTGCTCTGTTGTCGGAAAGTTTTTATTTTTATTTTTATAACAGTTCATCCTGTTACATTTTAATTACTTAATATGTGTGTATCCAGACAGCACCTAATTAACTGACTGATGGATTGTTTATAGTTCATACAGTATGCCACAATCTAAAGAGTGAAACTATGTGATGTATGAAACTATTTACCAAGTATTATGTTTTTATCAAGTTCTTTCACCTGTGTAAGTTCACTGTGTTTTTGCAGGGTACAGTATTATTGCCATATTATATCTAAAATAACATCTTAGATAGCTAAGGCACTAGAAAGTACAGGCACTTCAGCCTATATACCCTGCCATGAGAAGTGTTCTAGGGCATCTCTGAGAGATTTCAGTGTCCTGACAGTGTTTTCTACACACCGTATTCAAGGCCAGAATAACTAGACTTACGCGTCTTGTCTGAGATGTCTGCCATATAGTTTCCCAACTGAGTGTGGAGTGGTACTGTCAACAACACATGCACAACTTATTTTATGAGATTCATATAATCTCCGCTAATGGTATGACTATTGCTGGGGGATTTCTGATCATTAACGGGAATTAATAACCAAAACATGGTGCACTCGAGCTTTGTCAGAGCGCCACTGAAATTCTGAGTCATTAAGCTTGTGTAAGAATTAGATTCAAATTTTTAAGCTTGATTACATTGTACCAGCTGACTGTGCTTTGCTCTCATTTGTTTTTCTTCTGTGTGGTCACATGGCCACATTTTATGTTCCCTGGGTGTGAGAGTGTGCGCCAACTACAAATGCCCCCCTTAGTGCATGATGTCTCTAAGCTTTCAAAGCATGACTCAGTCTCATCATATAAATAATGAATTGTGCATTAGAGACTCTTTGCAAAATGGAAAACAAGACGATACAGTTGTGCATGTACAAATGTACATTTTTTTGGTGGATTTATTTGAAGTTTGTGCATACTGATTGATGAAACGCATAATTAGACAAGGCACAAAGCCTAATCGCACTATTAAAGGGTATGCATGGACAGGAAAG
Source organism: Stegophilus panzeri (assembly GCA_024331685.1). Classification (NCBI taxonomy): domain Eukaryota; kingdom Metazoa; phylum Chordata; class Actinopteri; order Siluriformes; family Trichomycteridae; genus Stegophilus; species Stegophilus panzeri. The sequence continues at coordinate 20,296,389 of JANDJT010000060.1, read as the reverse complement.
AATATCCTTTCTGTCAGAAATGTGTGTGGATGTACTTATACACATAGTGCCTTTAGCAGATTTTACATCATACATGTTTTAGTTTATAGTTTTCTATTTGACTGTTTACCATAATGAAATGACAGCTTAGAAGATGTTCAGCACAGTGATTATAGTTGCCCTTCTCATTTCAAGCAGCTTTGCCCTGTGGGAGCCAGTCTAAGAGATGTTCTGCACAAACACCAGCATCCCTTATGGCGCATGATCTAGAAAAGTAAACACAATGTAGGCCTACTAAAACCTTAAATTATGTGTCAGTCATGCACTTGAGAGGCAGAATAAAATTGCATTTCAGTGCACATCACTGTCCTAGTTCTTTTCTGCCACCTGAGTTTCTGTTTGTAAAGGGGTATGGTCTAGATTTGATGTGGAGTATCTGCAGCTATTTAAGTGCCCTGTACATAATGAAATAGCCAATATCATATTCATGTCAGCATTGGCTTATTAGTACCACTGGATCCCTTGAGATTGTGGCTTTTCAGTAAAGCTAAACAAATGCAGGTTCTCAGTTGAATGTCTTGCTGCTGCAGTGTGAGGCTGCAATGAAAAGATGCTGATAAACAGGTTTTTACTGAAGAAACTAGTCCCCTATTTGATATTCTTGGACCTAGTTTGAACCTTTCATGATGTGGGAGAAATGAAACATTATATTTGGTAATATTGAATTGTCTTCTTTGTTGCATACAGCAAATGAAGCTTAGATATCACGTTCTTGTTATCTTATCGCATGCTGATGGTCAAGTTGATCAGACCTCAGATCTATATAATTATAAAATTACACACGCAACATGCATGTTGTTTAAACAGTCAAGACTTTTTATTTTATTCCTTTTAGTTTTTTTCATCTGTTATATGGGTAAAGTAGGTTTATAGTGAACAACCTCAATCATTTTTAATCATCCATGTTCTCAATTAAACCTGAAGCCATCCTAATATGTTTGTGTGTGTGTGTATTGTACCAGGTAAGTGACAGCTCTCTGGAATCCTTAGAGGCAGAGGATGGCCCAGCTCCAGAGCGCTCTCAGGTACACAGGCTATCCACTAGAGCCTTGCAGCTCCCTCCTCTGGCCTTCAGGCAAGCCGAACAGAACGACTGGAAGGAGACCGAGCAAATACCTCGACCCACCACATTGGCGCTGAACATGACTCCTCTGATTGCCATCACCTTGGCTGATTCCAACAGGTCAGCAAATGAGTTACATCACAGCTCTGAAATGTTATTACACTGGTATTCAGTATAACATCCTTCTTATTCTTATTCTTCTTAAAATGTAGGGAAAAAACAAAACACGAAAGAAGCAAAGACGTCACATTTTTGTTTATGCATACCAGCATGTCAAATTTAGAATATTTAGAATTTGAACATAATAGCACATTTTATATCTGCATGTTAGATATTTCAGTAGAACATGAACTATTTTTAATGATATTTCCATTTCCATTTCCTAAAAGCTACTTTAGAAATATAGCGACTATGAAGCTACTCACTGAGAAACATTATTGAGTAACCAATGCATCTACTGTACGTGGAAGGCTGAAGCTCAGCTTCTGAAGCTTTGGCAACATTAATTAAAGAATTAGGGTTGTTCTCAAAATGGTGGCTTTTTGACCAGCAGAATTTTCCAACTTTGAAATGTTTTCATATTTGATTTGGAAATGGTGACTGTAATTTTCTGTTTGCTAATTCTATTTTTCACAACCAACCAATTCTTGATTTTTAATATGGTGTCACTGGAGTTATTAATAGTCACTAGTGCCATAAGAGCAGCTATTATACCGCAACAATAAATAATTTTTAAAAAATATTTTTCAGGAAGGTTGAAACTCTAATGACACATCTAAATTATTCACAGGAAAAAGAAATTACAGAAAAAATAATAAGGGGTTGTTTCCTCATGTTGATTTGAAATGGGTATCATGAAGTACAAACTATAAAACATACAGCTACAGGTTCGACAGTCATGACATCTTTGTAGTCGGGATGGTCCACTCGATTAGCTGCCAATCGGTATCGACCGATAATCACATCCTACGACTTGATCGGTAGTCTCTAAATTTGGCCGATCTCACGAACCGATCGCAATTTGATGACGTAAAACTTGTGAGGACGTAAAACACATGATGACGTTAAACTTTAGCGCTGCAGTCATGTCATCACCGGTGTGGAATTATTACAAGGTCTTAAGAAACAATGAAAAATATTGCCGTGTATTTTTAAAGGTCTATTAAATTGTTCGTTGTAAAATAAATATTTATTGTGATTATTTATTTGATTGTCAATTAAAACAACAATCTACAACATTACTGTAAATAATATAACCAAGGCAACATCTGTGGTATTACTTTATCTGTAAAAAAAAGGTTAGCAGTGACGGTCAACAGAAAGCTTACACATCACTTATATAAAGCTTGAACGATCGGGGTCGGTATCGGTATCGGCCGATCATGGTGACAAGAAATCGGTAATCGGTATCGGCTGCAAAAATCCTGATCGGAGCATGCCTACTTTTTAGTTTATGATTTAAAATAAAGCAGACAGCGTATATACAGTAATTGGTTCTGTGATTTGGTCTTTACTATTAATCAGGGACGTTACTAAAGATTTTTTTTTAGTTCTGTTACCCATGTTGCTCTGGTTTAAATAGTGGATATTAAAAGTGCACATGTGTGTGTTCATGCACTTAGGCTATTAGACTCCACAGGGTCACGGGGAGTCTGGAGCCTATCTCATGGAACTCGGGGCACAAGGCTGGGGACACCCTGATGGGGTGCCAACCCATCACAGGGCACAATCGCACACACACTCATACACCCATTCACACCGCAGACAATTTAGAGACGCCAATCAGCCTACAACGCATGTCTTTGATCTGGGGGAGGAAACCGAGGTTGCCACCGTGCCACTAAGCCACCATGCCCCTGGCTACTAGACTCATTGTTTGTGATGTTTGTGAGTTGAATAGAAATGAAGTGCATTAGCAAGCTACAGTATATTAGTGAAAAAGTGCTCCTGTACAGCTGTAAGCAAAGTATCTTTTTGTTTTCACTGCGTCAGAATCATTCGTTGTCAATAACCGATAGTGGCTGATTGTCAAGAACAACATCTTGGGTAGGATACTGGGTCAGTGTTGTTTGTAGACAATATTTCTTACTTCAGTATTTTTTGTTTTAAATGTTTTATCAGGTTACTTTTAGGTATTGTAGGAAGATGATAGTACCACCTGGTAAATGTGTAAATGAGCTCAGTATTGATATTGATGCATCCCTACACAGTAAAGTAAGTAAAGTGTCAAACCATTTTTTTAATTGCTTAGGAAAGTTATACAGTACAACGATGTCTGCTGTGCTGCTTTTTTAAATAATTTAAACTATGACGTGACCAGTAAGTTAAGGGACAGGTTTGTCACCATGTTCTGAGCATTACTCATTCCTTATAACATCAAAGAAAGGCCATCTCATTTAATTTGCATAACACGAAACAAGTAGCCTTGATCAATTTACCTCTTTTGAGCGTTCACCTTGAACTCTCTCTAATAATTGATCTTTGAACTGGGTCACTGCGGCTTGATTAAGCTGTAATGGCTTTGAAAACCTGAGAACCATATTCCATTTTTCATTACCGTACTCTCACTGGAGAATATTAACTGTAGAATCCTGAACACACACACACACACACACACACACACACACACACACACACACCTTTCAACATTCACATACAGACACTCTGTCTCCATCATTCTAGCTCTCTTTCTACTTGAAGCTCTCACTATTTCTCTCTTATTGAATGTACTGTTCTGCATAGAATACGTGACAGAATGAAACCAGATGAAACCCTGATGCTTACAATCAGGATTCTCTGGCAGCTATTTGCTGAAAAGCTGTTTCATATGTTACATTGAGCCACATATAGCATTGTACTGCCAGCTTATTTATTCTGAAACCTCAATCTGAATATATCTTCGACCACACTATGTTTCATGATTGTAAGAGTTGCACTGTTAAAGACTTCTGAATCATTTTTAAGCACAGTATAACCAAACTTTAGCACTTTTTGGTTGGTCAGTATGGACTATTGCCATCATAGTCACACTCGCAAATTTGCAGCAGTTTGCATAACATTTGCATGAATGCTGCAGTGTAAGTATGACTTCAAACAACTGTCTGTGAAGAAGCCACTGTATACAGACAGGTGACAAATTACAGGAAAAAACACAAAAATGTTCTAGTAAGGTGCTGGGCCATCATGAACCACCAGAACAACTTCAGTGTGATTTGGTACAGATTCTGCAAGTACTGGAAGGAAGGAAGAACACCATTCTTCAAAAACATATTCCCTCAACTTTTCTTTCATTTATCACTCATCTGTATATCTTCTTTACTTCAGTATGTTTTCTTACTTCAGCTCAGCTATGCTGAGATGACAGGGAAAATTTAGGCTCTTTCCCAAGATACTTCATCTTGCCTCTATAGTGTGCTTTATTTGGTATTCATTCAGCAAACGGGCCAAATTCTTACTGAATTATTTAAGTGTGATGACACATATGCTTGTGCCAAATCACTGATTTCATTAACGTAGTGGCTCGTTCTGGTCCATTGCTCTCCCAGCTGATGGAATATACAGTAGTCTTGGCTGCTTTCAGTATCAGTATTGCTGATATCACATATTGGCATAACATTATATAATCAATTCAACCCTAAATGGGTGTCATTATAGTTTCTGCTTTATTCTGTTTCTTCTGGCTTGAAAAACAAAACAAGAATCAGTACATACATGGCGTGAAGGCAGATGGACGAATGCAAGTGCAAGTTTTAGCAGTGTGCATCAGGGACCTGGATCCTGCAGGAAACTAACAAATAAGTGTGGTTTTTCTTTCATGCAAAAGGGAGTGGGCATTCAGATATGAAGCTCACAGGACAAATTAAGACCGTGTTCTTTAACTTGGGAGTGTATTGGGTCCCTGCGCCACACTGTCTGAGACATTTAGCACATTAATTCATTTATCTTCAGTAACTGCTTTACCCTGGTCAGGGTTATGGTAGTTTAAATCACTAATTTGTTTGTGTTTTAGGAAATAGAACCATTTAGGTTAGTTAGAAAATATTGTGTTCACATACAAACAAAAAATAACAATTGTGTGGGAGTGGGTGGGATTGGTCAAACTTTCTGCAGGAGTGGGCAAATCAAAATGACTAGTCAACAATTACAACAGTAAACAGGCAAATAGACAAACAACTGGCAAACAGGCATAAACTAAACAGGTAAATAATAAATAAATTGGTCATTTGCCAGTTCCAAACTGCCAGCCATCTCTCAGCTATCGAAGGACAGCTATCAACCAGGGAGGGAGAAGGCTAATCCATGATTCCTTTGAGACCTGTCAAGCCAGCCAACAACATCTTTTCGAACTGCTGAGTCAAAGGGCAGCGAAATACACTTTGAGGAAAATGCTATCTGACCTCTTCTGCATACATGAACTTGGAGACGCCAGTGATTGGCAAGATTTTCTGTTATTAATAGAGGAGTTTGCCATCCCTCTCACCCAGAGAGCATGACCAAATTTGCTCCCTTGCGTCCTAGCCACAGATGGCTGGGGCATTGTTGGGATTTGAACTCACGAAATCCAAATGATAAGACAAGCTTTAAAAAAATGTATCCAGGTTATTTAAAGTGAGTTTGCTTGATTGAGGACAGGTAGGTCATCCATCCGTTATACCTCTTATCCTGCTCAGGGTCATGGAGGAGCCCAGGGAACTCGGGGTATACTCTGGATGGGGTGCCAACCCATCGCACAATCACACACACAATTTTATACTCTATGAACAATTTGGAAATGCCAATCAGCCTACAATGCATGTCTTTGGACTGGGAGAGTAAACCAGAGTACCCGGAGGAACCCTCCAAAGCACGGGGAGAACATGCAAACTCTGTGTACACAGGGCAGAGGTGGGATTCAAACACCCAACCCCAAAGGTGTGAGGCAAATGTGCTAACCACTAAACCACGTGCCCCCTAAGTAGTCCAGAGATGCAGAGTGTGATTGAGTGTCATGCGACATTGTCGCAGACTGGGGATCATGGGAGTTGCAGATGTGGACGAGTCATCATCGTGCATTGTGTGAGAGGGGTGGAGTGACTGACATTTCTCTTCATCTTGTGCTTGACCCATCATGATGCTGTACTTCTGCTTGGAGCTTTCTGCACTTGTGACTCACTCTTTGCTGCCGTGGATGATCCCACATGAATCACCTACAGATTACACTTATGAAAAACAATTTATGCCCAAGACTCACTCATTCTTCAATGGATAACTTCACTTAGATACTGTAGGCTTGTACCTAAAAACTTTTACTGTAATCATAAAAACCTTGATGCACATAATTAACATAATTTTTGCCTCTGTGGTATGCAATTGAGGAAGTGTTAGAAAATATTTTGAGGATGTAGAAAATATAAAATATGAAATTGATGAGGATGAGAATAAAAGGCGCCGGCACACTGCCACAGCTATGTTCTGTTTTGAGTGCTTGGTAGAGTTGGTCAGGTAGCAAAGTCTATCGGTTTATTCAAAAAGACGAGTATATATATCAGAGAATAGTTTTCATTCTTATTGGTTAGACACAAATAACCAGACAATCAGGTGCCTCAGCAACAGTGTGCTGAATGTTCAAGGTAAAAATAATAGGCCATTGGTACAATGTGGTGACCTCAGCCCCAGAGTTCCAGCCTGAGACGCAAGACGCAGTCTCATCTGCAGAGTTCCTACGTGTCAACATGGCGACCTCCTCCCCAGAGTTCCAGCATGAGACCTATGAGGTGGTCTCCCCTGCTGAAATCCTGTCTGAGGACAATGTGGTGACCTCCTCACCAGCGCTCCAACATGAGACCCATGAAGGGGTCTCATATCTGGAGTTCAAGCATGAGGTTAAGTAAGTGACCTCAGCCCCAGAGCCCCAGTTGGAGGTCAACATGGCGACCTCCTCCCCAGAGCTCCAGTACGAGACCCACGAGGTGGTCTCATCTCCAGAACTCTCGTCGGAGGTCAACATGGCGACCTCCTCCCCAGCGCCCCAACATGATACCCACGAGGGGGTTTCATATCCGGAGTTCAAGCATTATGTTACCCAGGCGACCTCCCACATCAAGTTCCAGTCGAAGGCTGACAAGACGGCCTCTCAAGCCATGTTCCTGCCGGAGGTCGAAGAGACCGCCTCGCAAGCCATGTTCCTGACTGAGGGCGACGAGATGGCCTTTCAAGCCATGTTCCTGCCCAAGGGCGACAAAGTGACCTCCCAAGACATGTTCCTGTCCGAGGGTGACGAGGTGACCTCCCAAGCCATGGTCCTGTCTGAGGGCGACGAGATGGTTTCTCAAGCCATGGTCCTGTCTGAGGGCGATGAGACAGTCTCTCAAGCCATGGTCCTGTCTGAGGGCAACGAGATGGCCTCTCAAGCCATATTCCTGTCTGAGGGCAATGAGGCGACAGGAATTCAGCAGGTGAGGCCACCTCATAGGTCTCATGCTGGAACTCTGGGGAGGAGGTCACCATGTTGACCTCTGGCTGGAGCTCTGCAGGGGAGACCAACTTTTGGGTCTCAGGCTGGAGCTTGGGGCCGAGGTCGCCACGTTGACCCCGGCAGGAACTGTGCAGGTGAAACTACCTCTTGCATCTCAGGCTGGAGCTCTGGGGCTGAGGTCACCGCGTTGACCTCCGTCTGTAGCTCGGCAGGTGAGACCACCTCGTGGGTCTCACGTTGGAGCTTTGGGGAGGAGTTCACCCTGTTTGATTGCTCATAATAGGTGGTGAATGGCAGGGCAGGTTTATCTGCCAGGCTGACACCCCCAAAAGATATTCCAGGTCATCCTTGGATCCTAGACTCCCAAACATCATTAAAAATAGTCCCACAAACTGATTTATATGCTCAAGGTCCCTGGATCCCTTGGCCACTAGGAGCTGCACCCACAGCCAGGCTGGGCTGAAGAGCCGGGACCACATGAACTTGAGCCATTGGTTCTCGTCGGTCTTGGGGTTTCCTAGGCTAGCAAAATAGAACTGGCAGTCAACAAGAAAATATTCAGGGTAGCCAAAAAACGGATCATACGGATCTGGGAGATCTATGACAGTCCACTGGGGAAACTGGATCAAATCCAAAGCTGGGACAGTTTGCCTTGTTTCCCTAGCATGACGTCTCCTCCGTCTTCCTGCTGCATCGATGTTGGGGCAAAGTATTCTGTCACGTAATGGAGGTTAGGACAGATGCAAGTGCAGATAAGAGCTTTATTATAGATGAGATAGGCAGACAAATCCAAATCGTGAAACACAGCCGTGGTCAGAACAGGCAAAGGGTCAGGCAATCGACAAACGGTGAAACAATCAAGGCAAAGCACAAAATGAGAAATAAGAAACAAAATCAAAAACCATGAAATGAAACATCAGGAACAAAGGTTTGGCACGGTGATAACACTCAATACTTCACGACAAATAAAGAGACACGAGGGTTTTAAATACTAACCAAAATCAAGGGTGAAACACAAAATAGCTTAGTACAATGGTGACACATAAGGGAAACAACCAATAACAATACAGGGGCGGAAACAGGACCTAAACCATTACAAAACACACATGTCAAAAGTAAACAAAGTCAATGTCACTGAAAAACCCGGAAGAATGCGCTCGCGCTTCGGGTTTTAGAGCACGCTGTGAGCTCCAGCACTTTGCGCGAGGTGATGTGACACTTGAGTCACATGTTCCATATCTCATGAGCTTCCAGTTATAATAAATGTGTGTGATATTACATTGGTAAGCAAATTATAAACATGCATGAATTAGGCATATACTCTAACTAGAGCATGCAGAATGTTCTATGTTTTTAGGTGTTTCACATTGTTGGACATGAGTACACCCCGTGTAGCATATGCCCCCAAGGGTTACGCTTATTTCCAGCACACATATAACTAAGAAATATCAAAGACATTTACAGCTGTCCAAGCTGGAGTGGCCATAGAACGCAAAAATGCAATATGAATCAGACATGTCCTAGAAAGACAGATTATGATGGAAATTATTAGATTTGGTGGCATTGGCAGCAAATCTGGTGAAAGGTCAAGTAGATCATTCCTGATAGAAATGTTGCCAAGTTACTGGCTGTATCAATTTATGATAATTTCTATAATATGGTCTTTATCTTATTTGTATCCTGGTGAAAAAATAAATTAATTGAATTTAAAACATACTGAACTAAGTGTGTTGCAAATATATTAACAATTATATGTACTTAATTATGATTTGCTGTAATTAATTAGTATGTAATAATCTGTTCATTAGTTGATGTTGCAGTTGATGTTTTATTTCATCTGAGTTCATGTTTAGCAATATTCTGTGAAGCTTATACTTTTTCATGACCAGTGATAACTATCTAGATGCGATCTGTGTTTGAACATATTGTTGTGAGAACTTTCCCACTGGTCCCTGAGGGCAAGTGCTTTCAACACTGGGCGGACCTATGCATTTTCTTTGTGTACTCTCCTCTATCTTCCCGTGCCTTACCTTATATGGGCTGTGCTACAGTGATGAGTATTTACTGCCAAGCATAAGTTCTTTTCTCTAAGTGCATGTATCCTACTAAAGCGAATTGAAAAGAAGTGGTTTCTGTTTAATCACGTGGCCAAATGTCTGTGGACATCTGACCATCACATCCATATGTGCCTGTCGAACATCCCATTCCAGATTTAGTCCCCATTTGCTGATATAATAACCTCCACTCTTCTGGGAAGGCTTTCCACTAGATTTTAGAATGTAGCTGTGGGGATTTGGGCTCATTCAGCCATAATAGCATTAATGATCTCGGGCGCTGATGTCAGGCTAGAAGACCTGACACATAGTTGGCATTCCAGTTCATCTCAAAGGTGTTTAGTGGGGTTGAGGTCAGGGCTCTGTGCAGGCCACTTGAGTTCTTCCACTCCAAGCTTGGCAAACTGGAGGTGCATCCCAAATCGCATACTTATGCACTATTCTGTGCCATTTTGTAGTATAAATAGTGAATGTAGTGTGTTCAAATTGAAAATTCCAACAAGAAGAAGTGCACTTCAAGTACCTGGATGATGCACTTGTTCAACCAAAAAATCGAAGTGTGGAATGTTGGACACTTCATGCATTCAACGGTCGCAAATTTGCTTACGTAGCGGAAGAGGGGAGGGGCTACCAAGTGCTGACAATGGCTCAAATTTGATCTGAATAAAAAAGGTAACTTTGACATAAAACACTAAAATGAAAAAAAAAAAAATTTCATTGACTCTGGGTATTCTCCTAAAGCTAGTGGCGTCACATTACGTGCATTTTACGTCATTTGCATCGACTGGGAAATGGCTTATACTTTCGGTTAGTAAAAAAAAAAACTTGTTCCATTTTATGATATTACCATTCTAAAATTCATACACTAGATGGTAGAGTACATAGTGCATACTGTAAATGCATAGTGTATAATACGTTATTTGGAACACAACTCATGTCTTCATGGACCTTACTTTTACAGGGGCGTTGCCATGCTGGAACATGTTTGGGCTTCATAGTTCCAGTGAAGGTAAACTGTAATGCTATACAGCATAGAAAAACATTCTAGACAACTGTGTGCTTCAAACTTTGTGGCAACAGTTTGGGGAAGAACCATATGTGGGTGTGATGGTCCAGTGTCCACAAACTTTTGGCCATTTCGTATAGTTAAAATACACTTTGGGTCAATTTCTGTAGCAAAATCAAGTTTAGTGTACAACCCCAAGTCCAAAAAAGTTGGGACACTGTGTAAAATGTAAATAAAAACAGAATGCAATGATTTGCAAATCTCATAAACCCATAT
>JANDJT010000060.1:20252812-20283656 GCA_024331685.1 Stegophilus panzeri | reverse complement strand
CACTTGTACACACACACACACACACACACACACACACCTGACTTAATACAAAGTTTCAGAAGTTGCGTGCTGTCACCGTGAACGGACACACACACACACACACACACACACGTTTGACAGGGAATTAAATCTGCTATAAACGATGGCAGGGATTTGTGCGTTGAACGTCAGGTGTCGTCGCGGACTCGTTGTTGAACTCGCTGAAGTCATAAGGCAGCTCGATGAGACGGTGAAGTGCGAGTGGAAATGCGAGCCGTGCTGAACGTTAGAGGAGGCAGCAGCAGTAATAGCAGCAGTAACAGTAATAGCAGCAGTACTAGTAATAGCAGCAGCAGCAGTAATAATAGCAGCAGCAGCCACTTCAATGCGCGCAGAGCAAGAGAGAACGCACAGCGCAAAGAGAACGCGAGTCCGATCCGACACCGAGGGAAAAGTCAAACCGGACCGACGCGGAAATGGACCGAAGCTACGCGGTGGACACGGGTCACCGACCAGGGCTCAAAAAATCGCGGATGTCGTGGCCGTCCTCGTTTCAGGGATTTCGACGGTAAGGAGGCAGTATTGTGTGCTTATAGTAGGAGAGAGCGATGGGTGTGTAGGGCTGCGAGCGGGCTTTGTCCAGCGCACTTTGTTTGCTCGGAGGATAGCCGGAAAAGGCAAAGAGAGCTGTTTTGTTTGAGTTTTTTTTTTTTTACAATAAGAATTTTAAGAAATTAGTAAGTCGTATGTGTAGTTTTAGATAAGGCTACTTGATCTTTATCATCCTGCTGTATGAAGTGAAGCCTGGAAAAAAAATCTGCTGGGATGTTCAGCTGTAATGTGGATCACTCCATGTCTTACATGAATAAATATTTATCACTGTATCTGACTAGGACACAATAACACTGTCTTCTTTCTTTCTTTCTTTCTTTCTTTCTTTTTTCTTTTTTAATTATTTTTTTTTAAGCAGAAACTCAGAAAGTTGCATTATCTGATAGATTAGAAGCACCATTTCAGTTCCATCTCCATTGGAGAGTAGTACCTTGGGCATAGAGTAATATTAAATGCTTTCATGAAATGCTTTCATGACATTTGATTAGTGGTGTGTCAGGATTATGACGCGTACACGTTTTGAATGGACGGTAGGTAGTGTTTGATTGGGCAGTGCTGTCAGACTTGCCGCAGTTACATGGGATTTCACAGCAGTGCACTGAGCGCACCCACTGAGCAATGTGGGTCCAAGTAGATGTACACCTGATTTCAAGGTGCAAAAAGAAAAAGAAAAAAAAAAAGGCACATGTGTATAGCATGGTTTGTTTGGTGCATTTTCACGGCTGCTACTCACATGAAATGTGTCCTCACCTCCCTTGATGAATCTGTGAAATGATTATTATTTTTTAAAAATTCTACTAAACAAAGTGCCACTGGATTATTTATTTATTAAGAAATGGAAAACACAGTTGTGCCTCAGGTAATAATTGAATAGTGTAATAGCCTTGCTTTGTGACAAATAGCTCTTAAGTGAATATATGAACTGACGTGGACTTAAAAATAAGAGCATATCAGCTTGTCAACAATGAATTTATCCGATGATAAAGATAATTCACATTCAGACACCTTTTTATCAGATATCATCTTAATTTTTAAATTTTTTTTTTAGCTAATTGGTACACTGATTTTGTAAACAATAATGTGTTAATATTTGTAATCAAACAGCTTTTGATGATTGTGTTTTATCTGTAGTCATTGCTGATCCCCAATTTAGGGATTTAGATAAGCCATTTTGTATATTCTTATAAGTTGGCATAAATCCTCTGATTGCTGATTATAAATCAGGGTTGTTTTTCCACCTTGCATTGTCCTCACTGAGACTTGCCGCTTGGACAAATAATTAATGCACCAAGGTGTCTTTCTTTGCCTGATGCTTTGCCTTCATTTATTTTCATGCATAGATGCTATTCTGGCAAAATGGTTATCTTGAGAATCTCGTATTTATCTCCAGTAAAGACTCCTACGTAGATACTCGGTTCTCAATGAAACTAAAGCTTGCTGTTGAGTCACATGTTTATTTGATGACACAACATGCCTAAGAGCCAAAATAGTTTAATTAGGATGTTCCCAAATTTGCTTAGTTTAGCAATGTTCCACGTCGCCTTTTGAGGTCAATCCAGCATTGCCAAACTACTGTAAATGTGTAGACAATTGTTTGAAATGGTGCCAGAGAGGATCTTCATGCTTTTCTGAAACTAATCCCATCACTTCTCATTTTGGAAAATAGTCTGTGGTCATTTCAGCCATCTTGCTGTTTTTAGCCAAGAGGTCCCATGCTCTTCCTCCATCTGTCCTGTTAGAATAGAGAACATTGTCCATTTTGCAGCATTATGTTCCGCTAGAAGTCACATGTTCTTTTATAGGTATAGATATTTCTATTATAGGTAATATGGACATGGTCAAGCCGTTATTACTGCACAGTGTGACTTGTGATCAGTTGACTATTAGGGTGGTTGCAATTATTGTTCATTAACTTTAAAACACTTAGGTTGCAATTGTCAGTAATTTTGCTGAAATTAGCAGCATTTCATTGAAGCATTGTCCATTGCTACATTAAAGGAGACCTATTATGACCCTTTTTACAAGATTTAATATATGTCTCAGGTGTCCCTACCAAAATGTGTCCGTGATGTTTCAGCTCAAACTACCACATGGATCATTTATTATACCATGCTGTAAATGCCCCTTTTTGGGTGGAAGCAAAAACATGCTGTTTTCATGTCTGTCTCTCTAAATGCAAATGAGTTGCGGCTCCCCGCCCCCTTTCCAGAAGAGGGCTCTGCCTTTAGAGCTCTCGGCTACTACGGCAACAACAAATCAGGAGAACCAGTATGACTGACACCGTAAGTACTGGTGTTCAGCCCTATATGCTAATAGGGCAGAGTCCGTTGCCAATCGTGGGTGGGGCCTGTTCCAATGTGATGTCACATTGGAGAGAAAACAAAAATGACTCATTTTGAGACACTGTTTATGATTTATGGGGAATCAAAAAAAATGAGTGGATGGATTTTTACTGTTGTAGGGTGGTTGTGTTCGCACACTGCCGACACATTTATGTTCAAACACAATGTAAAAGTGAGTTTTACATAATAGTTCCCCTTTAAATAATAGATTACACATTCAAGAATGCAAATGCTTCTTCTGAGCTACAAAAAAATTCTTGCTTAGTAACTTTCAGATCTAATATCATAAAAAGTAGACAAATAATTTGTAGACTAAATTAACCAATAATCCATCTTAATCTAATTCTTCCCTTATGGAACACCCTGTTGTACTGTTGATACTGGATAATGGGACACTGGTGGTGGTACAGCACCCTCAGGGAAGTAAGGTGGCAGCTCAGCTCTACTACGGATTCAGTAGTACTCTCTGGAACAGGATGAGCACAGATAGAGATGACGGAGTTGGTTCAGGAATGGGGGCAGAAGCAAGGTTGGATCTGGAATGGAAGAAAATGGGAACAGGGTTGAGGTAACAGATTTGCTCTCTCAAGAACACTAGGTGTCACTTTTGTTGTGGGTGCACTTAAAGTCATTGGGATAGGGTCATCAAAGATATGGCAGAAACAGGATGAGGTAGCTCATCTAGCTGGGTGTAGTGAGCCTTAGGCCAAGGACATACACTGTTCAGCCATAACATTAAAACTACTGACAGGTGAAGTGAATAACATTCAGTGCGTTTACATGGACAACAATAAACCGATATTAACCCGATTAAGACGATACTCTGATTAAGAAACTATCATGTAAACAGCGATTTATGATTACCTTAATCCGGCTAAAGTCATTCTCGAAGTAAACACAAATCGAATTAAGATGTGTGGAGTATTCCTGTTTTAGTCGCATTATCGAAGTGCATTACAGACATGTACACACCTTAATCACACTATTAATGTCGTGTGGGAGTTTTCACCGCATTTTGCGACAGGGTACGTACACACACGGCAGTGCTCAACCGTTTGAGTGCAAACAAGAGAGCACGGCTGTGTCCGAAACCGCGTACTTACCTACTAAATAGTAGGTGTAATACATGTATTTCAGCTACTATATAGTAGGTAAGTATGCGGTTTGGGACACAGCCCACAGCTACAAGCAGTCGTCTGTTTGCACGTACAGCACGACAAATAATTAACTGCACTTGAAGCTTTCGTAAAATTAAAAATAACACACCCAAAACTGTATACGGTACCATAACGAAGACGAACTGTATGTTGATACGTGAAATTCTGGAGGGACGTCGGACGGCGTGGCGCGGTGACGTAATGATATGTGCTGTTAATTGATCTGTGTTCTATAACATGTAAAACGGGAACATGAAAGGAGTATTCTAAAAGCGACACATGTAAACACCTTAATCATAATATTTTATTATTCAGAATAAGGTCAATAATTAGATTACTGCTGTCCATGTAAACGTAGTCATTGATTATCTCATTACAGTAGCACCTCTCAAGGGGTGGCATATATTAGGCAGCAAATGTACAGTCAGCTCTCAAAGTTGATGTGTTTGAAGTAGGAATAATGGGCAAGCGTAAGAATCTGAGTGACTTTGACAAGGGCCAAATTGTGAAGGCTAGACAACTGGGACAAAAGAGCATCTCCAAAACAGCAGGTCTTTGTGAGGTGTTCCTGGTATACATTGGTTATTACCTACCAAAAGTGGTCCAAGGAAGGATCATGTGCGCCCAAGGCTCATCGATGAGCTTTGGGAGTGAAGGCTAGCCCGTCTGGTCCGATCCCACAGAAGAGCTACTGTAGCACAAATTGCTAACTATGATAGAAAGGTGTCAGAACACACAGTGCATCACAGCATGTGAGTGCATTGCTTACCTGGGGAAGAGATAACACCAGGATGCACTATGGGAAGAATGCAAGCTGGCGGAGGCAATGTGGGCTATGTTCTGCTGGGAAACCTTGGGTCCTGGCATTCATGTGTAAGTTACTTTGACATGTACTACCTACCTAAACATTGTTGCAGACCAAGTATACCCCTTCATAGAACATGACATAGACCCACCTCACAACTTACAGGACTTAAAGGATCTGTCTTGGTGCCAGAGACACGTTCAGAGGTCTTGTGGTGTCCATGGCTTGATGGGTCAGAACTATTTTAATGGCACAAGTGGGACCTACAAATATTAGGAAGGTGGTTTTAATGTTATGGCTGATCGGTGTAAATACAAAAAAAATCTATAGCCTTCTGTATTTCCACCTAGACTAGGTAAAAAATAATATAGTGAGTCATTTTGCGGTCTTGTTAAAAGTCAAACTGAAATATATGTGCCATGCTGCAACTAACAGGGAAAAAAACCTGTTATGCTAGTGTTACTTTTCATCTTGTTCATTACTTTTAATGAGATTTTGTAATGATTTGTATTGAGTAGATTTTCCATCATATTACATCAGCTGTGGTCTGGATTAGGTGTAATTTCCCTACAGAGTAAGAAGGCAATAAGGCAATAAATATTTCTGCGATTATTCCATGGAAGTTGAGCTTCTTGGCCATGCAGTTCTTAACATGACATATTTATGTACTAATCATATGTCATGCTTGTATTTCTCATAGGTTTAAATTTGTTGTATAATTGGAGGGGGGGTCCATGCGTTTTGTGGCTTACGTTCCTGAGATTGTTTTGGATCTTGGAGAAACAGAGAACCATTTTTGCTGGGGGAAACTGTTGGGTGTCACTGATCCAGAATTTTGAATTATTAATACAACGCTGTAGCATTCTCAAATCTGATTGTTCAGAAGGTGTTGAATCATTTTGTATACCAGCGTGGCTCTGACAGTAATGCAAGACAAGGCGATTTACGTGAGCTTGATCTAATACGTTTCTATAGTATATATGGCGGAGGCTTCAAATAATCTAAGACTAACAATAAACCAATTAAAAATGTGTTACGTTAACAATGAAAAATGTATGGTGACGTTTTCTGTCACATTGATGGAAGTCTCAGATGTTGAACTGTTCTGCCATAGGAAATTCTTCAGGACTGAAGTGCTTTCTGGAATCTTTGTAACGTGACAAGCTGATTTTTCTTTTTCTTATTCAAGACAGAGAAAAAAAGAGAGGCTGCTATAGGTGCTATAACACAGTAAGTGATAATGATAACTAACTTGTTTCATGGATGTTCAACTATAATTGTAAAAAATAAAAGTTCTTTAATGAACAAAAAAAAGAAAGAAAATTGCTGTGGTGCAAGAGAAATAAAACAGTATGGGTAAAAATAATGAACTTTGGGTCACCACTCTGTCACTGATTATTTCCTGTAACAGCACACCCTATGGTGTTTTAATCCTTACATAATGTTCAGTCAGTATTCCCTAGGCGTATAAGATTGTGTTAGTCACTGCAAAGATGTAGCTGCAGGCATGCTGCACTAGTTCGGGGATTGATGCCTCAAGACAAACAATTAGAAATAGAAAGAGCAGCAGTTGGAATAAAGGATAGCTTTGTGATTTTATTGCAGAGGTCAGTTGATCTAGGTCAGAGTCAATCACCTTGACAGTATTTGTAATGAAAAAGCCAAGTGAACCTCAGAGAATAAAGGCACATCTCTTTGTTTGTTTAAGCTTAGCACATGGTGAGTGTCTGTGACATGCTCCTAATAACACCCAGAAGCTTTTGTCAAAGTGGGAGTTACTTGATGCTTCACAGTATTCAGAATTCTTCACCGTGAGTGTTACTCCAGTCTGAAGTGTTAATTGTAATCCTGAGCATGCTTGAATGAGGCCCACTCAGAATGCAAATCTTCAGGAGAGTGCTTTTATTCTTCAGTGAACTTAATGGAGACCTCGCTGCTTCAGTACTCTTTATTTAATCTGGTAATATTACCTTGTGTCTTTCTTTAAGAAAGAAAACATCCAGGAGGAATGCTGTTGTATTGTGTTGAAAGTTTGGTTCCATTTAATGTTTAAACGTAATGAAATATTTTCTGAAATGTTGATGATCAGCCCCAACTGCACTGAGCATTGTCATCGCAAAAAAATGCGTAATTGCAGTTTGCTTCAAGAAGCTCAAAATAAGTATGAGTGAATTATAGTAATACTAATCACTTGACTGAAAGGTTTACACACGCTCAAAACTGTGAGTTCTAAATGCCACGTCTTCTCTCAGTAATGAAGCAGAATTAGTAGAAGAAGGTCTAATATTTAGAATAACAGATACATAGTACATCATGCTTTTGCACTATTACTATTGCACGAGCAAGAGTACTAGTTATACTGAATATCGGCATGATAGCGCACGATACTCACAGAGCGCTGGAGGTAATTACAGCCATACGTGAAATTCAACGTAACTGTAATCTTGCTTGTGCAATATTGCTTTTATGCAACTGTTCTATAAACAAGAAATTAATATCGACATTTCATACGGTTTCAATATACATTCCGATGTAATAAGTGACATTTCGGACACAATATGGCCAAATGTTTTGTGTATTTTTTTGCTAGCGGAAATAGATCCCGAAGAAGCTGCACTCACTTTATAGCCCATCGGTTAGTTTGCTAGCAACCTCACACTGAACTGTACATTCCTGTTAAAGGTGATTTCAGTAGAAATGGTGTCCCTTCTTCCTTTTCATCTTCATCTGACAAGTTTTTAACTCGAACGTTATATTCCTGGAGATTATTGTTTACTACTACTGTAGTAACTGTTTTCTAGCTAGGAAGTGGAACTTTACGTGGCAAACCCAGACGAGCGGCGTGACACACAGTGAAACGTCCCATTGCGGTTATTAGGACATATAAGCACTCTTGGAATTCTGCTCGCACCTCCGGAGATGGGGGTTCAATTCCCACCTCTGTCCTGTGTGCGCAGAGTTTGCATGTTCTCCCCGTGCCTCCGGGTACTCCGGTTTCCTCCCCCAGTCCAAAGATATGTGTTGTAGACTGACTGGCATCTCTACATTGTTCATAGTGCGATTGTGCCCTATGATTGGTTGGCACACTGTCCAGAGTGTCCCCCTGCCTGGTACCCTGAGTCTCCTGGGATAGGCTCCAGGCTTGCTGTTACCCTGTGTAGGATAAGTGGTACAAAAAAATGGATGAATGGATGGATAGCTACCTACCTGAGCTAATGTGTTTAAACCTTATTTAAACTGTCTCACAAAGTAAGTGCTGCTTACAGACCTTTAGTCTGTAGTGTAAATAATAAATGTGAATGGAGAGCACTATATATGAAATAAATGTGGAAGCAGTAGTATATTGAATAATTTAGTAAAATGTTTAAGCCCTATTCCTATTTTTTTTTCCAGGACAATATTAACGCTGTTGTTAGTATTTAACAGTGTTGTTAGTATTTTTTTTTTCCTCAGAGATATCTTAGTTGATGCCTTTGAAGCCAAGAAAAACAGTTTTAGCTTCTGGCACTGACAGGTTCTCTAATCCTACCCAAATAAATTTGAGATCTTTCATACAGTATGTTATCATCTGTTATCACAGCTTTCACAATGCAAACACCCTTTCAGGAGGATATATATGCCACGTTTAGATTATTTATTCCAAACCATAAACCTTTGGAAACATTTAAGACACTTCTGATGTCACATGTTATTTGATGAGGAAATTTATTATTAGAAATTATTATATATTATATATTATCACAAGCTCCTTGCTGAAGACCATGTTGAAATACAGGTTATGCTGTGCCCTTGTCCACTGCGCGGATTAATCTCACGGTTATGAGTTGGCCACGTAAATACACTTTCAGAGATAATTTCAGGGCTTCACCTCGTTCACCAAGTAATATGCCTAAATACTAATCTCACCAATGGTGTAGTATGGTAGTGTGTGGTTCAGGATGCCAAAGTATTCATGACTCTGAGGATATAATTATTTGCTTACATTTCCTCAATATTACTCAATATTATTATGAGAATAAAAAGAAATTTTATCACAGTTCCTGTGTACCAGATGAATGAGCAATACCACTCAGGTCCTCCACATTATTGAAGATACTGTACTGTATGCTTACTAACTTTAGCTAACTATTTAAAATACAGAGTACAGAATAAAATGATCACCTCTAGTCGCTTCCGGTGTGTGTATTTTTAGTCTGTCGATTTTGTTCTCCAACCTGTTAAAAGTAACCCTCATGTCACTTGATGTTGAAAAATAAAGATACAGAAAACCATACAAATACCTATTGTTAGTCTCTATGGTAATGGTCTGCACTTATATAGTGCTTTTATTTTTTTTATTATTTTTTTTTTATAAACCTTAGCGGTTCTACAAAGCACTTTACACTGTGTCTCATTCACCCATTCTCACACACACACTGCCATGCTAGCTTGCCATCAGGAGCAACTTGGGGTTCAGTGTCTTGCCCAAGGACAAGACATGTGGAGTCATGTGGGCTGGGAATCGAACCGCCAAGCCTATGATTAGCGGACAACCCGCTCTACCACCTGAGCCACAACCACCAAATATTATTAGTTGTCTAACTAAACAAGTCCAGAATTGGGTAACAATACAAATTTCATAACAAAGATAATTTGGCTGACTGTCATTAACTAGATTTCCTCCAGATTAGAGAACAAATTGAATGGCAATAATTGTAGTTTTCTGCGACCAAATCTCAAAAAAAGTGTTTGTGCATATGGTGCGCTAGTGAGCGAGCATATATAGTGAATAGGAAGCCATTTTTGTGTATTAAAAATGTTCCTACATGAAGACGAGTTAAAGATTCTTAGTGGCATTTAGCGACATAGACAAGAAAACAGCAACGAAGCTGAAAATGACAGTTCTCTTCATTTTCTTTGTTTAGAAAATCAACACAATTTTCACCTTCAATGGTTTATGCAGCACAAGTGCTTAGTGTTCTCCTAATGCCTGCTCCCTCTGTAGCAGGAGAACATTACAGGCAAATGAATATTATAAGTACATTTTCAAACTCAAGGTTGTAGGTAATGAAAATTTGAGCAAGAAATAGACAGGAATTTGGCTATGAAAATGCAGCGCGTCATGTGAGCGTGGAAGGCTGTTTCAGATCTGGATAGAGGTCTAGCAGCGTGCAAGTCTATAAGATTGCATAATGCATAGTAGAAAAATCTCTTTTGGAAATGGTGTCAGTTTCATGCATTTGTAATAATCCGATTTGTTCTATGACACATCACAGGAAAGTCATGCTTTTGGAAAGGTGTGTTGATATGAATCATAGCATATGAAACAGCAAAAAAGAGAGAGAAAAAAAGGAGCCATACTGTTTCTATTAGGATGAAATGCACTACATTATCTTTTCAGCTTTATCACCATGCTTTAAAATAACCGAAGCATCATTATAATAATTATAATCACTGGAATTTAATGATGCCTGGGTAGCATTAATTGACAGAAAAGACAGCCTTCAGGATACTGTCTATAAAAATATAAAGTCACGTAACTTCCTTGGTCTTTGTACTTTTCCCAATAGAATGACATCTTTTCCCCTCCAGATCTGGCATTTCACATATTTATGTGTTTCAGTTATGGGATGCCCCAGTTTTTTGCCCTAAATTGGGCTGAATGAGAAACGTATTCATTTCAAATTTAATCCGGGTCTACGGGCAAGACTATATACAAACATTTCTGCATTCATATCATGATTTCCCATGTGGCATAAATCTAGAGGAGTGTATAGGCTGCACTGGGAAACATTTAGAATTAAATTAGCTCATGACAGTACCTTAGGGAAACATTTGGGGTCTGATTTTTTATTATTATTTATTTTTTCCAATGGATGATTCCATACGCAGGTATTTTCTTGAACATCTTATACCACCATTACCAATTTCTCTTGTGCATTGTCATGTCATGGCAAACTAGCAACTCCATTTCCCAGAACGCACCACAAACTACAAACATGGCAAAACTACAAATCCCAATGTAACACACTGACACATCACCATCTCCTGAGGACTAAGCAGACACACCTGTTCAAATTCACACTCACAATCACACCACACTATATAAGAGACTGTTCAGTCACTATGTCTCTGTGAAGTAATATGCGCAGTTGCCATAGTCTCTGTTGTTTATGAGGCTTTCCTATTGTGTTGTTATTCTGGTTATGATTCTGTTTTTGTCCTTGTCCTTGACCTTGATTTCTGCCTTACCTGCTCTAGCCTGTTTGCCTGACTGCTGCTTGTATTTGTTGTTGTTTTTGCCTTACCCTCTGGATTATATGCTTTCCAATAAAGCTCTTAACTGCAATTGCATCTGTTCAAATCCTCATTACATGACATACAGAATATTCCCTTAGTGCAAGAGCCCCTTTAGTTCCCTTTGTTTAAATTATTTTTCAATCACAAGCATGCTCAGATTCTGTCATGTTATGTCTTCTGTTCATGTTCTTTTGTTGTGTTGATAACAGGCTTTTTTGATGTGGAAATCCAGCTCATATGCTATTTCTAGGGGTCAAGTGCTTTTGCCCATTAGTTTAGAATGACATTTGAGTGCTTAGGAAAGGATTCAGTTTCCCATTTGGTTTTCTGTAATTGTTCTGTGTATCTTACCTCATGTACTCTTGTAATACAGCTGCTTCCGATGCAACCGTCTACAAATCCTTTTGTTTTGTGTTTTTGGCATGTATAGAATGTTATGCTAAAAGAATTGATTCTGATCCATTGCCATTATGACAAATAATCTTGGGTCTTTGATGCTCTGACAATTCATCCTTGTACTTTTTCCTCAGAATGGAAATGATGACTCTTTATTACTCTTTTGTGCTTTATCTATTGGGTTTTGCAGAGAAGGATCCTTGTTGGGGTTTTTCTTTTCAGTATATAAGGAATAATGTACAGTATGTGACACTTACATGTCACTAAATATCATACAATGCTTATCCTATTCAGGAAAATATAGTAAGTAAGTAAAAGCACATTTATATAAGTCATGTTGATTAAAGTGTTGCATATCGAATAAAATGGTACAAGAAATAAAAAATTGGAATGAATCTCAGACTCTATTCAAATGCATGTGCTGGTAGGTTTAAAGACAAGGTTTAAATATGTATTTGCTTTCAAGAATGTTTACTTCGCATTTTAAAAACTGGCAAATTATTACTGTGATTTTGAAAACCTCTCATGGGTAGCCTGAAGCATACAGCAGAATTGTTTTTTTGCCACTTTATTGACATTTTGTTATTTTCCCAGCAGAATGATATCCAGCAGAAGTGTCATATCACAAATTAATGTAATTTACTACACAGTTATGGATGCTTTGGGATGCTGTTGTTTTTCCTGTGCGTGCCTTATTAGTCTGAATTGGACATACTGTTCTGCTCGAAGACCTATTAGCTAAAAGTTGGGGATGTCTGTGCTTATGGATTCTGTTGTTGTCAATGATCAGATTAATTAAGCAGCACATGCTTTCTTAATCTTCATTATCTCCGCTCCTCCCTTTGGGCATGCGCTTAGTCATTGCCCCAAAACATTTTTGGAAAGCTGTCAGTCGGCATCGACTAAGGCAACGGTTTGTCAGATTTGTGACCTCCTGAGCCACTCTGTCTTTATGCTCAAGCTGCCGATTCCACTCAGAGCTCTGGGGTAGCATGTTTTAGAGAGCTGTCACGTTAGATTGAATGCTCTTCCATTCCTTGAGTCTTAGAGCTCAGCAAAGGAAGGTCTGTCGGCTTCAGTAGTGTGGGATACATCGAATGGAAATCTGACCACTCAGCTATTCAGTAGTACAGTATGTGTTTTATTAATTATGTGTCTTATTATTATTAATTATTATAATGGCTGGATGAACATGCCAGTAAATCACACCTAGTCACTTTTCTGTGCTTGAATTCTTATAGATCTGTCTAAAATACACACCACTACACTCTTTAGGAAGTACAGTCGTCAGGATATTAGACCAAATGGTCTGTTTTTCATGTTGTTCGATCTTTCATGAAACCTGTTTTTCTAATAGACTTGTGGAATCTTTCTACCGTAAAAGACAGTCATCTTTTCAGCTAAATCGGGACAGATTTACCTATAAAGCACAAATTTTGCACTAAAAGGCTCAGGGGAAACCGGAATATTTTAATGTGTGCACAATAGGATTATAGTACAGGTGTGTACAAATTGTAAATTCATTAGCTAGCCCACCAGGCACGTAAAAGCTCCAATGTGCTGCCCAACCCCATGTTTTAGTTGCCTGGATACCTGAAAATGAGGCTAAAATGTCATAGCTACCATAATGTAATAATGTATGGTGAATGTATATATGTAATGTATTGATATTGATTAAGGCAGGGGTTCTCAAAGGTAGGGGTTATGTGGGATTGTATGATTTACAAATGGGATTGCGAGAGAAATGCTTGAATGTTTGAATTTTATTAAAATTTTATATTGAAATGAACTGGGAGTCATAGTTTAACAGGCCATGTTTAAATTAAGCTGCGCTAAGCTTAGGAATTCAGCAATAAAAATGTACACATTTCCCTGGCTGTTTATTTCTGCTAAACAAACTAGCACTGTGTCTCGAATCACATACCATTATGTACTATTCGAGACTTACTAACGCAAACCAGTTTTCCTATTACGGTTGGTGTTTGACAATTCTCTCATGTGGCCTTTAAACCCACTGGAAAGTCTGTTTTTCTGCATTAGTAAATACTTTCGAATGTAAGGTCAGAGTTTACGATTTGAGACGCAGACCATGACAACAGTCACAGTGACGGCTTGTCAGTGTGTTTAATGGTTTACAGGTCGACTTGGAATCCAGACTGACAGGGATTTATATCCAGATATACATAAAGTACGCAGGCAAGAGTGTGAACGAACAAGAATACGTTTCCTATCTTCTTCTTTTAACATGACTTGTACATAAAAGATATTATTTGAATCTGGCTAGTGTCTATATTTTCTCACAGTATGTTTAACTGCAAGTTCAGTGCTGCTTACTGCAGGAGAGATAGCCAGTGTTACAGCTTTAGGCTGGATTTTTTTGCCCCTTGGTTTCGTCACTGTTTCCACATACCTGATGTAGAAAATACTGTCTGTCACCCTGACTGTCTCTCATACAGACAATTAGGCAACTACGAATAAAAAAAAAACAAAGATCTTGGACACTAAATCTGCTAGTCCTGGACACCCAACATTACACCTGACATTAGAGTGTGGTGTGTTTAAGACCCTAATCTTGGGTTTTTCTGGCTAATTTAGCAGGAAACGATCCCATACCATGCCTAGAAATGTTTATTAAATACGATCATTCAGAATGGAATACTTGTGGTCTGTTAGTTTGTCTAATGTAATAATATTAATGTGAGCTGTTTTTGAGAAGCCTGTTAAATCAGACTAAAAGATTGTAGTAATTTATCAATTTCAATGATAAACGTGTCCGGATCCAGGTATTGAATTTCCCACACGTTACCTGACCATTTTTCTGCTGCATTATTATGAAACTTTGCTTAAAAATGCCAACGAGTAACACTGAGATGTTTCTCTCAGATTTCTGCATCTTTATGCATTAATTTATTTTTTTTATTACTGGCTATTTATAGCATTTACAGCATCTGAATGTGCACCAGTATATGTGACTACTATAAAAGAGGAATTTTCTAGTGCTTACGGACTTCTTTGAGGCTTCTCACATCATTACCTATTGCAGTTTTTCACATTTCATCATGTATGTTTAAATATTTGCAATCAAAATTAAAAACCCATTTCATTCATATACGGCTTATTGAGATTTTACCCACGTCTATGAATTGGAGAAAATACACCCATCTGATTTGTGTAATTTGGCCCTCGCTTTTTAATGTATGCCCACTGTAATAGTATTTCAGGTGGCAGTTATTATTAATAGAAATGAAAATTCTAATATTGCACTTAGTGGACATAACTGTAAAAGTCCTGTTAGCTGTCTTAGGATAATAAAATGTATTTTAATTGTTATTGTTCATTAAATTTAATACCACATAATGTCTTCACCTATCATTCTGGCTTTCTTTGTAATATGCCGTCTGTTCGTTTTCTTTTGTTTTATCAATGCCAAGCTTTAAAATTTTTTTTATTTTTTTTTGTAAAAGCTCAAAAGCACAGCTCATATGCTGTTCCCTAGTGGGTCAAGAGGTTTTCCTGTTAGTTTAAAATGACATTTTTGCATGATTCCAAAAAAGTATTTTATTTCCACTTCACTTCCCCTTGGGTATTATTTCCATTGTATCTTATTTCTTGTTTTATGAATCATTAAGATATTTTTGCGTGCATCATAACCAATCACAGTCAGTGTTCTGCTCCTTATGCTCACTTATAAATGCACGTAATAAGATTTAGGATGCACAAATAAGCGTGACCTGTAAAATAAGGCAGGGATTTGGTCACATCATCTTTTATTCTTCTCCCACTGCCCCGCTGTTTGCCCTTCCAGACATTACAGTTTATAATTTAATTTCACGTCATTATCTTCCTAATGGCTTTGCCACTTACGCTTGGAGAGGTACAGCACATGTTGACTTCCCCTCCCTTTCTCTCCTGTTTAATCAAATTACAATGACACACGAGATGGCATTTGAATCATTCAAATTATTTCAGGAATAAAGAGTAATTGTAATACAATTATCAAGATCTGCTGTATTTGTGAACAGTGCTACACATTAGGTCCTGGATAAAGTTTATGCACACATCTAGCTCATAATTCTGAGTGGAACAGTTCAGGAGAGGTCAGGAAAAGGTTTATACCACGGTGCTGTTAAACTCTTGAATCTGATTAGTCAGAAAGTTGTGGTTTTATATTAATGTGCTCATCAGATACATTATTGTTTCTATAGTAACAACACATTTACATTGACTTCGGTTGTAATAATAAAATATATCAGGCAGCTTTTTTTTTTTCAGCCGAATTTTTCCACATCAAAGCTCTCCCACAGTAGCACCCGAAATCATAGCTTGAATACCCTCTTCCATAATTAAAGGTGATGATGTGTAGCTCAGTTCACAGCTTCACTCACTCATGATTACATTTTTTGTTGCATTTGTGAGAGTAGGGAAATATGAACTGCTTATGCCATAAGCTTCACAATCTCTTGGGACCCTCCTCAGCACTCATGCACCTTAGCTGAGTCGGGGCTGTGGAGGAATTGTACGCTTCATCTAGGAACAGTCAAAATCGAACGGAATATTAAATGCAATGCACCTCATAAACCTCAGGCGTAATTCAGTAAATATTACAACTTCCTGGCAGCGCAATGCTGCGTAATTGAAGTAAATGTGTGCCGCTGAAAGACAAACCATTTTTTAAAATTAAAGTTGTATTTCCATATTTGTAGCACTGCAGTAACAAGTTAAAACAGGGTGCATCCCCTTGAACATGCACAAATAACAGCATCATTTTGTTGCTGAAGCAAAGTTTTCCGTTCCAGCACGGCTGTTGAAATCAGAACAGCTTCTGTGCATGAAAAAGGACAGGTTTAAATGAACCCTATAGAAAACCCAATCTCTGTGAAAACCCAATTCTCCTGTGCATAATAGAACCGCTATTATATTTCTCTTGGTTTTATCCTTTTTTATTTGTCTTGAGAATCTGTCTGCCTTTGGACTTTGTGTTTATAGAAATAAAAATGGAGACCAAATGAATGTCTGTGAAATGACAGGAAAGGAAAGAAAAATTGTAATTTGTGTAAATCCAAAGCATATAAAGTTAGGAGTTTGGGGTTCTAGTAAGGCCAGTGAAGGATATTGAATGGGAGGGCTAAAAGAAAATTCAACAATCAATAGCTTGGTGTTAATATTATAAAACACCAAAATCAGGTCGATATAACTAGTAGTGTCTGCCATGTGGCTTTAAAACGCAGCTAAGCTTCTAACTAGCTTGCTAAATTTCATTCAAGAAGCTAGTCAGCTTGCTAGCTGAAAATAATAAAACATGGCTTTATACTTACAGTTTATTTGCAATATTTACCAATTACACAGATATAATAGTAAGCTATACTAGTTGTGTAAAACACTGTAAATATACTATTACACATTAAATATACACACTGTGAGTCTAACTGATGTGAGATAATTGATATTTTGATTTGCTAAAATACGGAATTTTACCAACAGTGATGAATAATATAAACAAATTAGTAAACATTTCAATGCCATGTTTTATAAAATTTTTAATGGAGGCCATTCTACCATGTAGTCTTAAGTCATTTGCCTGTGCTCCAAAAGCATTCTGAAAAATCAGTGATCAAGCAAATAATCCCTTGTTCATGTTTTACACTTGCTACTGTATTTCATGTTCGGATCTAAACCCCTAAACAAGGCTCGTTCCCCCCAAAGGACATCAAAACAAGTTTTAATAGTGAAAAATAGTTCACATTGCTCAGTCTTACTGAAAAGAAAATGTCAATAGAAGTTTGACCACCCCTAAAATGGGTCATTCTATTGTCAATGCATGAGCGCGCCCGGTAGACTAAATGTGGGAAATACCACGCAATCGTGCACTCAATCGGCCGAACGCAATGGAGATAGCACGGGAGATACCGTAAATGGTTTGAAGACACTTGTTATTGGAAATAAATTTCCTACACCTTTCATCAAAATGAAATGTTCATGGTGAAATGATTACGATGAAGTTTACCGATTATCTTGAGGTCACTTTGAGTCTTGAGTGTGAATGAAGCAAGCTGATAAAATAGTTTTAATTAAAATAGCATATGACTCTGAAATGAACAAATAATGTAAATTAGACCATATACTTTTCTCACAGCATGTATTTTATCTGGCGCCTATGCTCATGCATGGAGGTTAGGTCCTTTACTATAGTCACAGTAAGCTATGTGTGCGTGCATTCGTGGTTGTGTCTCCTAAGGGTTAGGAGACACAACCCTTTAGTCACGACTCACGAATGTCAGTTTTATCCGTGTATAGTTTAGCTCGGTAATAAGTTGAAACTTAATGAGGTGACCTTTTCACCTATAAATAACAGGCCTTTTTTGCACTCAGATTTAATTTAACGCTGGTGATGTCATGAGTAAGAGAAAGGGAACGGACATAAGGCAGTTTTTTTTTACTGGCAAGAAAATACAAGTACGTTGAGGAGCAGTTCAGAAAGTACGTATTACAGTCTTATAAGGAATTCATAGCACTAGTCGTCACATAAAGCTGAACAGCATTGTATGAATTATAGCATTTAAAATGTGTTCATGTGTTGTTTTAAGGATACAGTTCATCTGGGCAGACTGAAAAAATCCCCCCCGTATCACTTGTCCTGGTGTTTCCAGTCCAAAGATTAATCACTAAAAAGCGAATGTGATTAATGGTATTATTTAGGATTAGCTTTTTTTTTTGTAGGCTTTTGTCACTGCAAATATGACCAAGTGCACATAAAAGCACATTGCTTTTGAGAGAATTATCTCCAGGTCAAGCACCTAGTAAACATTCATTTATTGACTCGGCACCAGACCTTACAGTTTTAGCTACCATGCATTTTAATCACTCATGTTCAAACGAGGCATCAAAGGAAGAAACGCTGAGGAAAAGCTGAGGATTAGGGCACATGTTCACTGTTTACACTTTGCATCTCAATGAGGAATTAGCCTCAACTGACGTTGAGTGATTGCTGCTTGGTTTTCGAGCGGATATTAATCACTTTAGAAGAGAAGTCCATTAAGTCTGGTGCTGATAAAGACTCCTCTCTGCTGGTAGAGCTCTTTGTGTGGGAAGTAGGATTATCCATTAGGCTGAAATCAGTGCTCTTGAGAGCCGTAGGTGTTTGCAGCAATGATGTAGCATGGAGGTTTATGGACCGTTTGCTCGGTTTTCTTTTGAAGAGCCTCAATCGTGCTCGCGTTCCACAAACGTAGAGATTGAGCAAACCTGACCCGGTGTATACCTCAGTACTGCATGCGCTGTATGATAAGTGAAAATGCGAGTGCCAAATCGTGTTTTCTGTTTTCAATGCCTTAATTACTGATGCAGTTCAGGCATAGAATTACGAGCTACTTTTATTTCTCATTCACAGTTTTTACACAGTGGCTTTAGAGAAAGGATCGCATATCTGAGATATTGAGTACAATGTGGGAGTTCTTTTGGGAGAACTGAGAAAACACGAGACTCTACTGGATTCTCATACAGATAAATCTGACAACATGTCAGTAACACATTTTTCCAAACTGTTCCTTTCAAAGATTGAAAAATATAAAAGAAAAAAATATATATATAACCTATGTGCTATTTCTTTACAAGTCTTGAATAATTGTCTGAATTTTGAATGATCTCATTTAGGAAAGTGATATTGTAAGTGATATGCCAAGCAATGTATTGTTTATTCTTAAGTAGCAACTTGTGCTTATTAGTTACAATGGGGTTTTTTTTCTTTGTTATAAATCAAGCACCTAAAACTTTTGCCCGGCGCGACGACTCGGAGGAAATGGCGCATATGTTGCATACAGAATCTCTTTTTTTTTTCTTTTTTTTTTCTAGAAGCGTAGTTGAACTTTGAGGCTGGATTCATGGAACAGACAGACAAAGTTATAATACATAATCCATATCCACAATCGGAGTTCAAATGGGAAAACAAGTACAGGAACCAGTTGAAAACACCGATACTAAATACCGAAACTCGGAATTATAAGGCAAGCAAGCACAGAAAAGGGTGCAAATTATTAAAAGCTAAAGCTAATTACAGACAGCATATGTAGGTAACAAGAACATGAATAGACCATGTAAGGAATGTAAGGAAATTAAAAAAGAGCAAAGTGCACATTGTGGGAAGCCAAATGGGTGATAGCTAGTGTTGATGCAACAAAGCACAGTTAATTAACTTGCTCTTCATGAAACCCTCGTTACTCGTGCTCTCTACTTTTTTTTTTTTTTTTTAATTTACGAAACCCGGTATGACATCATTGTTTCCATATATAGTCTCACAGCCAGAGTACGATGTGCTCTGAGATTGCGTGGTTAATTATAACATGATGTTCCTTATATCTGCATGTGGAACCACTGAAGCTCCTTAGTTTAAAAAAGCTGGTTTGTAATTTCACATTTCTGGCATCAATAAAGCGCAAACATAAATATAACTTAAGAAAACAGAAATAGTAGTTAGTATTTGAAATATAAGCCGGTATCGATTCCTTTTTAATATGTCTTATGAAGTAGGAAATGGCACTAATCAATCAAGTAATTAAATGGCAGCCATGATTTTTATTTTTAAAAAAATAAATAATTAATTAAATCCATACCAGTGAGTAGTATTTTTGCAGAAACTACATGATTGTGTGTTAGTATCATGATCCCCTCTTTCAGGGAACCTCATTCCTCCTCGCTGACAAGTAAGATTAGATTGTATGTTCTTGTTCACTGAGCTGCACTGGCTCAGCAGACACAATACTCTCTTTGACTAGAGCTATTCCTGTCCCCAGCCACATCTCTGGACTGACTGTTAATGAGTCACACAGACTCAACGTTTGATGAAAATGCGTTCTCCTCCATATGAGAAAATGAAGAATGTGTATGGGGGGTAATCCCCCAGATCAGATCCAGAATGTGTTTAGGAAAAAAAGAGTGGTGTTAGTATGGTATAGCGCTACCAAAATCTCGCCGTTCTCTCGTATGCATAGCTGTAACACACTGCTCGCATTAATGTATGCCCTGATGGCGCCTAAGTGAATTATGGAATAAAATTAACCGCTGCGAAGTCTTACAGTTCTCAGAAGCAACTGTGCGACCTTTTGAATTCACTCGGGTGTCTGTAAATGTCCTCTAAGGTCACAACATTTGATGAATCAGTGGCTCTTGGCAGCGTGTTCTAGAGGAATCATTTTGTCTCATTTAAATGGAAAAGCAATTATTTTTTAAAAATGCATTTTTTGTGCAGGTGAAGAGCAGTGTTCTCTGTATGATTGGAGTACATACCATATGTTGTATGTCGCTGTACACAGTTTATTGATTGGCAATGCACTCCAGCAAACTGGAAATGTTTGGGCTGGTTTGAGTATTTCAGACACTGCTGATCTTCTGGGATTTTCACACACCACAATGTGTAGAGTTTACACAGAGTAGTGTGAAAAAAACAAAACAAAAGAAAACCAAGACATTGAGCTCTATGTTGGAAATGTTTTGTTGATGAGAGCAGTCAGAGGAGAATGGCCAGACTGGGTGGAGCTGAATGGAAGGTTACGGTGACTCAAATCACCACACTTTGCAACCATGGTGAGCAGAAAAGCATCTCATAATGCACAACACAGAGTATAAGGATGTGCTTTTGTTCAACGATTTTGTAATAAATTGTTGGTGATACCGCAATTACTGTGATTTTTTTTTTATTACAGCAGATTATTTCTGCAGTGTTCTGCTGCTGATTTGCTCAGTAATACAGGGTGTCCCAAAAGTCTCCATACAAAGGGGACTATGTTTGCCAGCACCACGTTGGTTGTGCCTTTGTCAGTGGCTGTTCATGGACATGTACTTCTCGGTCGGTCCGCAACACTTCCAGTCTTTTTGAATTTGTTAATAAGTTTGGCGACAGTGTCGTGTGTGACGTGCTCACCATGTTTCCTGTTAAAGACCATCACAACCTTGCGACAGCTTTTCGATCCTCAATATGTTCTTCTTTTATCCAAGGAATTCTTAAAGGCCATCTGAAAAAATATATATAATATTAACTAAGTATGAAAAATTTTGGAAGACATTTTGCTAAAAAGTGTGAATCCTCGTCTATGTGTAGAGACTCTGGGACACCCTGTAGACCGGACTGTTCATGACTGATTTCATCCTCGGCACGATCGGTTAACAGCGCCTTTATTTAGAGTTTCTCTGAATAGTTTCCTGTTAATTGCTACATTGATTTTGCTGAGATTGTTCCAACTACATGAGTTCACGATCTTTGTGATGAACTTGGGAAGAACACAAAAACTAAATTTCAGGTGTGACCCATTGTTGTTTTGGATTAGAATGAATATTAAAATGTCTTAATGATTAATATAATAAGAATAATAAATAATATAATAAGTAATATAATACATAACAATCTAATTATTAATCATTTGCATTTTTCTAAAAGCAAACTAGTATTATTGATATTTTATTTACAGAGACTTTAGACTTGTGATGTCACAAAATTGGCTCTGATCCTATTACTTTTTATATGCAAATTCTACAGGATACCATCAAAATCTAATACTTCAGAATCAGAATCATTTTATTTGCCATATACAGTCATGTGGAAAAAATAAGTACACCCCATGGAAATTGTTGGCTTTTTTGACATATTTGGACAAGAAAACATTTGATCATTTTTGAAACAGTGCCTATTAATAAAGTTGATATACTTGAACAAAACCACAAGGAACAATAGCTTTTTCAATCATTTATTCAACAGAAATATCAATAGATGTGATATTCTTCTGTGGAAAAAGTAAGTACACCCTTGGTCTCAGAAGCTAGTATTGCCCCCTTTAGCAGAAATAATTTCTTGTAGGCAAAACTTCTTGTTTTGCATAACTGTCCACCAGGCTTGCTGGAATTTTTGACCATGGAATATTCTTTCAGTTGCAAGATGTTTGAGGGTTTTTCCATGTACTGAACGTTTCAAATCCCCCACACAACATTTCAGTGGGATCCAAATCCGGGCTTTGACTAGAACATTCCAGAACCTTCCATTTCTTCTTTATGAGCCATTCCTTGGTGGATTTGTTAGTGTGCTTAGGATCATTATCCTGTTGAAAGGTCCACTTTTGGTTCAACTCGACACAGATGGCCTCACATTATTTTCAAGTAGATCTGTTTTTTTTTTTTGTTAATTTAAATTGTGAAAATTATTACCAAATGTCAATTTTATGTGTCATTTGATAGTGTGTATCACCTTTATTAATACACACCATTTCAAAGAGGTTTCAAATGTTTGCTTGTCCAAATATTGCCTGAAAAAGCAAACAATTTCTATGGGGTGTACTTATTTTTTCCACATTTAGATGTATTAGATGTATCTAATTTTTCTAGGTGTTTGGTCACAGCATAATACATTCAACACACATATCTCAGACAACACAACACAATTACCATCCTAATATACAAATATTGTACCTTAAACAGAAATGGCAGGCTCAGTTGTAATTTACATAACAATGGAGGTAGAAATAGCAGCGGGATGCAGTTGAGGGTGCATTAAACAGAGTGGAACAATGGTGATAATATATAGAATAAATAATAGCAATGATACTGTATATAGAAATGACAATATTAATAAATAATATGTTTAATAAATAGTAATAAATATTTAAAATAATAATTATAATATTTAGCTAGTAAAATAATTACAATAATAATAATAATAATAATAATAATAATAATAATAATAATAATATGCAAGTATCTAGTGCAGGAATAAAATTATTCATAATAACATTTAGTGCAAGATTGCTTGTTACTGGCAGGTCAACGTTATAGTGACACAGCTAACAGGGCTGATACTGACCAGAAACGCTGAATTAGTATCGGATTGGTTTTGCCATAGTTTCTGATCCGATCCACTGACATATTTTCTATCCTTTCCTACAGACTGCCTACTTCTCCCTGTTACCGTAAAGCTCTGTGTAGAGAAAAGGCTTCCAATAAAAAAGGGAAACCACCACATAATTCCAAACTGCTGCTAAAGCACAGGGCAGCTGAACACACTTTAATGAAAACGCAAACTGCCCTCCTCTGTATTCATGAGCTCAGTGACTGGTTAGTGTCACTCAAATCGACAGCGAAGACAGCAAGGCCATCTTTTCCACCAAGTTATGCTGTTTTGGACATAGCTATGGATGGTTGTTGGTTCATCGGGATTGAAAGTTTCACAGCCTTCAGATGACAGAGCAGGGGTGTCAAACTTAATTTGGGTCAAGTGGGCTGGACCAAAAAATCAGTTTACTTGCAGGTTACTTAACCAATAACATATCAGCAGCACTTTGAAGATTGAAGATATATCACCTACAAAACAGATGAACAGACTGTATTTCATTACCAAACAAACAAAAAACCCCAACAACCCCAAAACAAATTTTCCAAATTAAGGTTCTACTATATATAGTACATATAATATTGAAGTAGAAATCAAATTTGCTTGCAAAATTATTTACAAACAACAAATAAATTTGTGATTATGTAAGTGTTCACCCCCATTGCTGTGGAGCCCTTAAATTAGTTCTTTTGGAAAGAGAAATGGTTACAGCTCCACATTTGAAAATTTTTCAATTCAGTTACAGTCTACAAGATGATTTTAATTCAAGGCATTGCATCACAAGTCTTAAAGCATTGCACCTTCATACCTTTCATGTTCCACATAACTTGGCAACAGAAGCTTACAGAGCCACCTAGCGTACTGTGTGGACCTCAATACCAGATCAAGATTCTGTATCAACCAGTGCATAGTACATATTAAACATTAAAAAAAAAAACCCATTTAGGTTATTTTTAATGGTGAAATTACATTTAGAGCTACTTTCATTGAAAATGAAAGATCGAAAATAATTTTCCTCACGGAATGGATATTTTTAATAGAAATAATGGTGTCTAACTGATAATTGAAATGTGTTTTAGATGATATGCACTTCAATTGTTTAATAAGGCATTGAAAATGACACCAATATAGAGAGATGCCAGAATTTAAATATGAAGTGTGAAACAGATCCTTCCCTTTAAAAAATACATTCTGAGCTAACATTATTTGCAGCTGTATGGCGTTCCTAATACAGATGTTGATGATGCTGTTTTGGGCTTCCATCTCAAACTCATTAGTTTCAGTAGAATGGAATTATAACAACAATCATCTTATGGACCAAAATGTTTAAAAAGAGGAACTTATGGTATATAGGAAATAGAATATAGGACTCAAGATGAAGATGATGCCTCAAAGAAGTACTCAGAGCATGCCAGTAGGAATCTAGAGAAAGAAAGTCTGTATAAATGCCAGAGATGATTAAGATGGATAGAGGGGATGAATCTCAGGTATGATAAAGAGAAGTTTTACTATCATCACATAGTCTCTGTCTGTGGGAGATGAAAAGTGGGTGAAAGGTTTTGCATTAAATTGAATTTGGTGACAGAAGAGTGATGGGGATCCATTTAAGCGATGCAAGCCTTCCATCAGACAGACAAGGGAACAAAATGACAGACGCTGGAATTGCAGTTAAATGACGTTATTAAATGCGTCTTCCTCCCCAGCCATCTGTACATCGTCTTGAACTTTGTTGGGGTCACAGACTCTTTGGTTTGCACTTTATACTAGTCCTGTGGGATTCCCAAAATGCCAGCACAGTCCCAGAGACGCCATCGAGGATTTTGATACGAAGGTCAGGCTCAATATACTATTTCAGATCAGTGCATTTGACCTTGCTATTCTTATTTCAGTTTGGACCTCCCTGAACCTTCTGAAGGACTAAGCAGTTAACTAATTAAACTTTTTTGTGCAAGTGCAGCATGCCTGCTCTGTGATTATGTCATTGCAGCATCAGGTATGATAGCTGATTCTATATGTATGAGCAGGTTAGCTTAGTTTTGTCATACTTGTATCAGTCAGGGACAGGATGTAAACTAGCTTTGGAAGCCCTATGTATATAAGCTTCAGAGCACCACTTTTATCATTTCTGATGTTGAAATTTTGTTTGGTTTTATCCAGCTTTTACCAAACCCTTTTGGTAAACAGGGTAATATCTTGTTTAGTAATTGGCAGTAGACAATAGAGGTTAGTCATTTGTATACTTTTCTGGACACAAGCTTCAGAATCATGGAGGGGGATGGGGGAGGGGGATGTAGGGTTAAGGTACACTGGCTTCCAGTGTAAATGTAGTTCCATGTGTAAGTTTCCAGCAGGAAGACAAACATCTGAATGATACAATGAGCCTTTCAGTTGAGGATATAGTCATGGGATTGAAAAAGGTCACGTCTGTAGAAATTATGAAAAAGCGTTTTGTCTGAAGCAGTTGTGGTAAGCAAAGAAGATAATATTACATGTTTGCCAACAAGACTGAAGGAAAAATGATCACCTGCCATGTCAGTCGAATGGCTTCTCTATGAAAGTAGTCTGTTTTGGCTGCATTTATTGTGCAGCTATAAATCCAACAATTCAACTATCATGCTCATTATTTAAAAGTGTACAATACATATTAATACAATGAAATACTTTGGTTATTTATTAGACCCATGAAGATTTTATTCCTGAAATTTCTACCAACTCGCCTACTTGTGGTTTGAATAAAAACCATTCAAATCACATACCCTGTGAAATACTACTAATCCCTCTCTAATGGGGTTTTGGCTTGATAGTAATCTTAGAACCTGACTTATTTGTTTTAGCACAAGTATATGTTTTGAAGTTTTCACTTCTGTAAGTTGGTCTGTATAAGGACATTATCCAAATGGTATAAATATAAATGTAATGAAAAATGAAAACAACTGTAGGAACTGAACAATAAATGTATAACTTGGATAAAGGTGGTTTGTGATTTCCATTGCTGTAACATAATAAAATCACCGACCGTCTGGCTATCCTTATGAGGCTTCTGGGATTCACTTTGAGAACCACAGCTCTAGAAAAAAAAGAAACTGCTACGGAGAAGAACATTTTGCCAGTAATTATTGATTTACCTTGCTATCAAACATGGCTAAAACATATGCATGAACTTTCAGTGTGCATTCTGCAACATTGGGTTTAAATTGCCAGAAATTCTCTATATGTGTGAATTCTCCACAGATCCATCCCACTTTGGGACTGGATCTTGCAGTCATAAAGTAATTGGTCAGTGGTTTGGGAGCTATTCGATATCCAGTTGCTTAAGAAAATATTGTTAATGGGAACACTGCTGTGCATCATGTAATAGAACTTCCATGTCTTTCTGATCTTTTGAGCAGAGTGCAAATGTTTTTGGGATAAGCTATGTATTATGTATTTGTAACATCACTTGTACAAAGCCTCTGGTCAGCGATTTCCTAGTAAACCGGTGAGCAAAGAACAAGAAAAACCGTGATAATTCTTCACACTAAGGACGATGGGAGACTCCTGGGAGAATCCAGTGCTACAGTTTGCCAATAACAATGACGAATTCTCTTTCCCAAACACTCAGAATTGTGAGATTTTCTCAGTGTCTTTTTCTTCAGTGGATTTCAGGCTACAAGACTCATTTTTTGTGCATTTGATACATGACCCTATGGAAAAATCTTGCACTAATGCATGCATTAGACAATAGACTTCATCTCTGCAAAGAGATCACTACCACTGATGCCGAGCTAATTTGGAAATGTGAAATAAAGTAAATGGTAAATGGTCTGCCCTTATATAGTGCTTTTTTAACCTTAGCGGTTGTACAAAGCACTTTATACTGTTTCTCATTCACACACCAATGGTAGCAGAGCTGCCATGCAAGGCACTAGCTTGCCATCGGGGTTCAGTGTCTTGCCCAAGGACACTTTGGCATGTGGAGTCATGTGGGCCAGGAATTGAACCGCCAACCCTACGATTAAGTAACAACCCACTCTACCACCTGAGCCACAGCCACCCACAAAGTGCTGATCTTATTAGTTCTTGTGCTTTCTGAAGGACTGTTGAACGAGTCTGTGACTGTATATTCTGGTTAGAATAAACTGAGTTACCAAGACCAGAGAAATTATTAACAATATATATTTTTTTATTATATGGAATGAAGATTGATTAAGCCCAATGCTGTCTTACGAGTGCAATGTTTCACTGTGCAGTCCAGAAATCCACATCCCCCAGCAATATTCCTCCCTCAGCACAGATTGTGTGGGTAGGCTATATCATTTCTTCATCTCTGAGTAAGTGCAGATGCCAGTACACGGTGTTACCTCATCCAAATGTTGTGGCAGTCTTATCACCATAAATCTCTCATCTACACTTGGTGAGCAATCATTCTTTTAATACAAAACTTGCTCAGATGGTACTTAGAATAAAGTAGAATAAAGGTTTTGGTAATGTTTTTATTTAATACTTTGAATTTATTCATGTATGTGAAGCCAGGTATCTTTTCCAATAAATATTTCAACAGTTCAGTGGATTCCTTTTTTTTTTTTTTTTTTCCTTACATTACATTAAAACCTGGCATTATCCTGCATTTTCAGCTTGTTCAGCAGTAAAACTCCATAGGTGTTATGTAAATGTATCTCTACCAACAGAGCGTCTGTATAATTTAGATTCTCTCTGCTAGTTCTGCACACAGACATTCATATAACAGCTTGAATGGCTCTAATGTTCACCATTACCTCACAGGATTTTACTGTGGTCTCCACTGAGACGCACAGTTCTGTTCAACCACAGTACATTAGGCTTCAGCAAAAGCATGTGGAGAATGGAGAGTAGAAAATACACCAAATACACCAATTAAAGGCTTTTTCTGCTTTAGTCACACATATGGATTAATTGACTCAAAAAAATCCGAGGGTTAACGTTAGAGAAAGGACTGGGGTTAGTAGGTGTGTCTTTTCTTTTCAACTTGATTTTTGTTTACAGTTTTTAATATCCCACAAAAAAACACTCTTCCTGGTTAGAACACATTTTGGTCACTGTACAAAACAACAACAACAACAACAACAACAACAACAACAACAACAATAATAATAGTAGTAGGTAGCGTTATAAAATTTTTAAAAAAATCTTTCACCTTCCCTCACTTTAGCTTCTTCCTGATTGTATTGTGGCTTATTAGGGCCCTGTATGAAATGTCTTCCCTGTACTAATTACTCTGACATTCTGTCTGTTTAACTGTCCACAAGTGTTATTCTTGGAGACCATCATCAAATTATAACAGGATATAACCTCAGGCAACTTTTAATGAACTTGACCTACTTTTCATAGTCGTATACTTGTTTCATTATAAAAGTTCAGGATCTGTATATCTACTTAAAATACAGACGAGTGGAGCTTTAAGTGGCTGGCTCCCAAGTGCACAAAAGAAATAATAAATTGGAAATGAGAAAATAATGACGCAATGGAGTAGACCAGAAGTAAAAAATAAAATAAAATAAAAAACACTACAATATTTATTTATTTAAATGATACCTATTGTTAGTCATGTGTTTCTAGGCCATCAACTTTAATGACTTGTCAGACATCATTTAGCTTTTTTTGTTACAGTAACAGTAAACAGTAGTAGTAAACTGACAGCACTCACATGCATGTCATGTTTAGTTAGTGTTTGATATAGTCGGACATACACTATATGGCAACATTTGTCAACACCTGTCTGTAACACTCATATGTGCTTGTTGAACATCCCATTCCAGATTTAGTCCCTCTTTACTGTTATAATAACCTCCACTGTTCTGGGAAGGCTTTCCATTAGATTTTGGAGTGTTGCTGTGGGGATTTGTGCTCACTCAGCCACAAGAGCATTAGTGAGGTCATCCACTGATGTCAAGCCGAGGAGGCCTGGGACACAGACGGCGTTCAGATTCATACCAAAGGTTCAAGCCACTCGAGTTATTCCACTCCAACCTTGGCAAACCATGTCTTCATGGACTACATATAGTGTAGGTTTGCCAAAGAATTATTCTGCATAAAGAAAACATTTTTGTGCATAGTCTTATTAATACATTGGCATGCTCAGTGCATATAGTGATGTATTTCAAAAAACCTACTCACATGTGCTTTGCCTGCACATTACATATTAGTACTAATTGGGAAATATTTGCCAGTTATTCAGTGTACTTGTGGAGTTTGCAACCAAAACAACAATGCCATTGTTATAGAAGATGAATTTGACATGGCATTTCAGCTGGCCATTATTTATAAACACACAACTGGCAAATTGGTAATTTGATGTGGACCAGTCCTTTTAACAAATATATTAAAATAAACCCTAGAGCCGGTCAGTGTATATGTCACTTATTATTAAAACGGACTTATTACAATGTCTATTTATATATATAAAATATGATAAACATAGGGGGGGTCCTTTTAGTACTAAGTTGTATTTCTGCGCATGCGTGGGTTTACACCGACCACTCCGGTTTCCTTCCCAAAGGCCAACGGATAAGAAAAAGAAAAATCATGCAGTCAAGTTAGTAACCTGCACACGAGTGTGTTCGACATAATCTTAAGTATAAATAAAATGTGTGTAATAAATTAAATACCGCGTCTCTGTCGTTTATATAGTCGTTAAAATTAGAATAAACGAACAACAAACACTCGTGTAGCACCAGTGCAGCCATGATTGTGTGAAAAGTACTCCTATATAAACATGCTATAACAAAGAAGCTTGTTTAAGTACGTAAATGTAAAAGATTCGTATTTATTGTACAAATTTAGAAGTTTATAAAGTTTAAAGTCCTTTTCTCACCTTGTCGTTCGCCATAGTTCCTTCCCTAGTGGTCGACGAACGACATCTGTGTTCGAATAGTTCTGTCTCGATCCATCTCAGCGCTCAAGCATCTACTTCTGTCTGATCCACGATACTGCAGAAAAACCCCACGCTAGTTAAACATTTATCAAAATAAGCAGTTATAAATGGTAAATATTTAAAACTATGAAACAGAAGAGGCCGTTTTATTTGTTATATAATATTATTATTTCTGTTTTTTTAAAAGTATCACAAACACACCGAATAAGGTTTGTAATGAAGATCTGTCTGATATAAACATAATAAATATAAATAACCATTATATACATATTATCTATAAGGTTTGTGATAAGGATAATGTCTGATAAACATATTAAATATAAACAATATATACTTATAAATAAGGTTTGTAGATAGATCGACCCCATGTTTAAATTAATAATATTAATAAAAATGTTTAAATTATTAATATTGATACATTTTTTGTTTCCATTATTTGTCTATCCATTCATATATATATAGACACACACACACACACACACACACACACACGTTTGATAATTTTGAGCCATTCCCACT
>JANDJT010000060.1:20225063-20249901 GCA_024331685.1 Stegophilus panzeri | reverse complement strand
CAGTCATGTCAACATGGACCAGAATCTCAAAGGAATGTTTTCAATATCTTGTGGAATCCATGCCATGAAGAATTGAGGCTGTTTTGAGAGCAAAGGGATGTCCTACCCAGTATTACTATAGTGTTCCTAATAAACTGCTCAGTGAGTGTATATTCTGAGGCTTCAACAACATTTGGAAAAGTAGTAATCTCACAAAGGTCTTGTGTGATGCGTTGAATTTCTTCATTGGACGTGTTAGGCTTAGTGCTAGCCTCATTCATTGCCTGGCTTGCTGCAGTTTCTCACCCAACCACCCAAACCCAACCTCAGGGGAACAGTCTGTTGGCCGGATATGTTGCATTTGTAAATGACTTAGTCTTCCTGAGCAAGTCACCAAAGTGAACAAATCAGTATTGGCCACTGCCTTGCACTTGCACAGTCCAATGAGGCCTGTTTGGCTTCATTTGGTTGGAGCTTTCCAGATTTCCAGCATTTCAGTCTGTGCAGTAGTATAGTTGGCCTGCACATTTGGGAAGACTAAAAAATTTGAACTCCATGGCAGACAAGGGCATCTAAAAAACATCCTTCCCTGCCTGTGTTCCAGATACTTGCCAGGCAGTAATAAAGATTTGTGAGCGCAGTGTGTTTGGCAGTGACGTTCGA
Organism: Stegophilus panzeri; assembly: GCA_024331685.1. NCBI lineage: Eukaryota > Metazoa > Chordata > Actinopteri > Siluriformes > Trichomycteridae > Stegophilus > Stegophilus panzeri. The sequence continues at coordinate 20,249,259 of JANDJT010000060.1, read as the reverse complement.
GCCAACCAGCCCTCTCGTCTGTTTAACAATCCTAGTGATCAACAGCTTTACATTCGACTGTAGGGCTTCATCAGCCTGGACCACTAGTGAGACTATCAATATCTATACCACAGGCATTAATCTTAGTGTTTCTGCATCTGCCATTGCAGACAGTATGCGGCACGTTGTTTTCAGGTCACAGCTTCAGTGTGCTTTGGAATGCACATAGGAGCAGTCATGGCTCAGTGGTTTGGGCTGTGGAATATTTATCTTGAACAAGGCCCTTAATTCTCATCTGATCAGCTCAGTTATGAATCTCTTTGGACAAAAGTGTCTTCCAAATAACTAAATGCATAGGAGTGTCTTAATGCAGTTGATACAGTGTGACATAACCTCACCATGTATGTTAGGTGAACGCTCCATCTTCAGTTTCACTAAGGCAGTGTCAATACCAGCCTGCAGTGCATTCGCTGCTGCTGTTAGTGAACCAGGGCAGTGGTAGCTCAGGGGATAAGTTGTTGGACTACTGATTGGAAGTTCAAATCCCAGCACTGCCGGACTGCCACTGCTGTGCGCATGAGCAAGGCCCTTAACCCTCAACTGCTCAGTTTTGTAAATGAGATAAATGTAAGTCCCTCTGGATAAGGGCACCTGCCAAATGTCATAAATGTAAATCTAACCACATTCCTCCATTGCGCTCTGATCATCAGGCGCTTAGATGGTGGGCTATGAGAATGAGATGCAGCCACTCTGTTGCTATTGTAGCAAGCTCCCCTGAGCTATGCATGTTTATGCGCTATTTGAGTGCTACTAAAAGCTCTTGCATTTGGCCCATGCCTGCTGCCACAACTCTGCTCTGTATTCCAATGCAGTAAAGGAACTCATTTGTTTCTGCTCCTACCACTGCAGTTCTCTGTAGACATATCTATATGCTGTTCACTTTACTTCCAGAGGAATGTAAAGAATAGTCAGTAGTATTCATATAGCCTGAAAGGCATGCTTCACATGTCACTGTCGTCAGTTAGGCCAGGGCTCTGTAAGTGCTTGTGCAAGATGCTTCTGTCTCAAACAATTTGGCCATCAATCATGTCTATCGTCCATTCTCCATCAGGACTGAGCAGAACAAACAGCTCGCCATCCTGCCCTGAAAACACAAGACATTGGGAAAATTTCCAAAGTCAAACAATTCACACAAGTTAAGAACTTATGGACTTAGAGGTAATAAGACTCGTCACTGTGTGTTCACAGCTCAAACAATAAGCCGGTAACAGTATCAATCTTGGCGAAAATACTAGGCTTATTAGCAAAGGATTAAAACAAAGGATTAGAATGCTATACGCAGTGTCTTTGAATTTAGAGGAGAATGGAAAAGATGACTAGTGTGACATAATGGGGGACATTTAATAGACTTCCCATGTAGGGTCACGGTCACGAGGTGACGACTTCGCTATTGGTACTAGGCAAGGAAATGAGTAAACTGGAATAATCCACTAGTTTAGAAAAAAAACAACAAAAAAAAAAAACCAGGGTGGTGGTCTGGAATAAAAGGAAATAGAACTATCCTAAGCTGCCACCAGTTTTGATTAAGAGCTGCTGTTTACTGATTTTTTACTTTTGCCAAGGCAAACAAATACAAATGCAGGATCTATGGGCTTTTTAGCTGATGTAGAGATAAAAACATAAACCCAACACCAAAGAGCTTATTTGCTGCAACACTACTTTCAGCTGTTTTATTCATTTTACTGAAAATTTAATATTACTAAATGCAATTGTATATTTATAATGTACACTTAAGCCCGTGGCCATTATTTCATTCCACATTAAAACAGTGCAAAGAATCTCATATGCCCATCAATGTTCCCTTAGAAAAAAAATGTCTGTTTTGAGGGGCCCTTTAAACGAAAAGCTTTTTGTCACTTCAGTTTAGAATGGCTCTACAAATGGCTGCTGTGGGTGGTCCCCCTTTGACACAGCACTGCTGTATGGGTTCGTGATATATGTACTCTGACCATGGTTGCCAGATCTGTGTGAGAAAAACAGTGTGACAATAGTTCTTTCACCAAAATGTCCTAGGATGGGATCATATTATTACACATCTTGTCACAAATAAAAAAGATCTATTAGCATGGATAAAAATGCAAACCTGATTCAGGGCAACACTCCCTACACAGCTAATTTACACCTGGCTTTTAGGAAGAAGAAAACGAAGAAGATGATTATGGCTGCACCCCAATTTGTACTAAATTGTACCTGAGATGAGAATTATTATATCCCAAGTCGTAGTATGTTGAAATAAGTATCTGAAAGCTACCCGGATGGTCTACTATTTCCCAGTACATTTCGAAGTGTGGCTCTGTGGACACTTTTTCAGTTAATATTGCCCACAACTCTTTGCATGAGGGAGGAGGGGTTTTGTGACGGTTTGCATTTTAGAGAGGTGTAAATAAAATGTGGAAAAATAAATCGGGGGAATGGTAAATTAAATGATATAATATAAATGATATAAGAACCAATGAATGAAGAAAAGCAATGCGGAGTTTGTTTACGGTGACCGTGTTCATTTCCGTTACATGACGTGTTAGTATGCCCCAGTACTTGTAAACTCTTTTACTACACACTCAAAAGTATGTACTTTTTCTTCACAAAAAGAGTACGTACTTTTAGTACATAGTATAAGTGGGTGAATTGGGATGCAGGGTATAACAACATAACAATACAAGACAACTGATAACTGCTAAAGATATATTTTTATATTTAGTAAATATATATATTTTTATATTTTAGCAGACAAAATCTTGTAAAACTGGCCTCTGCTAATTGTTCAAACATAGTATGTAATCTGGCATGCTTCCCATTTTATTTATTAATTTTTTATTTATTACAATTTTCCCACAATGTGGGACCAAAGCACTGTACACAGTGTTTACCCTGCATATTAAGGCTGCTAGGCCAGTTTGTTGTTGTTTTTTTTTGCACAGAATGTAGCCTTGTTATGTCTGAAAACAGCTGCAAACAGCTTAGTACAAAACCTTATATTTGTAACTGATCTATTCTGTTCAATTCCCTTTTATGCCATAGCTTCATTTCACTACATTAAGCTTCCCGCTGACAAATATGACCCATAACTCCTTAGATGACAAAGCTATTATATTCTTTCTATTACATCTCTCTTGAGGAGCAAAATTTCACCAAGCTCCCAATGCTTCATATTTATTTCCATCCCCAAGGACGTGCCTGTGCATCTTCCCTCAACAAACGAGTGACTGCATTTCTTGAGAACCTTGCTCGCCTTTTCTGAACATCAGACAAAATCATTCATGTAAAAAAAAAAATGACCGATAGATATAGTGATAGATGTGCGTAGATTTTTTTTTTTTTTGTCACAACAAGGTCATTTCTTTTCTTCCAGACAGTCTACAGTTTTCTTGGAATGCACTCTGCACACATCATTACGTTTGGTGTCGAACGCAGCTGTCTGTTCTATATAAATAATAATAAAGGCACTAGAGGATGCTTTCTGGAGTTTTTTTATGTAGCTCTGCTTTTATATTCTTTGGCATGCATTATAATGTCTGATTTGAACGTAGATCCATTTAGTCTAAATTTGCAGATACTAAAGCTTGTTGATGTTCAAAGAAATCTGAAGCTAAGCTATTTTGGAAACTATAAGTGAGAAGCCTCATTTTACAGTGAGCGGCATGTAGAGTGTATATGATGACTTTATGAAGCATGGTTATTAAAATCAACTTTACGAACTGTTCTACTCAACATGCTTTGTCAGGGCACAGTCTTAATTGCACACTGTGTACAACTGAGCCATAAAGCTTTCTTGCAGAATAGTACTTAATAATTATGAACAAACTGCCAAGGCTTTTATGTCTCCTGAGATTCAATCAGTCTCTTTTCAAATAAAACGACGCCCTGCTTTGAAGCACACAGTAATTTCTGGAATCTGGGATGTGAGTCATCCACAGTCAGTCGTTCTTTACTGAGAAGGAGACTTGGTCACAAGCTCAAACAGTATTTAATGCCTAACAGTGGCTTTATTGATTCGCACAGTCTGTCTGTCTGTCTATCCATCTACTTTTGTTTTTATTATATCTAATGTTAACATTCTACTTGAGCTGTAATGAACCCAGAACAACAAGGTTTCGAGAGTACTGAGTCAATCAGTAGCTGAACCCTCGCACTTACATTACACGGCTTCACCACACTCGAAGTAGAAACACCACCCACACCACCCACCAACTGGGGAACAGTTACTGTATGAGAAGCACTGACTGAGCCCTTTTAACCCGGGTTAGCATCGGGTAATGTGTGTTACACCAGTGAATTACTTGTATACTCGCCGAAGACACATTCCTGATCATTTTCTGTTCCCTGTTGGCCATGAAGGGAACTGCAAGCAAACTGTTCTTTGCTTGTATGAAATGAACATGGTGTTTGTAATAAGAAATACAGCATCGCATTTGATTATAAAGGGAGGTAATTAGAATTATTTTATGATCGTGAAATGTGCATTTTTGGCATGTTTCTCAAGTCTGTGAAGGTAGTTGTACGTTTCAGACACTAGGTGGAGACACAGACCTACTTTAGAGTAAAGCAGTGACTCGTTTTGGATTGCGTCTTTGCAAACGAAGTAAATCCAAATGACTGTATATTATATTATAAACCTCTCTTTTATTTACATTGTCTATATAAAGCAAACTCTTTTCCATGTGCGATTTTCTGACTGTGACGTGTATCTCTTCAAAGCGTTGGGTCAGTTGTGATGTCCCTCTGTTTATTGGTCTTTCTCCCAGGATCCTTTGCAGGTTTGTCATGGCATGATTCATCTGTATGTGCAATATGCATATGAATTGAAATGACATGCATAAACGCGCTCTCTGTTGCTTGCATAAGCAAGTCTGCTTCATTTGCACTGTGAAAAAAACAACAGTTTTCTAGATAACTTTATTTGTAGCATCAGCATTTTCAGAGTTATATGATGTGTATTGTCAGAAATACAAAAACAAATGGCAGGCATTATTTTCCCCTTTACTTGTTGTAATAGAGTTTTAGATGCAATTTTGAGGTCATAGAATTTTGCAAATGTTTCACAGATATTATGTTTTGATATTATGTTTGTAATATTGTCTCAGTCCCTGTCTTCTCATTGCAGTGCTAGATATTACACATTTTTTAGATAATTAGTAGACACTGCTCACATTACTGTCTCTAAAACCTTGTCTTAGATGTCCATAAGCTCGATTCTCTACTTCTTGTCATTTTGCCCTTTTGAAGAAAAAAAAAAAGAAAGTCTACAGCCCCCTCTGAAAGTATTGGAATGGCAAGGTCAATTCTATTGTTTTTGCTATACATTGCAGACGTTTGGGTTTGAGATCAAAAATTAATATGAGACGAAAAATCAGAATTTCAGCTTTTCAGTACCAAGGAAAACAACAGCAGTTGATGACAGGAACATTGTGAGAGCTGTGAAGAAAAACCCAAAAATGACAGTTAGTGACATCAACAACCTCCACAGGACAGGGGTGAAGGTATCACAATCTACCATTCAAGGAAGGCTTCAAGTGCAGAAATACAGAGGCCATAGCACAAGATGCAAACCAGTCATCAGCAGTAAGACTCAAAGCCAGATTAGAATTCACAAAGAAATATGGAGATGAGCCTCAAAAGTTCTGGAACCAAGATGAACCTCTAAGTGATGGAAAGGCCAAAGTGCAGAGAAAGAAAGACCTGCTCACAATCCAAAACATAGAAGCTCAACAGTTAAGCATGGTAGAGGTATGTCATGGCTTGACCTTGCATGACTGCTTCTGGAATGGGTTCACTATAATTTATTGATGATGTAACTCATGATGGGAGCAGCAGAATGAAGTTCACAGGAAGCAGTTCACAGAAACAATCTGCCTTCCAATTTACAGAGAAATACATCATGCATCTCCCAATCTAATTGGGAGAAACTTCATCATGCAGCACGACAACGATGCAAAACACACTGCCAAGGCAGCAAAGGACAAACAACTACTGAAAGGAGCTACAGTGAAAGCCTAGAAAAGCAACACAAAAGAAAAATGTAGTTTGGTGATGTCAGTGGGCTTGATGCAGTTATTGCAAACAAATATTAAGTGTTATTTACTTTAATTTACTTTAAGGCATTACTTTTTCTCACCTAAAAATTGGGTGGTTTGCCACAAACGGTGCCATGTTGTTTAACACATCTAGATGTAAATATAAAGAAATGAAATCATCTCATATTCATCTTTTGATCTCAACCCCAGATGTATTCAGTGTATAGCAAAAACAAAAGAATTGGCCTTGTATTTTGCCTAGTAGATGCACTGTTGAATGCAAATTGTAGACAGGTTCCTGCTAGGGTTGGTATGTTTGCATTTCATCCTCTTTCTGTTCTATTTTTAACACCAGAGCTGCGGTCAAAGTGTATCACTTATAATCCCACTAATCATCATCTACAAGACTCTAATTAGCATATTTGATTTTAAACACAGTGACGTTGGCTCTCTGGAAGTATTGTTCTCTATATTAATGTAATACATTTGCCTTCAGGCTTTCGTGCTTTCTCCTTTACTAATAGTGAAAGAAGATACAGATGGGAGAAAAATGTTTGTTTTTCTTTCTTTCAAGAATGGCTCTTGAATAAAATCAGGGTCCATACGGACACAAGATTTTACCTAGTGGAGCTAAAACTTTTTAGGTAAGCGTTCTTTCTTAAAATCTAATAATTTAACTGTAAAGAAGGACATTTACTGTGGAATCATAAGCATTCTTAACGCTAAGAGTATGGCGCTTTCGGTTGACACTTTATCCTGGTCAGGGTTACGGTGGATCCAGAGCGTTGGGCTGTGTAACCAGGTATGCAGGAAGATGTTTTAAGTAGGGGAGTAACCAACTAAATGTAAAAGTGTGACATGATAGTTTTTAATAGAGCAGCATGGGGATCTGTGTATTATGTGGGGGAAAGGTATACATATTGAGAGAGAGTTGATTTTCTCGGTGGGTCTGTAGATCACATCTATGAGATTGCTAGATTTTTTTTTTAAAGCATGTGGCTTTTTTTGCTGGCAAATGTTATATGATGTAACTTAAAAGCAATAGACAATTTTAAATTAATAAAAAAAACGAATCTGATATATGAATGAGAAGATGGTAAGCATTGAAATAAAGGAGGACTTTGGCAGAATGCACATTGTGATGAAGTCACATGACGTGTCTTGGCCCAAATCTGTGGAAAATCTGCAGTACTTTAGAAAAATTGCAAGCTCCTCCGAATATTCTGGCGTTTCCTTGATTTTGCATTCATTTCTGCGATCGCAAAATCACAAAATCATGTCATGTCATGTCAGAGCCAAAACATCCTAGGCTGTCAGGTCCTCAAGTCGATCTCTAAAATGTTTTATAGCGATTTTATGCTCAGTGATGAGTTCTGTTTCTCTTTAAAACTTTCCACCGCCGTCGTGACTGATGTCATGGGCTGCATCTCCATCGAAAACTCGGACCATAAATTCAAAGCTATTTACTGTTGTAGAAAAGTCCTGATGACTGCTGCGCAAAACAGACCTTTTGGAAGGTTTGAAGGCTAGAAGAGAGGCTTTTTAAAATTCAAACACTAACTATAATATGAACTATAACACTCAGAGGAACGTGCTATCTGCTTTCATTGGCATACATGAGCTCACAGACAGCCATGATGGGGAGAGAGAGCATGCCCTCCTTTCCACCCAATGAGCATGACCAATTTTGACCCCTTGTCTCTCGGCCAAGTTTGGCTATGGCATTATCCTTGCAGTCTCCCAGTGGTAGTGTGAACGCTTTCCTGTTGCACCACTTTGGAGCTGCTAGCTGTATTATTTGATGGAGAACCTAGACCATTTTCAGTCGCGGTGTTCTTAGCTATGGTAGTCTCTGCTGAGGTGGCTGGTTTGGTTTCAGCATTATCCTTATTATGATCCTTATTAGAGGTAGACCCTTTATCCCAAGCATCCTTGATTGGCCAATGCGTTGTTCAAATTGTATACATGATCCACAACAGTTGTATACTGGTTTTCTAACCACTGTGCTTAAAGAAGTTCCACTAGTTACTAAAATCAAAGGTTTAATACTTTATTACAGAAAGCAAACGCATAAACACAACTTTGGTGGAAAAATACTAAAATGTCTAAAAATGCAGGAAACATGGAAACTTAATCAGTGAAATCTCTGGATGTGTTACAGAAGATCAAAACTTAGGTAATCGAAACCTGTTAAAAGCAACAATTACAACCAAAACGTCTGCTATGGTACACTTGAAGCAAGATTCGCACCACAACAACCCGCTCTTCTGTGGCATAATGACGTGTCCTGTGTCGTAGCACCATCTGTTCTTCATGTCTTGCCAAATTCAATTTAGGTAACGTTTCGTTGGTCCTAATCAAGCAAGTGCTATATTAATAAGTAAGGAGGATAATGCTACATCTACATGCTATTAAAAACAATGAGTCGTGACACGAATAAATAGTGGTAAGTTAATATACGAATACCGGGACTTTGAGGAGCTATTACTCTTCTTTTCCCTGTGATGTGTGATTAAGGTGATGAAATTTGAAAACACGATGTTTTAATTTGCAGTTGAGGACTGCTTTGTTTGTGTAATACAGCTGTCCTGCAGTGTCAGTTACCGTTGTTTGATCAATGCTGAATTGCTATTCGCTGTGTAAATAACCTTATCTATTATGGCTTTCATTTAGCGCAACAAACAATTGTGGACAGCAGCTCTCACCAAAATTAGTTGGCTGTTAAATCCTTTTTCAGCAGCGCGGGTTTCTGTTTGCCCTGGTTGTTTGCTGTAACTCATAGAGAGCTGGACTGAACGGATAAATAAAGATCAGCGTTGAAAGTTACCTTCTGCACTATTGGTACATATCCTTTGATGTATTTACAAGCGGAAGGCTTCTACTGCTGCTGAGAGAGGCTGGTTTATTCAATAACCAGCATAATATGCCTTTGGCTTTGTTTATTGTCGGTAGAGCTGACAAGTGATTTCCTCCAGCCCCCTCCTGTCCTCTCGAAAGCCTCCTCCCTTGCTCTCTCCACTTGCACAGCGTGGATACTCTCACTAGCCCTTCAGTTCATGTGTTTGTGCTAGAGCTTTGGCTGCATAGTGCTTGAGGAGAGAATTTTGCAAGGATGCTGACAGAAGGAGGAAAACATGCAAGGCTGACTGGATAAGACGGCGTTGGACTCCAGACTTCTTTTTCAACTCTGGGACAGTTTTATTTGTTCAAGTCTTGGTGTGGTGTTTCAGTTATTACCATCCAACTCTGTGATGGCTCAACCAGGAGGCAGTCAGGACACACTGGCTGTACCTGTCAAGCAGATCCACCAAGGGGACCAGGCAGGGCTCAACGAGGACCTAGTGCGGATACTAAGGGAAAACCTGCTTCAACACGAGCGACCCCAGCATCACCGGGGAAGGAAGTCCCCGTCTTCAGTGTCTCCACGGCTATCCCCAACTACGCTGTCGCCACGTAATTCTCCTCGACTGTTGCGGCGCATGTTAATAAACAATAATGTCCACAAACAGCGGCGCTTCACCGTAGCCCACACATGGTAAAGTATCAGAAACATCAGTTCTCTTGAAATCCCAGGTTCAACCATTTGTCTCGGTGGAGTCCTGTATTTATGAGCTGATTTCTGGCCTGCTTGCCTTGTTTGTCTTTTGCATTCCACCGTTATTTATTTATTTATTTAAATAAGTACTATATGTTTTACCCATCATCACCATCACTTATGACCTGTCACAGAGTGCGAGTTATTGTCCTGGTTATTGAGGCTTCTATGAACTTGCTCTTGGATGATTTAAAATTTTGGAACAACTGCATATACATTTTTTTTTCCCGTCCGCAGTTTACTTACTTAATTTTCACATCTATAGATTTAGAAGCAGCGATTCTGATTTGTCGAGATGTTTGGCAATACTTTTGTGCTCAAGTCCATTTGTTATCGTGACAGCTAGCTGTATTTCCTTAACGCAATTCCATCTTTCTTCTGAAATGAATAGTTATATTGAAAAAAATCTAGCTGAGCGAAGTAGGATTTGAGATGTGAACGAAGCAGCCGTTCCCCCCTTTCCCCCCCGTCCCCTCCGAGCTCAATTATAAAGAATAACAGAACCTTTAGACAAACACATTTGACATTTAAAGAATTATTTATTATTGGCACAGTTTAATGAGAAACTGATCGTTGTCTCCTAATGAGCAGGCTAAATTTTAATAGGATGCCCTAGAGTGGCACCTATCTTGAATTTGCTCTCAAGGGCAGAGAGCGTGACTAGAAATCAGTGTTGTCCTTCTTTTGTTTGCACTTAGGAAGTTGTTTGATATGCAGATGATACCGTCACAATTTTTGCTATCCTAGCTGATGCACAAAAACCGAAGAAAGATTTTGGATTGGCTTTTGGTTAAAATCTGAAATTTTGTTTGCCATTTGTACAGTGAGGAAGATGACATAATCATACTTTCTCTTTCATTTGCATGTTTCCCCCACCCCCCTCACCAAACTCTAAAGACTGCATGGTGCAGAAGAGACCTTGAGAGAAAAGCATATGTGTTTCACTGAACTACAATTTACTGACCTCACGCTCAGGTAAATGCTAACATCAGAGATGAACACGAATTAGCGCTCTTTCTTCGTGTCAGATTCACAGAGCAGAGTGAAAATAAGTAAACACGACTATAGGTACATACTAGAGATATTTCTGATCGGCAGATATGGGAAATGGAACAGTGATAATAAAGATAATAATACAGACATTTTCTGCTATTTTGCTGCTACTAATGCACTGCACTGTGGACGGTCGAGGATGAAGGTGACTGCTTTAGTCAGTCTAAGTAAACAGAGCAGTAATGAGAAGCAAACACTGCTGCCAGCTGGAGGGAGAGGTTCACTGCTACTGTTTGACAACCGCCCCCTCATTTTACCCATCCTGTTCCGTCATAAAATCCACTGCTTAATGTCGTCCTGTTCTGCTCAGGTAATGCCCCTGACCAGAACACTCTTAGGAGTGTTGCATTGTAGTTAGAGCACAACATGCGCATATAGAGGAAAAAAAAAAGTCTCTGTATTTGTGTAGGCCATTTGGTTGGCTTAGTGTGCATGACTCAAGCTTGGATTGAGACAGACCCGACACATGGCTTGTAGTCATCGCACAAGGCATCTGGTGCTTGCAGCTTTCTGCTAAATTGCTCTCCAAAACATGCTTTAATGAACTCATTCTGCTGATTCGTAAATCACATTTCATTACATAAACTTCACTTGATACAAACAGTCCTACATGTCCTAAGATATTTCAGATGGACGGGATCCTGGACTGCTATTGAGGCTTGCAGAGGGTTTGTCCGTGGTTCTGTCAGAGCTGGCTGTGTTGTTTGTGTATGAAAAGCCATCGCTGTTGATCTTGAAGTTTTAATAACAGTGTGTTTGAGTGCCTGTATTCATTGGCTGCCTGAAATTGCCAATAAATCACGCTGACAGGTCTTCCTGAATTGGCCGATGCTCTTTGTGCACTAGAATACTTGCTGAGCTATTTGCGGTCACGAGGATCCATGTAATCCGTGTGATGGACAGACTTGGACAGACTATTTCTCTCTGTTGTTAGAGGTTTATAACTCAGGCAGAGAAGTATTATTACCTGAAATAATAATACTGTTGAAATGTATATTACTATTAATATTTCACTATAGAGATCACAAAAATAAATCAAAACAAAAATATTTTAATACTTGCACTACCACTGCTGGGTAAGCCTATGTGCCATGTACTGTAATATCATTCCCTTTGAAATGATCATGTTGTGAGCAGACACCATGATATACTGATATTGGATTATGTAATTATCATAGTGTTGTTAAATAGAGTTCCACCAACTATTCAGATTACTGAGTGATATGAGCAATATAACACCTGTGGATCTTAAACATAAAGTAATAATACAACATAGCACGATAATAAAACTTGAGGAATTCATGGACAAGCTGCTGTAGATGTAGGCTATGAGAGGGAATACAGCATGCCAGGATGGGGCTCGTATTTGTTTTAAATATCCAGGAGAGAGTGTGAAAAGCTCACTTTTTTTGTTGAATCACACTCCAGATAAGCTCATTTCAATATGAAAGTGGCCAGCTGCAGCCAGCGAAATATTCCATCTCCCATCTCACAGCCAGTCTGAATGGTGCCATTCCCTTCACAACGCATTGCCTCATTCATCCATGTCTCAGGTGCTCTCTTTCAGCACTGTGGCTCATTAGTATTCTGCATTCTCAATCTCATTGCTTACTGCCCGGGTTTATTTGTTACCACTCCGGCCCTCATTGGCCATTTCTGTTTGCAAGGGAGCAAGAATTGCTAAGGGTTCTGTAGCTCTCCCTTGTGGAGCGCAGTGCTAAGCATATTTTAGTTTGTGTTATTTATTTCTAGGCTAGTGAATGAATATGTATGTAGACTAATATGTAGATCAGTGTACATCAATAGCTAGGTTCAATTCATACAATACATTTGACGTAGTCACAGCTAGTGGTGATGTTAGATGGGAGGGTTCAAATGTAACATCTATAAGTAGCTCAACAATGAAACTGTTAGGTCTGAGAAACTCAGTGGAATAATAAGACTGATATGAGGCAAATTATAGACCACCTTTTGAATTTGTAAGCAAAAAGAGATGCCCGTGCAACCTGCTTGCAAAAAGACCTCAGCAGCCGTCATCTGATGCTACTTGGTTATAATCCAACTGAAGAATCTATCAAGAATTTTTATTTAGGAATCAAATTTACATTAGCTAAAATGTCATTCACTTATTATTATGGATTACCACTAAAAGACAGGGAGTAACACTTTCAAATGGCTTAAAGTCATCGAAAAAAAAAAAAAGTACACCCGCCTTCAATTAAATTTTTGTGGTCCTCATCAACTACTATAAACAAACAAATAAGCTCAGGTGACAAACAAACAAAAATACAACACATTTCAATATGGAGTCATACCACCTGACATCTGAGTGGCTAAAGAAGAAAAGAAATAAGGTGTTGGAAAGGCCAAGTCAAAGTCCAATCCTCAACCTATTGAGATGCTGTGGGGGGATCCGAGAGCTGTACATAAACAAATGCCATCAAGCAGACAAATTATACTTCATGATTACAACATCATGACACCAAAGCCAAGGTGCTGCTCAAACTCATTTGTTAGCTGAACACAGTTAGCTTACTGTAGATTTTAGCCGAGCTATGTGTGTTTTTAAAGCGATATAAATTATGCATTTTAGATAACCAGTAAACTGAGCCTGTTAAATTCTTAGCACGCCAACTTCACTGATAGTCAGCTACTTAGCCCAGGTGAAATGCACTGCAAAGATGGAGCTTCTTGGCCCAATTGTCCCTCCTAACCACCTTCGTTAGCATGCGGTAAAAAACGAATGTGTTTCTGAATACTTTTTCTGATTCAACATCACAACATGACATTTTAGAAAACAAATTCTGGCTTGTTCTTAAAAATCATTATAGTCTCCCGCTATGTTTTTGCAACCAGGAGGCATGGCTGATGTGTATCACTCAGGGGTCTATTACACACACACACACACACACACACACACACACACACACACACACACTATGATATGCAGCTGCATTTGTTTATTCTTTTTTTTCCCCCCCACATCAGTAATGCTCTACTGGCTTCATGCCATGTTTCCTCCAAATACTCCATGGCAAACAGAAAAGTCATAACCCTTTCATTCAAACCAAAATAACATTAGACATGTGGTTCTGTTATCTGTCCTTTTGTGTACTTTACCTGGACAATGCGTGCTATTTTTAGTTTCTCCCCAAAGGCATTTTAGGGGAAAAAAGGTTGACAGAGTAAATAATCCACCTTGTGCACAGTGACTGTATATCACATGTGTCCTCTCAAGCAAATGTGTTAGTGAAGCGGGCTGCAAAACATCAGCCTAAATGCATCTAAAGGGTCCCATCCAGGGCGTCCTGCCTCAGGCCCATTGTTCCTGGGACAGACTCTGAATCCACCATAACCCTGATCAGGATAAAGTGCTCACTGAAAATGAATGAGTGTGATCACCCTAACCCTAACCCTGACAGCTGTCACTGATAGAGTGCTTGATTCTACAATCTGGGCTAGAAAGAAATCAGCATCAGCGTCAATTCTTCATACCATTCTGGAGCTTTTAAATACGATTTAAGACCAAATTTAGGCCAAAAAAAACAAAAAAAAGGAATTTCTGCCTGTTTTGGGGGTGCCCCTGTTCAGCATTGAATTTATTTGTGATGTCAAACTCCACCGTTGTGGTTAATGGCTCATATGAAAGTAGACTGTCAGGGCTTTGCCGTTTTTCATAAGTATTTCTTTTTTTGCTTAGTCTAAATCATCTCTAAATATCACACAGGTATTATAATGAAACGATTGCAGAAATGAATGGAAGGAAACTCTGCAATATTCACAGGAGTTTGCCATTTTTGCAATATTACCGGAGATTTTCTGCAGATTTGGGCCAAGACGCGTCATGTGTCGTCATCACAGCGCGCATTCAGCCAAAGACCTCTTCATCTGAACCCACAACGATTGTTATTATATTTGTGCTTTGCATCCACTCTCAAATGTAGGTTTTTGGAGACTTTTTGATCCAGAGCCAGCAATGGCCTTTCATTCAAATAATCATTGAATCAGAGAGGGACAATTTGCTCAGAGACAGCTTCCTAATCACTGGTGAATGTGACACGATGACGTGATTGATAAAGTCAGCCACTGATCATTCACTAGTTATTTAATGACTAGAATGCAACTTCTTGTTCATATTTATGTGAACCTCAACAAATCCCATTAAAGTTTTCAGCCAGCGCTGAAGAGACAGTATAAACAGGGATTGTTCCACTTAGTCCTGAAGAGCACACACGGGATACTTGTGTAGGTGTGTTGTGTAAACATGTAAAAACAGGCCTCATTGATGCCTATCCATGAATATGGAAAGCAGAATAAGGAAGGGCTTTGGTCTGAAAGTAATAGCTTTGCATAGTGCGCACACACACACACACACGAAGCACTGTGGTCTGTCCTGTGATTAGCAACAAACAACCAAGAAGTAGACATACATGAGGCAGGTTTAGCTTAGTTGTGCTTTCTCCTTTTTCTTTTTTCTCTTTCATTTCTGCTTGATACTTACTAATTTGTGACCACTAGAGGGACTCAATCCATAACAACAGCTCAGAGAGCCGCCCGATGTTTACTCAGTAACACGCTTGACATTCCGTCCTCATTCTCAGGGTGGTTAATTAGACAACGAGTCACTTACATTTTAATACCGGGTCAATTTATTCACATGATCACTGATGATTAGATTGTCCTCAAACTAACAAGGTAATCTGAAGTGATTAACCATGAGTATGTTTCATTTGAACTATGTTTAGAGAAGCAGTCTGGTCTTAACATTAAAAGGCAATGTTAAGGCATCGTCCTTACTATCCCTACCATAACGTCTGTTCCAAATGTCTATTTCGAATTCATCTTCATTATTGTGTTTTAACTGCATGCTACATTAAATATGTCTTTCCTGTCTTCTGAGAACAAAGTTATTGGGACATGAAAAATAATTTATATGCATCAGCAGAGATGAAGTCATGCATGGTGCTCATTCTCTGGTTAAAGAGCCACAATAAAAAAAATATTGGATGGTGAGACTATAATTTAAAATGATCTCATATATAGGTTTCAAACACTGATGTAATCAGAGTAGACATGTGTCGGTTACAGGTGAATTCAGTAACGGATTCTTTTGCTATATTCAGAACGTGCTGTCATTATTTGAAGAAACGTATTTGAAAATTCAAATTGAAGGGCCTGGTCAACGGGAACCTAAATGACCTTGAAATGTCTGAATGGCATTTAAAAACCCCTCTGTTGGGTCAGGACATTCCTCGTGTTTTCCTTTTTACTGTACTTCCTGAATAAATATTGTAGCTACCAGTGATGGCTAATGATGTTTACGATATTGAATGGGAATGTGAAATCAGTAACTCTGCATTACTATCATGAAAACTACTATAGTACACATTTACATATGAGCACGTCAAAAGACAGAGAGTGTTTCAAGTCCATCGTCTTGCAGCATCTCTTCCGAATAGCAAGTATAGTAAACAGAAAAGCTGCGCTTACCATTAGCCAGTTTTCATTAATTGGACATTGTTAGTCTATTTAGTCTATTTTGGGAAGAAATCCAACTTGTTCATGTTGATTAAACCTGCTGTTGTAAATAAATAAGTCCCAGCACAGACAAAATCTAGGGGACACAGCTTGACACGACTGTCAATGGCTATGTTTTAATCAAAGTTGCGAATTTAACTTGTGCAAAAAATTGGAATATCTCATAAAAGATTTGCAAGTAAAGCACCGTCTCCGTCCCACTTGTTCACAAGAACAGAATCGTCACTTCCGTGGAAACCGGTGCATCTCACTCTCCGCCGTATTTACTTTTCTGAGCCAATTATCCAATCACATGATTTGTTGAGGCAAAGTCACATGACCTGTTTGATGCACATTGCGGAATTTGATAAATGTGTTTCCATCGTAGTTTAAGCGCATGTCTTCTTATAGAATAAAAAAAAATTATCCACTTCAATTGAAAAAGCCCAAATTTCGCATAAAAATGGGTGGATGGAAACATAGCAAATTATAGATTGTGTGAATCTGCAGTCTGGGCTCGAAAGAAACCAGCTTCATACCATTTTGGTGTATTTTTACTTAGCCTAGGTTTCAGAAAAGTAAAAAATAATCCATTTTAGAACATTTCTTAACAGTAAATACAACAAAATGGGTGCAAAGGATTAAAGCACAGGGCTCCGTGTTGTCAAGAGGTCACGAGTTCGAATCCCAACAATGCAACAGCCATCCATGGCTGGGGTCTAGGGACTAATAATGGATGGATGGTATATATATTCTCTCTCCCCTGTCAATCACAGCAACATTAACCAATCATGGGTGTCTGTGAGCTCATGTATGCGGAAGAGGGTAGATAGTGCTTTCCTCAGAGTGTGGTACGCTGCCCTGTGACGCAGCAAGATGTGTTTGCTGGCTTTACATGTCTCAAAGGAAGCACTTGTTATTTTTACAGTTGTTACAGATGTGTCGTAGTGATATTCAGCCTTTAGCTTGTGCTGAATTTTAGTGATTGTTGACAGGGTAGGGAGCAGTTTAGCAATTGCAAATAACATTGAATCCTATGCATCAAAAGATACTACCTGCGACGAAGCTCATGAAGGCACCAGAAATAAACAATGCAGATTTTTAAACATATTTTTGGCCAAAAATATGGCTTTATAAATTAAAGCACAATTTTGCATGGACTCAACAATTGACAAAATTCTGCCCAAAGACTTTTGTTTTATAATTATACATGAACAGATTTGACATTTATTAATATTTACTGTAATGTTTATAATGTTTGCAAAACTCTATTTTAACAGGAATATGTATTGGTGACAGTAAATTACTGTACAAACACTCTGCACTTTTATAGTCACTCTGCACTTTTATAGTCATTTTACTGCACTTTTATAGTCATGCTGTTTTAACTAATATATAGCCAAATATACATTGTAAAAATAAATGTGCAAGAGTCAAAATCCCTGAAAAAAAGAATCATTAAGCAGTGTTTTTATTAAAGTGAAATAAGAAATTAAAAAAAGGAATAAAAGCAAGCTATATAAATTTTTTAAATATTTTTTTAAAATATGTAATTCCTTTTTAATAGCATACTGTATATAACTAAATTTGTTATTGAAATAACAAGCTAGCTAGCTAATTACCTAAATAGCTATGCTAACATTACCTTGTTTCATTTATACTGCTTTGCTAAAATGATTGGCAATACATAATTTTTTTAAAATAAAAAATTAGCTAAATGCTTGCTTTGGTGCTTAAAATAAAGTTAACGATACGTTTTTTTTTTTTTCTTTATTACAATAATAAAAGCATATTATTAACCCTTTATGCTCAATTTAAATTTCATGTATGTATGTTACACATGATGCTCATAAGTCATATGAATCCTTGTACTTTTTCCAAAGATGGTTTATAAGCTTCAGTTTTACAACAAGCCTAGTGTTAGGCTGCTGTTATTTGATGACTGTTTTTACAGCCTGCTATATCAGCACGGCTTGGCCGATTAGGTTGCTGTGAAAAGAAATATTCTGTTGTGCTTGGCACTTTTCTTACAGCCCATCGTTTCGGTCCGTTGCAGTATTCACAGCTGTCTGTGCACACTTTATTGCGTGCTTAGTGCGATTTCTTAATTACCCCTAGCAGAGCATGAAAGTTCTATTAATGAATCCCACAGCTCTTTGTTTCCCTTATCATGGAGGGTATCGAGAAGAGGGCTAGGTTGAACACCGCAGTCAGAAAGAGGAGGGGCTGTTAGGAAGCGATGGAGCGGAGCGATGACGTGGGGAGAGAAGCTAAATAGTTTTACATAAATGTTAGGGACACAAGCTGCTTAGCCTTCACTTGCTGCATTGAAGAATCATTTCACTAAGTATCTCTGGAGTGGTGGAGCCTTATGCAACTTTCAAAGTATGATAATCCTATAATTCATTATCATGGTTTTCGGTCTAATCACAGTATAAGATAACACACACAGAGATTTAAACCAGTCTTATATAAGATTTACACTTAACACTATGATAGACCTTGTGGATTTGCTGTGGAAACAGATAGTGGATATCAGAGCTTTACACCTTCACTACAAAAAAAAAGTGAATTAGGGCTCAGCTTGATCCTTTTATAACTCATTGGCTTTTTTATATAGTAGTTGATAAGAAAAGGTGACAGAAGTTCACAGAGGAATTCCATGAGGAGCCGTCATTATGACGCATGACAGAAGCTTTGCTGCGTGACTGGCAGATCCAGGTGGCATTGCACGGGTGTGTGCGTATACGTGTGCGCACGTGTGTTTGTGTGTGTGTGTGTGTGTACACTGAAATCAGTTATGCATTCAAGGAAATTCTGTTGGGTATGTATGTGTATTGTCATGAATACACAAGGATGTATCATTAAACATTGTATGAATGGATGCACTTTACATATGCCTTTTAATAATAATAATAATAATAATATGTAAAAAAAAAGAAAAAGAAAAGAAAAAAAAGAAATATAAATAAAATAACACACCTTCAGTGCTTGGCCCCCTAATAAAACAAAATACACTCACTGCCCACTTTAATAGGAACACCTAGACACCTACTCATTTACAGTATGCAGTTATCCAATCAGTCAAACATGTGGCAGCAGCACAATGCATAATATCATGCAGATACAGGCCAAGTGCTTCAGTTCACATCAAACATCAGTATAAAGAAAAAGTGTGATCTCTGTGTCTCTGTGGCTTTAACCATGGCATGGATATTGGTGCATGTTGGAATATTTCAGAAACTGCTGATCTCTTGGGATTGTCTCTATGTGTGTGTGTGTGTGTGTGTGTGTGTGTGTGTGTGTGTGTGTTTGTGCGTGTGTGTGTGTTTGGATATAATTAATATTAATTTAACATTAAACAACACCTTTGTAGCTTGGGACCCTAATAAAACAAAAAGACTTAATTTAAAAATGTAATATACAGTGCCCTCCACTAATATTGGCACCCTTGGTAAATCAATACATTTGAACACTATTATTATTGTTGTTGTTGTTGTTGTTATATTAATAATTTTCTGTAACATTACATTTTTTGTTGGAAATGTTATGTTTGGAAATATTAAATATTTTTATAATGACTAGGTAACACAGAAATCTTTCCAGATTTGTAATAAAATAAATAGGGTACCTAAGACTTTGCACAGTACTGTCTGTCTGTCTGTATAACAAATAATATGAACAAAACTATTTATATTTTGTAAATTCATCTAGTATTACATACAGAAAGTAAAAGCAAATAATCAAATAATGAATATCATAATAATAGATCGGTATTATAATATACTTCATATATTCTGTATAGTCAATATTCAGTTTAAAATTGAGAATCTCTATTAACTGTGTNNNNTATATGTGTGTGTGTGTGTGTGTGTGTGTGTGTTTATTTTTAAACTGAACTAAACAAACTTTGAAAAAATGACTTCAGCTTATTACTTATGAGGAACTTTTCTTGGTAACGATCGCCCGAATCCACACTTGGTAAGTGTGCTGCATGCATTATTAATAGGATTTGCGTTCTCTGCTGACGTCATGCTCCATTTTGTTTCTTGTGTTTTAGCATCAGCACACCAGCACACTTCTCTACATCCCTGTAATCTCATTAAACGCTATGAGCAGTGTTTATTTTAAATCTTTACTCTTCTGTATTATTTTAAAGAGTTTTACATACAGTGGTGCTTGAAAATTTGTGAATTTTCTAAATTTCTGCTTAAGTATGACCTAAAACATCATCAGAGTTTCACACATAAATATTGGATCATTTTCCTCAATAAATAAATGACCAAGTATAATATTTTTGTCTCATTTTTGGGTTCTCTTTATCTACTTTTAGGACTTGTGTGAAAATCTGATGATGTTTTAGGTCATATTTATGCAGAAATATAGAAAATTCGAAAGGGTTCAGAAACTTTCAGGCACCACTGTATACATCAGGACTTTTTCTTCACCTTGTTTGTTAGGGATATCAAAGCCTACTAAAGTAAAAAGCACACTCCAAATTAAGATGAATTGAAGCAAACTTCCTGTTGTCTTCCAGAGAGACATAAATAGCCTTAAGCACCACACAACATACTTGTATGTGCAGCTAGTAATGGAAAGGTATGTGGGAACTGAAAGACTCTAATGTGATTCTAATGATTTCTCGTCTCACATGGTCATAATGCTCCAAACAGATTTTCAAAGTGAGAAAGGAAAACACGAGTCTTAAGCATAAGTGAGAACAGCAGATAAATCTTCTGTTATTCTTAGGTGAAATACAAGCCAGATCATTGACGTCAGCACGCCTTATGTTTTTCGCCTGTCCGTGTCTCTCTGTCACAACACAGTCACTATTTACTGGAAAGCCGCATTTGAGGAGCTTTCATGCTGCTGCAAGGAAAAATTGCACAAAGCTCAATTGTGGGGAACACATTCTCCATGTGTTTGTCTTTGTTTTGTTTATCGTACAGCTTAGTCATTACACAATGCCTTTTTGATAAAGGTGTTTTCCACTCAACTAAAATAGCTACTTAAGTACAACTCACATTTATAAAACAGTAATTCACACAAAGGCAGCTGTAAAAAATTTTTTTTTTAATCGCTCTGCGACGAAACTGTTCCTAACCTTTGATATTTAAACTCAAACTGGCTCTTGTGAATTCTCTGAAATATGTAATGAATTCCAGTGTGCCTCAGTGCAAAGCTTCTGAAAGCTTAGTGAGCTGCCTGTGCGTTCATCCTTAACGTGCCATGAATTATTTAGGAGGTGCTTTTATTGAAACATACCGCCCTAGTGTGAATATGCAAGCAATAAAAGAAGTCTTATGTATGTAGGGGGATTTCATTTAAGAGTAGCAAAGATGTTGGGAATGTAGTTGAATTTGAAGCGCAGTGGGAGCGCAGCGGGTAGCGTAGTCACCTCACAGCTCCCCGGGTCGATCTGGAGCTCTGGTTACTCTCTGTGTCCGTTTGAATTTTCCTTGGCTTTCCTCTCAATTCTCAGAAATATCCCAGTAGGTGAATTGGTGATTCTAAATGGCCTTCAGGTATGAACGAGTGTGTGAACAGTGCTCTGAGATGGATTGGCATCCCATCCAGAGTGTATTCCCACATCATGCACAGTGTTATCAGGATACCGGGGATCCACTGTGACCCCGACCAGGATAAAGTGCTTAGTAAAGATGAATGAATAATTGGCTGAATGAATGAATCCATCATGAGGATTGTGATCTACATCAGGGATGCCCATATCAAGAGCTCAGTCCATTAGAGTAGGTTGTGTTCCTATCACTCTAATAAAATTCACAAAGGTTGTGCGTTTCCATCATCTGATTCCATCCTGATGGAGTCTGATTTGTCTAATCAGCTAAGCGGGTTTTATGTAGTGACTTTATTATACATACAAAAACCATACCCAGAGCAATGAAGCTAACTTTTTATTTGATGACGAAAACCTCCCACGCCCATCACGTCAATTACTGCTTTCACAAGTTCTCAACATTACTGTGTGTGGGGGGGATTTTGGATGCAGAGCCTGGTGCTGATAGTAACACATTATTAATAGAGCTTACTGTGGGGGGTGGAGGTAAACGTAGACAGCGCTGCCGAGTTTAAAAGATTGTTGCATGTATTTTTTATTATTATTTTTGAATACGGTCCAGCTGTCCGCAGTGACTCAGCACTTTACCATGGAGAGCCTGAGCAGGCGTGGAGTTTTAACACTTTAATGCAGCAGATTAATCGAAGCCATTTCACAACCACTAGAAATTGCTTTTCAGCTAAAAGCTCTGATCCAACCTGTGTGACTGTTGTTGTATTTCAAAAATAAAATGACACAGTTCATATTATTCACAACCTCTTTCTGTCCTTTTTTTTCTCTTTTAGGTAAGTTACTGATGTGGTGGATCAATTCGCTGTTGTATCAATTAGTCTTGGTAAAGTATTGCATCATTTTTTACTAGTACTGATTATTTATCTTCTGTCTCCTTTATAATGTGTACAGATTGTAGTACCTATAGTACATAAGCCAATTTACAGTGCAACAATACACATGGTTCATTATGGTTTAGACTCCATGCTTCAAGTAAAGGGCTTTTAACCTTTTAAAGGGCTATATGACGAAACAATCTTTTCCTGTTTTATTGGTGGTTTTAAAGGAGTTGCAACAACACATTCAAAAGAGTATGAAGTAACAGTTGGGTGTATAATATTTTGTACACTAAATACAATATATGGGTTAAAGTTTGTGGACACCTGACCATCACACCCATGTGTGGTTCTTCTCCAAATTGCTGCCACAAAGTTGGAAGCAGACAGTTGTCTAGAATGTCTTTGTATGCTGCTTTAAAGTTTCCCTTCACTGGAAGTAAGATATGCACAAAGCGAGCTCCATGAACACATGGTTTACCAAGGCTGAGGTGGAAGAACTCGAGTGGCCTGTACAAAACCCTGACCTCAACCCCACTGAACACTTTGATGAACTGGAACGCCAACTACACCCCAGACCTCCTCAGTGCCTGACCTCACTAATGCTCTTGTGGTTGAATGAGCACAAATCTTCACAGCCACACTCCAAAATCTAGAGGAAAATCTTCCCAGAAGACTGGAGGTTATTATAACAGCAAAGGGGGACTAAATCTGGAATGGGATGTTAACCAAGAGCATATGAGTGTTAGGGTCAGGTGTCCACAAACTTTTGGCCGTATAGTGTATGTGATTTTGTCCAAAGTGAGTGCACTAGCAAACTCAACATAATGAGCCTGGACAAATGATGTCAAGCAGCAAATACATCCCTGCATTTGTTTTCCATTGTGTCTTTCTATAAATTGGTGTTCCTTATGTGAAACTGAATGCTATGGGGTGCGGTTTAGCCCAAAGCTATTTGTAAAATGAGTTGTAAATAGAGGCCAATTCATCAGGGGGACCAAATGCTCTTGATTTGTTAAAATTTGCCTTGAGGCTATAAATCCAGCAAACATGTCCTATTCTGTGCCAGTTTAAGAGTTACTGATCCACATCGTTAGAGTTCTCAGCAATGTCGTTACTGAAACTGCCATTCATTTTCCTTATTTACATATCCTTGTACAACAAGCAGACCCTGATTACTTTTGATCGTAGATAAGATATCTAATTATTTAAAGTGCTATGAGCTTTATAATTCAGCTTTATTTAATACCAAGCTGACTTAAGTTGACTTGCATAAGGGCAAGAAGTCAAAGCCGTGTCATTTCACGCTGTGTGTCATGTTAGCTTTTTCAGGACAGTGACACAGTGTAGGACCTTTCTCACGTGATTATTGTAATGCAGTTTAAAACCCAATTCCCATGGAGCAGACAAAACCACAGCCGAAAAAAAAAATCATAAATAAATATCCAGGGGCCCACTGTAAGAGAATGACTTTTTCCTTACATGTTCATCTTTGAACATAACGAAATGTAAAAACATTGCAGTTGATTTTTATATATATATATATATATATATATATATATATATATATATATAT
>JANDJT010000060.1:20197801-20220650 GCA_024331685.1 Stegophilus panzeri | reverse complement strand
TATATACCCTGGGTACAGAAAAATGGGTGGATGGTTTGATGGAAGTCCATTTTGGTCACTGATAGGCAATAAATAAATAAATAAATAAATAAACTAAAAGCAAGTGACTCTAGTGGCTTTGTCCTGCCTTTAATTATTCATGCTAGGACACAGGAGCAGTTGAGGCAGAGTATAAACAATACCAAAAGGTTAATTATGTATTAGTGGTTTGTGTGTCCAACACCACGTGTGCTCTGTGTGGTGTAATTGATGTACTGTATGACACTTATAAGATCACCGTTGTTTTATAGTTTGTAATTGAACAATTTTGGTCTTAAGTGACAAAAATTCTTAAAAATCAGTAACTTTACCCCTACGCTTAGGCCTAAGTAGAAGAGCCATGTACAAAAATTCCTTAGGCTTAAAAGATCCTAAATGTATTTTAGTATTTAGGAGTGCTTCATTGTCAGCATAGGAAGCCGAGAGTGCTTTTACTTTCTTGTGCAATCTACAGCCCATCTGCAATTGAATATTTAAAAAATTTTGGCTAGTTTTAGCATTCATTGAGTGTGTTTAAAGAAGACTTTGCTGAAGCATTTACATTTATCACGCATAACATCAGTACTATCTAGTATAATACATATAGTATAATAAAATGGTAACACTTTATATTAATGATCCCTTAAGTAAGGAATTAAACACGACTGGGCAAGCTGTAATAGGAAAATAATAAGGACAGGGTGTTTTATTCCTCTTAGACTACAGCCATTTTTCCAACAGTTTGCCACATGTTACTACAGAATTAATTCATCGAACGTATTACAACAAGCTCATTAATACAAAGCTGTGATTTGGATTACAGCCGGCACTACTGTCAGAAAATGAATCAGCACCTACTGGCCAATCAGACTTGAGAATGCAACAGCGCTGTGGTTTAACTAACAGTATGTACAGCATTAGCTTATATTAACAAGTGATAAACTTCAGCATTAATAAACCATAAGCATGGACAGCCTAAAAACATGAGTAAAAGTACATCCACATAAATCAGCATACATTTATTTGCAGCATATTTCTAAATGTTGAGAACTTACTGAAAATATTGGCACTTGCTGTTTAGTCAGTTCTACATTTTCTCCTGTTAAGAACAACAAGTATGTTCGTTAAGGTATTGGGTCATATTGGTCAGTGTGAGATCAATTTTACTACATGAATGGATGAACATTGCTTAAGGATTATTTAATTTACTGTATAAAGCAATACAATTATTATAAATGTCCTGTCTCTGTAAATATGAAGCAAATAAGTTACATTAGTGTCAGTTTTTCTTGAGTACACACACCTGAAGATCCTGCCATCAGAAAAATTACTAAGCTTGTGTGCCTGTCCAGATATATTAGTTTTTTATTTAAAATATATTTGTTTTGCTGTAAAATCAAAAGAACACCAGCTTAGGCCATTGCTAAATAGTGAACAGAACATAACATGGCTTTACTTTAATATGTTGTTGCTGTAAATTTTGGTTTCAAGCATGCTGTTGTGTATTCACTTGCATGTCGCAGTGCATTGTGATCACTTGTGAGCTCAGTGAGAGGCTGGTGTCAGGATTCGAGCGCTCAGTATGAGCTGAGATGTGACCTCTATTTCTGCTCCACTATGTACCTGCCCAGGGAGCGCTTGACATTTCCCCATTTCAACTAGCAAGAATGGCGGGTGACAGCTCCTTACCATGTGCACACACACACACACACACACACACTTTTTGTCTTACTGTTTTTTGTGAGAACCTTCCATTTCCTAAGGTTATGTCTACACTTAAATCTAAGCCTAACTTTAACCTCAGTAAGCAAAAGGAAAGAGTCTTGGAGTCTTTTAGTTGTTATTTTGTCCCCACAAGGTCAAAACTGACAGGTATTCCTATCACGGTGTCCCCACCAGGATATAAAAACACGGATATACACACAGACACATACCGCTCCGTTGGCCTTTACACCCCTCGTGCTCTATTATATAACTCTGGGCCGCTGCCGTATTTATTTACTTTAAGGCCATATTATGTAACACATTGTTCTTGTTAATCTGTAACTAGTAGTGTTTCATTAATATTTATTTAATTCAGTTTTCTTTGTAATGAATTAGGTGATAATTGTGCAATTACAAATGTGTAACTGTCACATTATGAAGCTGTAGTTTACTCAAATACCACTCATTAAATAGCGTAACTAAATAGTACATAATCACTAAGTAGTGTGCCTAAATAGTAATGACACCAATAGTGTGCTGACAAAATGTTTTTGATGGTAGTGTGCAGTTTGGGAAGTTTACTCGATATTAAAGAAGAGAATCAGTGTAGTGTTGTGGTGGCTGGTATTTCCTTTGCATTATGAAACAGCTGATATAATGGTGCTCTTAGAGCTCCATACTAACACCTAGTGGCTTGACAGGAGCATGACATCTACTATTGCTGCTTTTGAGAAGATGAAATCACCATGCTATGCATGCCATGTAGCTAATAACTGACATAGCCAGGTTAAACAGTATTTGCGGCTGTCTAGTTGCATACTTAATACACCTAAACATCAAATGTTTTTTCAGTTAAAAAAAACATTGCTAAGAAAGTACTCTATAATCTGATGTTCCTGAGTAGATCTGAGATTTTCAGTGATGTAATAGTAACAGTCAGCACTGTGTTGTGGGTGTCAGGTCAGAATAAGTTTGAAATTTATACACATATGTCATACACTTGTTCAGATTTGTTCAGCATCATCATGTGCCAAATTGAGGCATGAAAGAAGGCCAGCTACATACTGACTGGCAGAAGCTGCAGCCACTCAGAGGAGAGAGTAAGAATGAGAGTGTAAAGAAAGTTAAGGGAAACTAGTGAATGATAGAAGTTTGTTTCTTTACCCAATTCTGAAGTTGTTCAGCTAGAGAACTGAGAATAGATAATGACTAACAGAAGGTGTTTGTATGTTTCTACATTATTCTATTTCAACCTCTGTTGAGTCATCCAGTGCATCTGCTCATGTCGGCTCATGTCTCAAGCTTGAGGTTAACGTGACACGCTGAAGAACAAAATGGACAGATTAGATTATAAAATACATGAAGAAAACACAGATCAGTAAAAATACACACACTGGAAGTGACCAGAGGTGATCATTTCATTCTTTATGCTGGAGTTAGTGGGCCAGCTCTACTAGTCTCTAAGCCATCTCCAGTGGGGTTTTGTTTTTTCATCTGAGTGTGGCAGTCACATTGATGTACATAATGAAGTTTATTTTTATTCTTATAACACTTCTGTAATATTGGTGAAACATTATATATTTACTTTTTCAACTCGCAGCTCTGAGATTTATCTTTGCAGTGGACAAATGCACAACCCACATCATCGAATGTTCTTCTGCAATTAGTTTGCTATAGCTAGCAGAGTGTCACGAACGCCAGGGAAAATTCCCCTAACAACCACCGGAGGTCTCACTCACCCGAGCTCTAACATGGGACCACATTACCCAAGAACCACCAGGATAACATTACCCAAGAGGCTGCAACCAGGAACTGATTACAAGCTCACCTGTGCCTCACATTTGCCTGGTGCATATCTCTGAATGCTATTATTTCCTATGTTGGTTTCTCCATGATTAACCTGCTGTATATTCTGGTGGACTTTACTGATTAGTGCCTATTGCCTGCCATTAAATATCTCTGCTCATGCCTGATTACTCTGTGTGTTCGCTGTTTGGGATCCATATGCGGGTTTATTAACAATCATCTTGAGTCATCGTTACAGAAGACTTCGCCAAGTACCAATCCAGCAGCTATCATGCACCTCTCTAACAAACTGTCTGCTTAAGCGACTCATCAACAACAACTAAGCCGACTCACCATGCTAACGGAAGAGTCAGTGAGATCCGTGCAGAGTCTCCTTCAGCCCACACCAGAGGCCGCACTCGTCGCAACGCTGGCAAGTCAGGTACTTGTTGTACTGCCTCAAATTACAGTGACTGTCAATCATCGCTTAGCTTTTCCTGAAAAATTGGACGGTACTCCAATCAAATGTAAGGATTTTCTCATGCAGTACTCCATATTCATAGCACAACAGCCCATGCTGTGTCCCACAGAGGAAAGCAAGACCGCCTTCGTGTGCTTGCTGCTTATGGGGAAGGTGTTGGACTGGGCCACGGCAGTCTGGGGCAACCCGGGACCAAACCGTACGGCTGAGAGAGGTATTCGAGAACTTGGAGGGGGAAAGAGCGGCAGAGAACAGCTGCTCACACTCCGGCAAGGACGTCATATGACAGCAGAATTTTCTCTGTATAGGTGGAGGATACCCTAAAACTACTGTTCCGCCAAGGATTAAACGCCAATGTTCAATCCGAGCTGGCCTGCCGCAACAAAGGCAGGGCCCTGGATCAGTTCATAGAGCTGGCCATTCACATTGACAATCTCATTTGTTCCAGGAGACTGGTGCAAGTGCCCAGCCCTCTCAACTATTCGCAGCAGCACTGTGACGACACCGAACTCATACAAGTCAAACGAACCCAGCTCTCCATGGAAGAGCATGAGCACAGCATTAGAAACCAGCTATGTCTGTACAGGTGGAGTGTATTGAGTTCCTCCCTCTTAACAATGACATGTATTGTAGTGCCAGTCAAACCTGACTGTTCTGTTTTGTTCTGCCTTGGTAGACTCTGGGACAGTGGGCAGATTTATTGATGAAAACCTAGCCTGGCAGCATAAGATACCACTAATCCCTCGCAACTCTCCTTTGGCAGTGGCAGTGGTAGATGGACGCCCCCTGGGGACCGGCCATGAACAATACACCACCTCCGATCTCGTTCTACAAGTTGGAGCACTACACTTCAAAACAACTTGTCTCTTTTTTTTCCGCTCACCCAATCACCCAGCCACTCGGCTTACACTGGCTGCGGAACTATAACCCAAAGATTGGCGGAAGGGACAGATCACATGATGTGACGCCACCTGCTCATCTAAATGCCTCAAACCTATCCTCCCTATAGCTGTGAGAACCACGTTTGTGTCTGAGGAGTCGCATACAGCACCACCTGTACCCCCTGTGTATGCGGACCTGATCGATGCCTTCAGTGAAACCAAGGCCTCACAATTACCCTCACATTAACCAAGCGACTGTGCCATTGAGTTATTACCTGGCACCACACCACCTAGAGGGAGAATCTTTCCACTGTCAGAGCCTGAGGCTAAAGCTATGTGCACATACATTGAAGAAGAACTAGCCAAGGGCTTCATCCGCCCACCCACCTCTCCAGCCACAGCGGGATTCTTCTTTGTAGTGGAGGGGGGCCTTCGTCCTTATATTGACTATCATGGCCTGCATGACATCACAGTCAAATTCAGATACCCTCTGTCCTTAGTACCAGCAACCTTGGAACAGCTGAGGACTGCTAAGTTCTACACCAAGCTCGATCTCTGCAGCACCTACAACCTCATTCGCATCCGAGAAGGGGATGAGTGGAAGACGGCCTTCTCCACCAGCAGCGGTCACTATGAGTACCTTGTAATGCCGTTTGGGTTGGCTAACAGTCCAGCGGTATTCCAGTCCTTAATAAATGACATGTTCAGAGACATGCCAAGGTACAGACAATCCTAAAGTGGCCTCAGCCCACCACGGTAATCGAGCTACAACATTTCTTAGGATTCACTAACTTCTACAGGAGATTTATCAGGAATTTCAGCACAGTCCCTGCCCCAGTCACCTCCATGACAAAAGTGGGTAAAACCAAGCTCTGCTGGTCTGCCAACACTATCCAAGCCTTTGAAAAACTAAGAACACATCACACATCCGCACCCATTCTGCATCACCCTGACCCCGATACACCCTACACGGTAGCAGCGGACGCCTTTAACACCGGCGCCATCCTGTCTCAACACCAAGGTAATCCGCCTAAACAATTACCATGCGCTTAATACTCCCATAAATTCTCCCCCATGGAATGAAACTACGATGTGGGCAACCATGAACTGTTGGCCATGAAGGCGGCATTCGAAGTGTAGCGACACTGGCTAGAGGGGGCCAGATACCAATTCCTGGTACTATTTTATTTATAAAGCACATAATAAAACAACATAGTTTACCACAGTGCTGTACAATGTAATCAAATAAAATTGATTACAAAACTGAAACTGAAAATCTCATACTGTGAAAGTATGACTTAATCCATTTTAGGGCATTTCCACGAATACACACGTTTCAAGATGAGATATAAGAATATGATGGTCAATCGTGTCAAATGCTGTCGTCAGATCTAGGAGTAGGACGCTCTTCTCCAGAATTGTAGCCAGGAATGGAAGTTTTGAGATTGGTCTAAAATTGGCTAACACACTCTTATCCAAGTTTGATTTCTTCAGAAGGGGCCGAAGCACTGCATGTTTACAGTAGTCGGGCACAACCCCTGAAAGCACTCTTATTAATTACAGACACTATTAATGGGCCAACTGATTTGAAAACTTGTTTTAACAAATGAGTCACAACAATATATTGAGGAGACATTGTAGACTTTAGTTTAAGTGCAATGTTAGTACTGGTAGAAAGAGAGATTGGTTCAAAATCTGAAAAAGTAACACCAGATACAGATTGCTGTACAGCAGTATACGAACAATGACTAATGTTATTTTGTACATCTGAATGTTATTTCGTACATACGAAAAATTTAAGAAGTGTTCAATTAAATCAAAGGACAGGTCTCCACCCACCTCTAATCTAGAATTAATAAAAGAATCTATCATCGAGAATAGATGATTTTTCTCAATAAAATCTGCAAAGTACCTCGATCTAGCAGTTCTTACAGCCCTTTGGAATTTAGACAAAGAATCTCTTAGCATTTCATAAGAAATTTGTAACTTATCTTTTTTCCATTTTTGTTCCCATCTTGTACATACCTGTCTTAGGGAATGAATATTCTCATTAAACCACAGGGCTGATTTATGCATTATATTTACCTGCTTCAAAGGAGCGACAAAATGTTTTGGAACAAAGTAAATTAAAAACATGAACAGATTCCTCCACACCAAGATGAGGTGTAAAAAAATCCAATTCTAAACACTGCAATGTTTCCGTAAAGGTCACATTGACTTGTACTTGAGTGTTTGAATTAATCAATCGCACCAACGCTTTGCAGGGCAGACTTTCTTTCACTGACAGGGAAAGGCAACAGTAAAAAGAATGGGATTATGATCAGCTAACACAAAATCATCTATGATAATGTCACTGTCTGGTAGACCATGAGGCAGAATCAAATCCAATGTGTGACCATAGGAATGATTAGAGCCATTAACCATTTGCTGAAAGCCTAAAGAGTCTATAAGGTTCAAAAAGTCTTTAGACTAAGAGCTTGATGGACAACAAACATGAATAGTAAAATCTCCCAGCACTAATACTTTGTCATATTTCAGTACCACGTCCCCTAGGAAGGAACAAAACTCTGAAATAAAGTCCTTATTTGGTCTTGGTGGCCGATAAATAACAGCACAGAGCACAGGGCTCGGCATCTGCATTTCAAAGGCTTGAAGTTCAAAGCTTGGAAAATGTTAGAAATTGAGACCGGTGCATGTAAAAGTGTCCTTGAAAACAGAAACCAGTCCACCTCCCTTTCCAGTTTCCCATGAGCATCCATATCACCAACGTTCAACCAGGTCTCGGTAATAAATAGAAAGTCTAAGTTCCGAGCTTTAATGAACTCATTTAAAATAAAGGTCTTATTTTTCAAAGAACGAACATTTATCAAGGCCAACCTGATAGAAGGTTTATACTCCTCCAACGGTGCGTCACGGCAGCAGTGAAAACCAGCCAGCCATTTAGGTGGAAATGTAGTGGACGCCGAAGACTCGCCACCACACGCCCTGCTGGCTCAATGGGTCAAATCCACCAAGTCACCACACTCTCCCAATGCCCACGCAGCACTCGGCCACTATTCCACCCCATCACATCGCCTCTAGCGATCGTGGCAATCTCGGGAGCAAAACTAGGTAAGTCTTTAGTTTTACCAGATTTTCTCCTTGCGTTTCACGGCAACACCATTTCTTCAGCAACGGGGACCAGGGCTCTCTGTGCAACCATGTTGGAATATTAAGGCGTGGTGTGATCTCAGAAAGCCAAAGATCTCCTCGTTCTTCTGTAACATACTTCTCATAAGAGCTTCGAATGTTTAAACGTTTACGATGATCATAGATCAGTTCAGAGGCAGAGTCATGTATTAACCAAGTCACAAATAAGACAAACAGCATGGTATTAAACAGACTGTGTGACAGAGACAGACGGCAAGCCATGTACAAAGAATCTTGTCCACTGTTCTCCACCAGGGACCTTTGTCTTCGCTTACCCTGCAAGAAACTCAGTCCCGGGTATGTGGGTCCCTTCTAAATCCAAAGAAGAATCAATCCGGTGTCATATTGCCTCCAATTGCCTGCTAATTACCGTATCTCTCCCACTTTTCACGTCTCACTGCTGAAACCTGCCAGTGGTTCGAGGGAGGAGGTGGAAGGCGGTGACCCAGGCCCCTCACCCGTGATCGTGGATGGCGAGGAGGCATACCAAGTGCGAGACCTGCTAAACTCCAGATGATGCGGACGCCAGATCCAATAACTGGAAGACTGGGAGGGGTACGGCCTAGAGGAGAGGTCCTGGGACAATGTGGATGATATCCTCGACCGCACCCTCATCGCAGAGTTCCACAGGATCCACCCAGAGAGCCCGGCCCCTCAAGCGAGACCCCGCCGTCGGAAGCATCCTTGCATCAGGAGCCGCTCGCGGGGGTGGGGGCTCTGTCACGAACGCCAGGGAAAATTCCTCGAATGACCACTGGAAGGCTCACTTGCACTAGTTCTAACACGGGACCACATTACCCAAGAACCACCAGGCCTACATTACCCAAAAGGCTGCAACCAGGAACTGATTACAAGCTCACCTGTGCCTCATCACAGAAACTATCTAAACCCTGTTTGTTTGCTCACTCATAGCCAAAACTCGTTTGCCTCGTGCTTGTCACTGAACGCTATTATTTCCTATGTTGGTTTCTCCAAGATTAACCTGCTGTATGTTATGATGGACTTTGCTGATTACTGCCTATTGCCTCCATTTGAATCTGCTGATACCTCTGCTCATGCCTGACTACTCTGTGTATTCGCTGTTTGTTAATAAACCTGCATACGGATCCCAATCAGCCTGAGTCCTCGTTACACAGAGAAGGTGAAATTCCAAAAGTCTTACATTCAGCAGCTTTAACCTGCTAAAGTGTAATTTCCAAGATTATTTCTATTCAGTAATCACTAAATTCTGTTGAAGGCTATTTTTTTAATGAAGATACCAACATGTGTTCTGATGATTAGTTTCTTATTTTGTTCATCATCTCTCTTCAAGTTTGTCTAATATTCCATTCTCCATTTTAAAACCCATATGGACTCAAGGACTCATCATCATAGATTCGCACTGTGCTGAGGTCACCAAAGTGCTATGGGAGGTCCACAGGGCCTAGTGCCAAATATTTGGGCTTAGTGCTACAAGTCTACAAAGACCTGCACTATGTAGAATAAACAGGCTAAATAAAAGCCTCTAACACAGTTTAGTGTGTGTGTTATGTATGAAATGTAAAGAAAATAAAGAATCCCTTATATTTTGCATGTTTGTATGCACTTACTATAAACACTGCCAAGTAGAACTTTGAGAAAATTCCTAGATTAAACACGAGGGGTTGCGAATATCATCATGATCGTAAGTAATGTTAGCAAGCTTTGGATATTTTGGACATAGCAGATAAATAAATAAGTAGAAAACAAGTACAGACGATTTCAAGAACTCAGGCAAAATGTAGACATTTCAGCAGTTATTTGTTTAGAGTTTATTATCAACGAGGTTACTTGCTGCCAAGAGTGTGGTAATAGGGAAGCCGTGTTCAAGCCATCTGGGGTCAGGGCAGGAGGAGATAGAGCCCTTTGGGCCTTTGGGAGGAAATGCTGTCCTTGTTATCTTATTCCGTTTCACCCCAGAGTGACTACACACGAAGGCCAGGAGCAACTGATAGTGTCTTCTCTAACTGAATTTCTGGTTGGGATGGTATACAGTAACCCTGTCACAACATGTTAATGTTACATGATTCAACTTCTGTGAGAAACCTGATCTCATCTGGAAGGATTCAATCATGTGAGAATGGTGTCTAACTTTCTAACCTTAAGATCCTTTTGTGTTGAAGATGCATTCAGTGCATTTGTGGAAATTCCACAATCAAGTCCTCAATTAAACATTCAATTTTACAGATGACAGTGAAAGCATATCAGTGTCCAAATGGAGAATCGTCACAAGTACATATTCAGCACAAAAATGTATGTGATTAGGCGTCTCGAGATATCGGATTTGTTTCAAACGTATGTATTCCGGCTGATATTATGGTTTGGGTTCTTGCCTGGACTAATCCTATTGGACAGCAAGCCAAGACTTAAGGCTAAGGATGCGTGATGATTAAACGGACATAAAAGTACTCAGTAATGTCTTTATACGAGACATCTTTAGATAAAAATTTCTCATTTCCTGATCAAACATCTGGGTAATTGTGCAAAACCTGTTTGTAGGAATTCCTTGGAATTGTTAACCTACAGGAGGTATTGCCCAGTCTTGTGACAAATCTCTTTCTTCCTGGTCTTACAATACATCTTGGCATCTAAGTAAAATGTAAGATGCAATGGAATAAAAGAGCATTTCTAAATGAGCATTGCTCTGCAGGCTGTTCAGTGTTTGTTTACTATGTTCACAGTGATCTGACATGGCTCCGGGCATCAGACGCTCACTCGACTGCAGCAAACCCGTTGTGACATTTACACCCAGTGGCTGAGCAGCTCAGAGGTGTTCATAAGTAAACACGATCCCACTGGTACATGTTAGATAAGGACCTCCAACAGGGGGACTCTATCACAAGGTTATAACAGAGTTAAATCCACACATGTGCCGTTAATTCTATTTACCTCAAGATATTTTAACACAGTGGATTTGTTGATGTATGGAGTTAGATTATTAGAGTAAAAGTAATGATAAGGAAAATATGTTGAATGACTATGAATGATAGTAAACATTATAAAAGCTATAAGCGATAGTAAACATTACTTTGTTTTATTCATGTAGATGCATCGAGTGTGGTTTTTTTTTTTTCATAGGTCTGGTTCTTTATAGAAACTCCAGCTTCAAGTCAAATTGTTAGTTTCTTGATGTATTCAAATATTTAGACAGAACAAACATTTCCTGTAGCGCTACACTATGTTTACATCACGTAAACATCCATCCATCCATCCATTTTCTGTACCGCTTACCCTACACAGGGTCGAGGGGAGCCTGGAGCATATCCCAGGGAACTCGGGGCACAAGATGGGGGACACCCTAGACAGGGTGCCAGCCCATTGTACACACATTCACACACCCATTCACACACTACGGACAATTTTAGAGATGCCAATCAGCCTATAACACATGTCTTTGGATTGGGGGAGGAAACTGGAGTACCTGGAGTAAACCCCCGAGGCAAGGGGAGAACATGCAAACTCTATTCACACAGGGTGGAGGCAAGAATCAAACCCCCAACCCCGGATGTGCGAGGCAAACTATCTTCCATCAAGTAAACATCGTGTCAATTTTCGCTTTAGAATATTAGTCAATTTGAATCATTTATCCCATAGCTATGTTGAATTCTCAGGTACGGTATATAATACGTTATCGTTTCCATAGTAACTGCTTATTGACAGGTGGATGCGCTATGTAAACAGATTTTTTTTTTTTTTTAAATGTGTAATGGTTTATAAGGTGAGGGTTTTTGTGTGTGTGTGTGGGGGTGTGTGTGTGTGTGAGATTATTTAGCATCTTCAGTGTCAGTGCTCTGTAACAGTCAGAGGTAAAGCTGTAACTGTAAGTTTTCTGATACCAGGATGGAGGACTTTGTGGTTTTATGGTAAACAGAACAGAGGCTGGTGAAGGTACGACTGTTTATAGCAGATGTTCCACAACATAACTGTAACTGTCGTGGTTTAATAAATAGAAATATTGTTGGCAAACAAGGGGAATTAAATGCACGTTTAGAGGAAAATAATCAACTTCAGGGTGGTATAATGGTATTACATGAACCAGTCTTTGGTTATTTTCTTATAACCGCACGTCTGTAAGTGTTTTATTGCTTAGGAAAGTAGTATTTCAATATTTAAATTCACTCTCCTAGTCGTAATTGCCACTCCAGTTCTGTTGATGTTAGGTGTGTGTATCCTGATGTTCTGTAATCCACTATCATCTTTTCAGTTTTGTTAATATTCAGAGAGAAGCTATTACTTTAAAAAATAAATAAATGTATGACCCTTACACCAACCACAGTCTTGTCGTTCTAATTAGGAAGATCGAGATCTAGAAACAGAGCTGTGTAGTCGTGCAGCTTTGAACGTTCTATGGCTTCATCCTTGTCCAAAAGTGTGAACACAGTATGAAGAGCAGTTGGGTTTTGACATCCTCTGTTGTTCTGTTGTGATGACATTGCAGTATTTGCAGACAGTCAGGAGGCTGAGAGATACATCGAGTGCCTGATGTGAGTGCAATGACTGCACCGAAACTCATATAACATGCTATATAAAGCAGCTGATGCCTCATCCACTGTGTATTGTCTATTTGCTTGCCAACATAATATCCACAATCCATGCTGGTATCATGTGATTTGAATTTGGTAGTCAAGTAAAAATGTCGTTCTTTGTCTGAAGCCAAAGGATTTGATTAACCCCGTTTTAATCTGCTTTCCATTGCCTCAACACGCCACGTGTCAAAGTTCACACCTTCATGAAGCAAGATTTGGTGGTATTTGTTTTTAAAAAAATCCTTAATCCTATAAAGCTCGTTGGAAGCTGTTGTACTGATTTAGATTTAAAGGCGTGACAGTGTGGACACGGGGTGTTTACGAATTTTAGTCTGGTTTCACAAGGCACACAAAGCAACAAATGATTCGACTGTGGGGCATGTAGGGAAGGGACAGGGATGAAAACGTACTTGAAAAACACTTTCATTCATTGATCAGAAAAAAGAAATCACCTCAGCACGGAGAAATGATGCCTATAACACAAGATCACAGCATATTAGATTCATTTCCTGTAGTCGATTCAGACTCTTGTCATTTTTATGTCTGCCTTCCATGACCCACGTCCTTTGTCTTCTAGCTTAACCAGATTTCCTGGCAAAAACAGGCTTTTCTAGCTGTTAAGCCGTTAGTTGCTCTGTAACGTTGGCCTGCCAGAACCTCCCTCGTGGGGCCCCTTGACGTTTACACTCAGACATCCAGTCGCACAGTCTTTCCCAGACACACACACACACACACACAAACCGAAACACACTGCAGCCTAGAGCCGGCTCTGCAGCACAGCTCAAACAGAGTGAGTGGAGTTAGGATTGCCCCGTGTTTAGAGTATAGGAAGGGAAGAGCGCTGGGAGGTACCTCACTGTAACATGAGTTAGAGTATGTTGGATTAGCACGTGCTAGGAGGCGAGAGACAAAGCGCTTTGTGTGCCTGCTCTAACAGGCTCTGCAGTCGCACCAGGCATGACAGCTGGAACACATGGGCTTCCAAGAGGACAAAGCAACGCAGGCAGCCTTGCGATGACAGATTACCTCCCACCCCTCCATTTCTGTTCTTCGGTCCTGCCGCTGCACTGTTTCCTCTGTCTTCCCTGAGGCACCCATCCTTTAACAAACAGGGCTGAATTAATCAGTCCTATCTGCGCTAAGAGGATCAATAGCTTACGCTGTGCTGTTCATGAGTGGAGCAGGCAGACTCCGTTCACTCTTGATGCATTTCTACTGCTTGAGGATTGTCTGAGTGGGACCTGCCCTGTTGTTTTGCTCTATGGCATCCCAGCGCATTGCAGGACAGCATAAACAAAGGAACTTTGTGCCTCTGGAGGCTTCCTGGATGCACAAGCATGCAGCTTCCAATCTAAAATGACACCTTTCGTTTGGACTACAGCAGAAAGACAGCGTATGGGAATGATGAAGGGCAGTGCTGGGACTTCACAATGGGATGAGTTTGACATCTTTTCCGGGAGAATTCTGTGCAAAATAGCAAGAAAGTGATGACTCCTTTAGCACGCTTTGGTTGCTGTTTGGACTCACTCTTACATGGGTGTCCTAGCTGTTTTTCTTTTAGCATCCCTTTTCTTTTTATGACGAATTTTACATCCTTAAGTGTGGACATGCTTATTTTGCCTTATAACTCTCTTATGGAGTTTATTCAGGACTGTACTATGGATTAGAACATGTGCTAACAATCACCATGTCTGTGAAAAGGATTTAAGAGAAAGTATGTAAGGAGTGGGAATAATGACATTCTCTAGACCTGTTTGAGTTTTTTACATTTTTAATTTATTTATGCAAAAAGAGCTATTTATATCTCACCTCGGCTTAAATGAAGACTGGCTGTATTTACACAGGACGGGACCAGAAAATGATGCACGTCAATAATTTCCCACTCAGGAGGCATTCGTGGATATGGTGAGTGCAACTTCGTATGAAAAATAAAATGAAAAACAATGGATGGGATTCAGATCATAACACCACACAACCCTGGCCAGACACCACACTCGTACATTTACTTGGAGATTTGTAATAAAAATCATAGTCGGGGGGAGGCCCATGCTGCTTATATTAGTAGACATCAAATGAGGTGGTGTGTTTCTTCTCATCACATCTAACATCCAGCATAGGCGGTGTTAATTCAGTAATACTGGTAATACTGTCGCATGAAATATTCAGAAGAATGAACATTACTTGATACTCACTGGTCCGGAATGTACGTTATAGTCTGCTATGAAATGCACTATGATGACACTGGAGTTGCTTTAGGAAGTTTGTTGTTTGGTCAAACTGAGTATTACACGTCTGAATTAAAAAATGACTATATGCCAATCTTCTCAGAAATTCACCACATAGACACTATATCCATCTCATGCTCATCAGCATCTTATTCTAACACTCCACATGTATCATGTTGTTTCTCTTTGATGAATGAGGGTCTAATCGGTGACATTGTATGAGCAGCAAAGCCCTCTTGTGGTCACTTCAGCGACGAAAGCCGTGTTAAAGAAAATAGACTGTTTAAGTTAGACGCAGAAAGCTCAGTGAATCAAAGATGGCAGGAGTGCTTGCTGAGGTTACTAGACTAAAGTAAGCCTGTGACTTACGCTAATGGGGCTACACAGGTGTACCTGTAGCACAGCATAACCTTGTACACTTGTTGAAGGATCTGTTGTGTTTGCTTTCTTTAAGACTAGACAAACAGAATAAGGGTGGCACACCAGAGTCAACCACATAACACATGGCCTTAAACAAAGCCGCTTGGCTTAGTGTGTTAACTGGACATTTACACCTGTACATAAAGCACTTTCCAAACAATTGCTGGGAAAACATGATTTTGTCACGGTCAGCATTCCTTGAGCTCAAGATACAGCTGTTTGCAAAACACATTCTGTACTAAATCTGTCATATGAAGAATAACCAGTTAGTTGGAGGTAAATGGAAGGTTAACCAATGATTTCTAGCATGCGTGAAGCTGCTGTTAATGTAGACACTGTTTACATACTGCAGGGTGGAGTTAACTTCTCTCCGGACTGGTGTATCCACATCCTGCTGCTTTGATGTAATGAGCTATAGCCTGCAGATACAGCCCTCATCTTTACCCGGTTCCTCCAGGATGGGAGGATCGGATCAAATATCTCCATTGCGTCAGACTCAGTCTGAGGTTTCATATGAAAGCAGGTGGATTACTGCTTGTTCAAAAAAAAAAAATGTACAGTAGGGCTCAAGTTTTACATTTACAGCATTTGGCAGATGCCTTTACCCAGAGTGAATTACATTTATACATCTGAGCAGTTGATGGTTAAGGGCCTTGCTCAACCCAACAGTGGCAGCTTAGAAGTGCTGGGATTTGAACACCTGACCTTCCAATCAGAAGTCCAACATCTTAACCACTGAGCTACAACTGTTTACCTGTTTCTATTTATTAATTTATTTCTGGAAATTCGAGCTCAGTTTGCGTCAAGTGAAAATGTACATTTCATTAGCTATCATTTTTAGCAAGTATATATATACTTGCTAAAAATGATAGCTAATATAATGTATTAATGTATGGCAAGCCAGTTAACTAGTTAAGTATATTAATACAAATTATACAACAGCTGGTCCACTAATTTGATTGGTCGAGCGGCATTCCAAGAGTGCGTATATTTCTTATAAACGCACTGGGACGTTTCACTGCGTGTATCACTCCGCTTGTCTGTGTTTGCCATGTAAAATTCCACTTCCTAGTTCGAAACGCTTACTACAGTATTGTTAACATCATCATCAGCAGACATGGCAAACGATAA
Source organism: Stegophilus panzeri (assembly GCA_024331685.1). NCBI lineage: Eukaryota > Metazoa > Chordata > Actinopteri > Siluriformes > Trichomycteridae > Stegophilus > Stegophilus panzeri. Next base: position 20,204,272 of record JANDJT010000060.1, on the reverse strand, counting down.
TTTTCAGGAATATAACTTTTGGCTTAAAATGAAAGCTTGTCAGATGAAGATGGAAAGGAAGAATGGAGAACAATTTTAACGGAAACACCTTTAACGGGAATGTACAAATCAATCTGAGACAGCTAGAGAGTTAGTTGACGAGCTATAAAGTGCGTGTAGCTTTTTTGGAATCTATTTCCGCTAACGGAGCAAAAATAAACAAAACGTTTGGAAATATTGTGCCTGAAAATTCACTTCTTGTTTATAGAACTGTTGTATAAAATCAATATCGCACTCACAATCGTGCGGTTATACTGAATATCAGCGTGGCTGTGATTCGCCTCAAGCACGAGCCCGTAGTATAAATGAACTCTTGTTCATGCGATATTGCTTGAATATGGGAACTTATTAACAATTAACATCGAGGTTGTAGCACCACTGTGAAGTATTAAGTTTAACTAAGTAAGTTTATACAGTAGTCTAAATACCAGTTTTTTGTTTTGTGTACGTCAATAAGGAGTAGGGTTTTATTTTCTAGTTGTTAAACCAACATGTCCACTATGAATTTAAAAGTTATTAGCCCTAATTTACTGATTTGTTCACTCCTGCGCATAATTTACAGTTTCACCAAATTGTACCAAACTATTGATTTCCATTGCAACTAGTTTTCAGGTGACATCAAACCATATCATGCAGTGCCTGGATAAAAACCATCCACCGAGCTACACACGACACACACACACACACAAAACCTTATTTCATTACTGAGCCTAAAAAGTATTATGGGAATGCAGCTGTATATATTAACATAATGGTTACAAGAGTTTCAAGCTTCAGACAAGCCCATAAGTGTTTTAGAGGTCTGTAACATGCTTTAGCGCCTGCAATCAGTTATATTAGTCAAACAGTGGTCAGAAAATAATTTTAATGGCATTCTGTTGTTGAATAATTGAGAGCACATGCCTGCACACAACACTGTGCAAGAGTGCTCGGCTTTTTAGGATAGCAGTGACAAATGTGGTAGAATAATCCGACCTCATATACACTAGAAAAGGTTCGTTCTTAATTTGTCTTATTTACATTGTGACTAAATCAAGTCACAAGCCCCTGTACTGTGCAAGTCCTCCTGATTTACATTTCAAGTGTGCAGGGTTCTTTTGGATAGTTGATGGTTCTTAGCTTTCTGAAGCAGGAACCCTCTCATAGGAAAACTCACTCTTGTAGACTGTATCATTGAACAGTGGATAGCTGATACTATAGACTTAAAGGTAAAACTCTAATTATATTAAAAAAAATATGACCTGTAGTATAGAGCTGTGGATGAGTAATGATTCATAATTGCATGTGGAACCCAGATGAGGATGAGATCCCATTTGAGTTTGGTTCCTCTCAAGGTTTCTTCCTCATGATGTCTCAGGGAGTTTTTCCTTGCCACTGTGGCCTCTGGCTTGCTCATTAGGGACAAATTTAGATCTATATCTGGAGTTCTGTAAATGCTTTGTGACAATGTCTGTTGTTAAATGCGCTATAATCAGTCCCTCCAGGATTTTGCAATTTCACGATCGCAGAAATTAAAGCAAAATCAAGCAATCTCCACAATATTTAGAGGAGCTTGCAGTTTATTAAAATGACCACAGATTTTCCTGGATATATCTGAAAACAGAATCTGGATAGATATGAAAACTGCATTTTCATTTTAAAGCGCTCTCTGTCTACACTGTTTTCAAAAATTGCTCGTCCACACTGAAACGTCTGAAAATGCTTACATCACTATACTGTGCATGCATAAAAACTTAAAAAGCTTTGCCTGGCATTCGTCAGGCATTTATTTAAAAGTGCTATCTGAAGGTTGTATAAAGTGACATTAATCTTTAACAACGCTATCAGACTGGATAGCAGCCACAGCAACTGCAGTACAACATCATTCACCAGCTTGTTTGTTTGGAGTTCAATGGATCATATGACTGCGTCACGTGACTAAAAATACACCATATGTCCGTTTTCTCAGTCCACACTACAACACGAAAATCCCATTTTCAAATTTGTCCACTTGGGAGAGTCGTTAAGAGTTTCCTAAGATGGACAACAATATACATTTAGTGTTCAAGAATGAACCTTTTTTTTTAGTTAAGAGTGTACATGAGTGTACAGAAAACCTTTCAGGTGAGTTGCAGTGAAAAGCAGAAGTAAACATTAATATGATTTGTGCAGTAGGTGAAATGCTATAATGAAAAAATCAATAGAGGGTAATTAAGAGGGCAAGCGTTTTTCAGCTATTCCCCTAATGTTTTGATTTATTCATGTCTTTTAATACATTAATATGTCATCGTACCTTGTTTTAGCAACATTTGTATTCTCTGTATGCCATCTGTTGGCACTAATAGGCCTAATTAAATACTGCAACTGTAAGGTTTGTGGGGAAATGATGAAGGATTAAGGAGCACACTACGCAAGAACGGACTCTGTTCTTCATTACTACGCTGCGGCGTCATTCTGCTCAAAATGTTATAGGGCTGTGACACAAAACACAGCATGCAAGAACTAGTGTTGAGAATTGGCCTGAAGGCAGCCAAAACAGGTGTGTGTGTGTGTGTGTGTGTGTGTGTGTGTGTGTGTGTTGCTGATGGGTGTGGGTATGTGTATGACCGTTACAGTATGAGGTTGTGTTGGTACTCCAGCCAGAATCTACTCAGCTTAGGAACAATAAGCCTTTCTTTATAGTAAAAACAACGCTAGCTTTCATATTTGTTGTCCTTCATGAGTTCTATCATCACATCACTGACTGAACATGACACATCCTTACCTAAGTTAATTGTATTTGGGATTTTGCTCATATTCTTGCGTCAGTGTACGGAAATGAGTCATTCTATAGCTGGAGGTCTGTAGCTTCAGTTTCCCCTTCCATCATCAGCATGTGTGCTAGTCCAGGCATCAAATTGTGCACAACAGCCAGTGAGAGACATTTTTATGCAGCACGTAAACAGCAGCCTGGTTTAGGTCCTGCCTGGGTGTGTTCTCGTTTCCTTCCACATCCATTCCTTCAGATCAAAAAGGTGCAGCATGTGAGAAATGTGGTTTACAGTCATTAAGTGATTATGATTTTATGTGTTTTATACTGTATAGCGAGTACCAGACTAACTGTAATGCAAAAGTACAAAGCCTTAAGGTGAATGTTAAATTGAGTTAATAATGGGAACATTCAAACAAGTTTTTCTTTGGATTTTGCCATTAACATTATGACACCAGTTCCGTTTTTAAATTAAACAGTTGGTTTTAGTGTTTACACTTGCACACAGTAAATATGTGCAGGATTTTCAGCTGGGTGGAGAAAAAACCAAGGTGTTTTAGGAAGTTGATGTTGGGCCACAAAGATCGACCAGAACAGCTTCAGTGCGCCTTGTGTCTCTGAAACCATACTGAAGGAATAATCACCATTCTTCAAAAAGATATTCTAGTTTTCAACTGGTGTTTAGATGGTGGTGGTGGAGAACGCCATCTTGCACATAGCTCCAAAATCTCCCAAAGGTGTTTCATCCTAATCAAACTATTCAGTGAGCGCTCGTGTCCTGTAGTTGGGGGCGGGATCATTCAGGAAGAGACCACTCCCACCAGGATAGAAATGTTTCATCATAGGATAAAGGTGATCAGTCAGAAGAGCTGGTACTCATCTTCTTTCTGAGGTGAACCCTTAAACAAAATACCCACACAATGCCCACAAAGCATAACAGAGATGTCATTTTTTTTCTTCGTCATCTGTGTATATATTCTTAGTCACATGAGGCAGGAATTACCTCACACTTCATTGTTTACAGGAAGCTGACAAGTGTACACAGCGTTAAAGCAGGAACATAAAACCGGTTTACAGGCGTTTCTGATTAAAGTAAGGTTTCCTTGTAAGTATGAAGGGCAAATGGCAACACCATGATCTGGACTTGTTAAACTCATAACTCCACATTTCCCCAGTTTGGTCTTGTTAAACCAAAATGGCTGTTGATGTGACCAATATGACGTCAGACAGGAAAGACTTATTTAACCATGCTGCAATACTATTTCATGCAGATGCTGTTGTTTAAAATATCCCTTTAATGAATCGTATGGACTGTTTCTCATTGTCAGCCAAATGTCAACTAAAATAATACTGAGGAAAGGGACAGTATAAAATTTCAGACAGTTGATCTCATCATTTCTCTGGGATCAAAAACCAGATTTCCTCAGCTATGCAGAGTCACAGTGACTGCGTTTTGTCCGTTGTTTGCTGACAGGACTGGACCTTATAATATCATTGCCTGTGGATCTAAATTAAACCTGTCACATTTTTATCAGATCAGTTTAAATACCAGATATTTCCTTTTTACAGTATTACAGAAAGCACATAAACGTCTGTGCTGAAGACTTTTCTGTGGTGGAAAACATACTGGATGTTACACAGTGCCAACACTGGAGACTCCTTTCATAAATGTTAAATAAATGTATCCTTACTGAAAGCTCCACAAGGTTTTATTTGTTAACCACATTGTTAATCTGTGGAGAATTGTTGAGAATTCAACAGCTGTGGGATAAGGTAGTTCTGTGTTAAGTCAGTGGAATGAATGATGATTTCTGAATTACATTTGGTGAGACTTTCAGCGTACTTCTGTAAATATTTTGAATTTGCCCTACAAAGATGCCCTTTCTAAACATGTACACCCTCCAATCTGCAAAGCCACTGAAACACACAAAACTGTTATTTAAAAAAAAAAAAGCTTCCAGCTTGATCCCATCCAAGGTTGGTTGGCGGTCTTCAAGCACGTTGTCCTGCGGCTTGTGTGTGCGTCAGTGTTGGCCTTTGGATAGTTTTATAGCTTGGGTTTTGGGTGGAAGTGGAGGGGAGTGGAGGGAGTTGTGGTTGGTTAGTAGTGCCACATCACTGCGGTGGCTCATTGTCCTCCTGAATCCTGCCTATCTCAAGTACTTTGGAATGAGGCCGAAGTCTGTAGAAAAGGCTATTATTTAATTTAGCTTAAAGTGCAGACACAACCTGAATTGGCAGATGTTAAATTCTGGGTCTGTGGATGCAGCTTGGAAGTGCATTTCAGTGCAACTTACCTAACAAGAGAATTCCCTGTTATTCTCTCAAGTACTCTTGGCCAGAGTTGCACGGGTTGGTCCTAAATAACAACTAAAATAAATGTTAGTTTTAACTTAGCATCTGTATCAATTAATTTATTTCTTTAATAAAAGAGTTATCTTTCACCCAATTTACTTTTCAGATCTAACTAACCATGCAGTAGTAATATACATTTTACACCATTCTGAATTAAATTGTACTGAATATGATACAATATATTATTTTTAATTCTATACTTATGTGAATATATATATATATATATGAATGAATAATTGCCAGCACTGGTATATACGTTTACTATATAATTAATATAGCCTTGGAATTCACCAGGCCCTCCAAGTTATTGATTTAACAAGCCTGATTCTGACTTGCCAGTTGTGTAATTATTAAGGCCTTAGGCCTTAAATCGGAGCAGAGTGAATGGAACTGGTCGTGCTGTGGTCCTCTAGGACTGACGTTTGCACCCGACACCCTGACATTGACTGTTCAGCCAGGCTGAAATGTCCTCAGTGTGCCTGCATTAGAGCCCAGTGAGGAGGATCCTGTTCTTTTTTTGCAATGGCAAGCTTTTTCCTGTGGAATGCATTCAGTTCATTTCACAGAAGACTTGAATTGCACATGCCCTTCTTTTGAAGGACAGCTTTTGTCAGCTGCGTTCAGATACGTATTTTGTGGAAACACTTTTTTCCCCCCATGAAATATACCTTTGTATTTTGGAGAATTTCTCAGCCTCAATTTCCTTATGACGTCAGCATTGTTTCCAGCCCAAGGTAATGGAATGAACCATTGCTGTGTTAAATTCACAAAGGCCTCTCCAAAACCTTGTAGCCCTAATGACTTTAGCAGTGCTTTCATGTCTGCTAGACCTTTCCTTGTTAATGTGTTGCAGGCAGCAATTCTGCTTCTTATTTTTTGCAGTGTATTAACAATGACATTTATTCCTCAGTGAATCTTGAAGAAATCCCGGATCCCAGGCTTACATGTCTGGAATTAAAAAAATGACAGTTTTCAATTTATGAACTTGAGGAATATGTGGAAAGCAAAAAGTGCTTGTTTGTTTTGGAGAATGGTGAAGGGTATGAATGGCACATCAAAGTCCTGAACTAATCATTGAAGTTAACATCACTTTTGGTGCAGCCTACATTTTTAAACCTATCAGAGTTTCCCTTTGATGCAGTGTTATTGAGAGCACATCTTACATTTTGGAAAGAATGTGTACACACTGCTGAGGTATGCTGTACAGGAGGGGTTTCTCTTTCTCACAGCTGATACTCCATGATACTCTTTCTGTTGCATATAAAGAAAACCACATATATACTGTGTGTGTGTGTGTGTGTGTGTGTGTGTGTGTGTGTGTGTGTGTGTGTGTGTGTGTGTGTGTGTGT
>JANDJT010000060.1:20175779-20190261 GCA_024331685.1 Stegophilus panzeri | reverse complement strand
TGGGTTCTCTTGGGCTGGTTGAAGACGAGGTGTGCTGCTGCATTCTGAATCATCTGAAGGGGTTTGATGGAGCTGGCCGGGAAGCCCGAGAGTAGCGAGTTGCAGTAGAAATAAACGTGGGTTTTAAGTAAGTGCAAGAAATCTCACAAACGTCATACATCTAGTTCTCCCATACCGACCAACCTTACACAGGAACAGATTTTCACTTAACTATTTGTTACATTTTCTTGTTGAAATACTATATATTTGTCTCACACTACTGTAACTTACATTGCAATGGTTTTGTGGTATTTAAAACATCTCTCAGTGACTGGTTGAGAATATATCTCGCAAACAATTATTTGTCCAATAGTATTTTAGGAAATGACACATTTTTACCCTCACCTGCAGCTAATTGGATTCCGACATCCTCTCAAATGTCTCGTTTAAAGAGGGGACTCACCAAAGAACACCACTTTTTTCACGTTTCCATCACTGGCCATGGAAACCTATTTTCCATTCCAATGTCTGGGATGAGCCATCAAGCATCTCGGGCAGAAGAATGCGAGCGCCATGGCAACATGATGGGGCACAGGTGGCATGGCACATTGTGCTAAAGAAAAGGTGGCAGGAGAGGCAATTGGCCCTCGCCATCAAATTAAAGTAATCAATAGACCGAGTGACATGGCAGCTCCCTATCTCCCTAACATTCACTCTTTTTTTTTTCGTCTCTGATCTGGAGTGTGAGAAAGGTGCTATGTAAAGAGAAAGAAGAATTATTACGGAAGAGTAGCAGGCCTCATAGGACTCACATCTCTGCTGCTTATTTATTTCTACTTGCTCTGTTCTCATTCAACCTTCATTATGTGTTGATAGATTTGATTATGCATGAAGTAAGAGGTTAGACTTTTTTTTTTTTTTTACCCTCCTGGAAAAAGTGAAATTTAACACCATAATCGATTGCTTCCAGTCATTAAACACAGACACACACACACACACACACACACACACACACACACACACACAAAACCCCCCAAAAAACTCGTAACTCAGAAAAGCATATTGTGACAATATGGAATTATATCATCATCATGTCTCCCAACACTAGATGATACGGTATATGATATGGAAGAAAAGTCAGAGAGCTGTGTCCTGGGAAAGGCCATTCTCTGTGCCTGGGGGCTTTACAGCTCCATTTCCTAAAATATCTTTAAGCATTTTGTTTGTTCCTTATACTTAAAATATTGCTCTTGAAATATAATTTGTCACAGGCTAATTTTAGTCATTTTGAGCATTTTTACATGCAACTCAAGCACCACAATGAAAGTGTCAGAGCATGATTATAAGTTAGCGTGCTACTTTCCCCTCACTTTGCCCTGAAAAAGCATTTGAAGTCATGCAAATCTACATTGCAAGGACCCCATATAAAGAGAAGCTAATGTGTTGACATGAAATGAATCAAGCTGGCAAGTTTGGAAAACCTTCTGACAGCCAGAGCAGATAACATTTTACACCTAGCAAATCATTTTTCATGCTAATGCAAATAAAATAGCTGTGGCACGTAACATGTTCATTTGTCTTGCCAAGTGCATTATGACGCCACTTCTTTTTTTTTTTTTTTTTTTTTTTTGCCACACACTCATATGTATCATCCAAGCCTCCAAAATGCAGTGTTCACTGTCTCTGTGTTTTCTCTGCCTTCTTATACGTACACTCCTTCTGCAACATAGTTATAGGAATTGAGTGACTGTCAGATACTATTTAAATCAAATATAACAGAGCTAAAAATGACTGAAAGCAACTATGTTTTGTCATTTCTATAGATACTTTGTTAAAAGTAATTGCCCTGGTTGTCCTTCAAAATAAGAATTAGAAGAAATGAGAGACTGTCCTCTTGTGGATGGAAAGAGGACAACACTCTCTGAGAGATGTTATGTTGGAAATTTCAGTTGGAATCGTTTGTACACTCAAAAAATGTTTTTTTTTTTTGTGCTTCTTGTTCAATTTAATTCATTAGAGTGAGCTAAAGTAACATTTTTTTTTAACATTTTGTCACAACATAATTTCATTGTGTTCAATCCACCTAATATATTTAAAACTGAAGTTTACTTAATTCATTTGTGTTAAAACTACATGAATCATTTTTGTTGACATAGCTAACTGGGCAATGGCTCTGTAGTTCCCAGCATGCTTTGCAAGGGACTGCATTAGGAGAGTAAATTTAGGGATTAAGTGTTATTTTATGTGTTGTTCAGTAAAGGGAAAGACATGTTAGTGTTTAATCTTCAGTTATATTGGACATTTGTAGGAGTTTCTGTAATGTTTTTGAATTAGTTACCATTGTGCTGAAGAGTGGCGCTATGAGCACTCAGTGATCTATATTAATGTCAGTACGGACAAAAGTCTTTTCTTATTTGTTCATTATATACATAGTGTATAATGATGATCTCAGTAAATTAATTAAAAAAAAATTAAGTTGGACCAACATAAGAAAATTTTGTTTGACAAATTAAACATACTAGCGTAAATTAATTTGACCTAAACCAACTAAACTGTGTTGACCCAACTAATCTGATTTATTTTGAATGAACTAAATTGAATTGTGTGTAAAAACATTAAATTAAATTAAGAGTAATGAATTAATTTTTGGAGTGTATATGCATAAGAGATTATTAATAGATTCTATTAGTAATGATGATCCTGATATAAATATGATCCTGATATGTCAGCATATGTATATTAGTATTATATACAAAATAATGAATCTGTATATAATGTGTTCTTTCAGGTTATAATTGCAAACTAGGGAACATCGCTTCCCCTTCATTGCCTCAGGTATAAGAATAGTCTGGACTGTTCAACAAACAGAAAAGCATAATCATGCCAGTGTTTTATTTCACCGGTATACAGCAGCAGCTTTCTGAACTGTGTGTGTGAATTAAACAGCAAAAAGTAACATTTCATCAGCTGATTAATTTTTTTCTACTGCATTTTTAAAAATCTTTCTATCAGTATTATTCAGACAGGCATGTCTGTATGGACATAAGTAATTTGCTGTATAACTCACAGAGATAGGGAGTGTCTTCATGATATACAAGAAGAAAAAGTTCAAAACCACTTTCCTCATGTCTATTTGGACAGATTATATATTACCTGGGGTTATTCCTACCGGTCCGTGTATAGTAGGTAATCCATCCAGTCGCAAGAGTCTGTAAAAATCACTGACATGACAGATTCAGATGGGACTAAAATTACAGAGATACAGCTTACTCCAGTAATAATTGCATTACTCCACCTCCCCATGTTAAACTAATCCAGTCCGAAATGGACTTCAGACTGTACACCCTTTGTCAAATCTGCTTAAATGTGGCTATACATAATACTAGCTAAAGAAGTTTGTTTGTGTGAGTCTTTATAAGCTTTCATTAGGTCTCATTTTTGGCAGCTCATCATTTTCACTTTTAAGCAGTGTAAAACAAAAAGACAGAAGCCTGTTTTGTTGCTCAGTCAGTAATGGGATTTTTGTTGTTGGTGGTAGATTATTAGTGGTACACTATAGGGTCAAAAGTTTGACCATCACACTCATATGTGGGCCTTCCACAAAGTTAGAAGCACACAATTGTATAGGATGTCTTTCTCTGCTGTAGCATTACAATTTCCCTTCAGTAGAACTAAGAGACCCAAACATGTTCTAGCATGGCAATGCCCCTGTGCACAGTGAAGTCCATGAAGATATGGTTTGCTAATGTTGGTGTGGAAGAACTCGAGTGACCTGCACACTGCTCTCACCTCAACTCCACTGAACACCTTTGGGATGACCTGGAATGCCAACTGTGCACCAGTCGTCCTCGCCTGACAACAGTGCCTGACCTCACTAATGCTTCTGTGGCTGAGTGAACACAAATCCCCACAGCAACACTCCAAAATCTAATGGAAAGCCTTCCCAGAAAAGTGGATGTTATTATAACCATAAAGAGGGACCAAATCTGGAATGGGATGTTCAACAAGCACATATGGATGTAATGGTCAGGTGTCCACAAACTTTTGGACCATATATCTGTTTCATAATCTTCCATCACTGACTTTCATGAACCTAAGGAGTACAGTTACACTTCAAATACATTATATGATGCCTCTTAAGTTAATCAAAATAGAGCAATTTTTCCTACATGAATTTCCTACATGAATTTCCTACATACATTTGTATGGCATTTTGTCTAGTCAAATAATAAAAAATTCATTTATGTCAGTTTAAACATACTATCAAGAATATATTGTTTAAAACTGAGTTCTTAGATGTTTGAGCAAAAGCTTACTGTGTTATTTTACCATGTTAGTGAAGAATAGTTTTATATTCTATGAGACCTAAATGGACACAGTTCAATAGATAAAGCCACTGAAAGCGTACATAAATGTAAAGGAAACTAAATGAATTGAGAAAATGCAGAAGACCAAACCATTTTAACAAATAGGGGAAATATTAATCTATCTGATTTGTTGCAAACAGTGCATAGCTTCCCTGATTGTCCCTCCATGACATTAGCGCTATGTTTTAGTACATTATTTAGTCTATGTAGATTATTTAGTCTAGCATGCCTTGCATACCTTTGACACGAGAAATACTTTCCCTCAGAAACTGAAATAAACATCTGTTGCTTGTAAACACCATGCGGAATCACAGTGCTCCACTGTGTTCAGTGCAAAGCAGCTTAAAACTGGAGAGTTTGCCATGGCAGCTTCCTACAGAACTGCATATGCAAACATTTAGGCAAAACTTCCACATCCTAATGAGACTCATGTGGCATTTAGTTTGTAGGATTATTGCTTGGATTTGTCTATTTATGTTCTGGCGCTGGACACTCATTATAGTCTGGCACTGTGGTGGCTGTTTAGCAGCGCACTTAGTCAGTGGCCATGGATGAAGCTAAAAACCTTTAAGCCGGTTGAGCTGTTTGAGGGCTTAACCTTTTTTGTGTATGCACACTACGTAAGGGTTTATTGCACCTCAACGTAACAAGAGCTCCATATTATTATTATTATTATTATTATTATTATTATTATTATTATTGGTTTTACACTAGTGTGTAACGTGTAATCCTGTGCATTTATAATGGTAAACTTGTCTTGCACCACGGTTTGATTGCAGCGAGAAAGCAAATTGATCCTGAATCAACACAACTGCAGCAAGGGAACCAAAAATTTTGTGTATTTTGGGTTGAGATAAAAGCTGATAAACCGATCAGAAATGTCAAGTGTTTTGTGGATATTTGTACCAAGGAACAAAAAGAGAAAATACACTGTGGATGCGATGCACAAAATGTTTAAATTCAGTTATTTCTATCATTATTTTGAGCACCGACGGGTGATTGTTGTCATTTCTGCATGCACTTGGCAAATGTTTACCTTTTACCATCACCGTATTACTTACTAATGAACGATGATGTCTTCAGCCCTACACGCCAACGTTTTTTTGGTTCGTTTAATTACTATGTTTAGCGTGAAACTAGACCAAACTAAATAACAAACAAATCAAAGGTATGAATTTATGCTGTTATTAGGACTCAGCAAAGTCTTGAGCCACTGAGGTGAAGTGATGGGAATTTTTTAATAAGGTGTGGCCAGGAATTATTAATATATTAAATAAAATATTAAACAATAAAGTTATGTTTCTCAAGGCCACAAATTAATTTATCATGTTGTCTTTCTTAGACTACTTTAAAATGAGTGAGATGGAGTGAATACACCTTTTCACCTGTTCCTGCCATATAACTGCAGGAAACGTATTAAATATGATGTTTTTACAAGATATTAAGTCGTGATCTCAAGCTACGCAATTCATGTCCTTGACTCAAATTAAATAATTTGTCCATATATTCAGCTCATGGCCTCATAAAATTATCTCGCGGCCACACCTTTTTAAAAATAACCACCACGTCACCTCAGAGGCTCTGAGTTTACATGATAATAAACAAACATCAGCGTTTCAGAATTATAGCTCTGTCCACACGCATACACACACGCACGCACACACACACCCCTTGCCTCGGGTGTCTGAGTTTCTCTGCATTGAAACCAGTGAAGGAATGCCTGTCAGCTGAGCATAGTAAAAATGAAAGTTGATTTGCTGATCTGAGGAAGTGTTAACAGTGACTGAGCTTGGCGTTGAAGAGGAAGGGGGGGGACCCTGAGCTGAGGAGCAGCCCAAGGCTAAACTCTATGTGTCCAAGGCTTAATGAGATTAGGGTGAGAAAAGAGACGGCGATTTGAACGGAGGCTAAAACGGAGTGAGGTTGGTCGTAAAACGGGGGTAGGGAATAGAAGAGGCAAGGAAGCAGCCGACACGAGGCTCAAACTCAAGCTCCTCTCATAGGAAATAAAGAGCCGCGGTGAGAATGGACTGGCACAGGGAGCCAACGGGCAAATTTATTGCCTGCAGCTTCAGTGTGTACAGAGGCATGAAGAGGAAGCACCTTCTTCGATCCTATAGGTACTGTACACACTGTAGACTACCGCTGCTCCTCTTTACTGTACTTAAATTATTGTATCATACAGTGTTTAAGAAGTTAGTATGAACATGTCTGGCGTTTACTGAACCTTTAAGTTACAGGGAAGTAATGTTGGCAGATTGAGTGTTCAGTTCCACTTCTCTACGTTCTCAGCAGCTTAAAGAGCTGAGCTAAGAGATAACCAAGTCTCTCGCTTTATCCCTTTCTTTTTCTTCTACACTTACATTTCTGTGCACACACATCTATTATTTTAGCTCCTTATATTATTAGCAACATTTTTAGCAGCAATTTATTCGCAACAAATTATTAGCAACAAATTATTAGCAGCAATTTATTATCTGAGCAGGAAGAGAAGTGATGTTTGAGAGACAGAGCACATGGAAATGTCATTGATTATGTTGTCAGATATATAAAACAAACACATAGCTCTGTCTGCGAAGCTGGTTAGGAAATTTTGTAGTAGATGTTCATTTTGAAAGAGGATGTTGCATGGGGGTTACTAAGGGTGCAGCTTGGCTAGAAGTGCTAAACCTCAGTTCTCACCACACATAAGATGTGTAAGCAATAAACTCATAAATATGCTGTTCTGCATTTATATATCCCACATTGCATGAAATCAATTAGATTTATACAAAGTATTGTTAATGTAAGAGTAGGTATTTTGCTGGACGTGTCTTGACTGTGCAATATATTTAAGAAACATTCTGTTCAAAGTCTCTGGAAGCCATGTTTGTTTTTTATACATGTTTCATTAGAGAACTTGTATGGCAGGTTATGTACATAATTTAACACTGAGAATAAGCTGATTAAAATGTGAAAAAACTATTTAAAATGTGTTGTAAAATCATTGATATGATAAAATCACTGATATGGGGAAGCTTTCTGTATGGAGATGTTTATTTATCAGTAAGTCTCCAGTGTAGGAAAGTTTTCAGTACAGAGGAATTTGTGTTTTCTGGTTTCTTGATAATATGACAAGCCTTATTACTTAAATAGAGAGAAAGAAAAGTGAGAGAATGATTGTTTACAGCTGCTATACCGTAAGTGATAACAGGAACTTGTTACGTGGGCGTTCCACAATATCAAACTGATAAGTATGCTGTTTTGTTCTTTAATAAATAAACTGCCAAACTGCTGCTGTATAAGAAGGATAAATCTCCTCAGGATGTACTGTGGAAAGAAAATTGGGGTGGTAACAGTAGTTTTAATTTGGGGTGGGAACAGTAGTTCTGTTTCACAGTTGGTTGTATCCCACCACTCTGTCACTGATTAATTTCCTATAATCAATCCCTCCAGGATTTCACGTTTTCAGCGATCGGAGAAATGAACGCAAAACCAAAGCAAACTTCGTAATATTCGGAGGAGCTTGCAATTTTTCACAATTACTGCAGATTTTCCACAGATTTGGGCGAAGACACGTTATGTAATGTCATGACAATGCACATTCAGTCAAATCCCTCTTCGAATCACGTGAGTCAAAACACGAATACAGGTAAAAGGTCTCATTTACCAACAAAAACATCACTGTGAAAACTGTGAAAAACAATTTCGTGCAAATACAATTTCGCCAATTTAAGTCGTTTTCCATACAAAAAAAAACTCACCAAAAAAACTCCACGAATTGCATCACAATTTTTTTCAAAAGTCGCAGCAAATTCAAGCATTTTTGCCCACAGTAATTACAAAAAAATGCAGCAAAATCCTGTACGGACTGTATAACAGCATGTCATGTTGTGTTTTATTCCTCATAATGCAGCTTTTTCCATAATATTCGCTGTTTTGAATTCTCTTCATCTTCATAGTCCAAGTTTTTTATTCAATGTTTCTATGTATGTATAGGAATGTGACATTTCTGTTTCTGAAGAATGGTAAAGTGTTTTCTTGAATATATTCAATCTGATATTTAGCATGCAGGACTTGGTGGCTACAAGGTGGAATATATTTAGAAACCTCCAGCAGCCGCACTTCATATTTGGTGCGACCCAGCTGGGACCTTGGTGCGTGTGAGTGAACTCTGAGTGTCAATGATCACATGTCCTAAAGCTATGGCGCTAAAGTACGTGCACTATGGAGTAAACATGTCTTCTCTAGTCATGTGATGAAAACACTCTCCTTTCTCTCCAAGGAAAGTTAGAAATGGTTTATGCCGTCCCTTTTGGAAATCGTCTCTGTGATTTCTGAGGAAATTCATTGTCTTCATTGTGTGTAGCTCTCAGTCTGATTATCACTTTGACATTGATTGATATGATATTTGTCCTGATGATGTATTTGTAAGCTAAAAATTGGTTTGTCTTAGTCAGTTGATTAAAATAACTTGGAACTCGTCACAGTGTTTTGGTCGTATTCAGTCAGCTTTCTGTTATTTTTCAACACCTTTTTTTAAGATCTCAGTGGATGTCTTCTTGTACAAACACTGATTTTTAATACACTAATGCTCAGTGATGCACAATATACTACTATTAAGTAACACTTAATATTTGGTTACATATCCCTTGCTTCCAATATCTGCATCAAGCCTGTGACTCACTGACATCACCAAATTGTTGGCTTCCTCTTTTATGTTGCCTTTCCAGGTTTTTACTGCAGCTTCTTTCAGTTGTTGTTTGTTTCGGGGGGTTTCTCCCTTCAGTCTCCTCTTCATGAGGTGAAATGCTGCTTAACTGGGTTAAAGTCCGGTGATCAACTTGGCCAGTCTAAAACCACTTTTCCCACTGATGAAGTCCTTTGTTTAGTTGGCAGTGTAAACTGGATCATTGTCTTGCTGCATGATGAATCTCTCTGTAAATTGGCAGAGAAAATGTTTCTGTAAAATTAATTCTGCTGCTACCATCATGAGTTCCATCATCAATAAAGATTAGTGAGCCTGTTTCAGAAGCAGCCATGCAAGCCCAAGCCATGACACTACCTCCACCATGTTTCACAGATGAGCTTGTATGTTTTGGATTATGAGCAGATCCTTTCTTTCCCCACACTTTGGCTTTTCCATCACTTTGGTAGAGGTTCATCTCCGTTCCAGAACTTTTGTGATACCTTTACTCCTACCTTTGAAGGTTGTAGGTGATGTCACTGACTGTTGTTTTGGGGGTTTTCGTCACAGCTCTTACAATGTTACTGTCATCAGTTGTAGTTGTTCTCCTTGGCTGACCCATTCAGTATCTGTTGCTCAGTACATCAGTGGTTTCTTTCTTTTCATGAGATTTGAAATTGTTGTATTGGCTACAACCAATGTTTGTGCAATGTCTCTGATTGGTTTCCCTCTTTTTTCAGATTGAAAATGTCTTGCTTTTCTCCCATAGATAGCTCTCTGATCTTCATGTTGGCTTATCCTTTTTAACATCAGTCTTCACAAGTGAAACTGAAGGCTAAAACCAAGAGTAGATTTTCAGAGCTATTTATTGTTTAAACAATCACTCTAATGACAGACGTGCGTAACAAGAAACATCTGTCAGTCACATGTTCTAGTATTTTTGCTACGCATACAAATCTGGTGGTCTGATACAAAATGTGTTACATTTTATGTCGTTTAACACATCTACATATAAATACCAGGAAATAAAAGTGGAAATTCCAAACTCTCTTCTCATATTCATATTTTCTCTCAAACCCAAATGTCTTCAGCAAAAACAGTTGAATAAGCCTTGCCATTCCAATAATTTCAGAAGGGACTTTATCCCTCCTTAATCCCAGCACACTAGCTTAATCATGGACATTTTAATTGGAATCCTTACTATGCCATATAAGCACCAGGGTAACAGCTGCTGCGACTTTCCAATACATTTTGGAAGTGCCCTGCTATCAATAGCCTGAACAAGCGCAAACATGGCAGCCCTGATGGATGTGTGTCTCACAGTTCAACAGTTTATGTCACCCTCTTATTTCTATGCAGCGATTCACTGTGATGGGTCTCTGCATGTCTACCCGATTCACTGATGTTTTTTTCATTTATGGTAGATGTTCCACATACAGATAAAAAAAGGCATATATAATTGTTTATATGGTGAGGTTTTCTGTCAGGTTAGTGTTTATAGAAAGAGTATCCAGTGTCTGTGCTTTATATCATTCAGATGTGACACAGGAATGTTTTGAATTCAGATTCAGTATGCGTAAACCTTTCTCAACCTTTCAGCCTTTGTTCTATAACAGTTTGTAAAAAAAATTTATTTTATTATATGTACTGTTCATAATATGCCTTTGTCTGTCTATATGAAATAAATGGCATCAAAAATATTAAGATGAAGGCATGGCATCCTATCTGTTCTCTGTTAATTTCTTTACTGAGTCTGCTTTCCTGATTGGAAAAATGTAATAAAAGGTTCAAATGCAGTGTGTGTGTGTGTGTGTGTGTGTGTGTGTGTGTGTGTGTGTGTACACACGTGTGTGCCTGAGGTCAGTCAGCACTCAGATAATGCTTGAAAATTTTAGAATTGGACATAACCGCAGAGAGCCTCTGACGGTACTGGGTACTTTATTCATGTCACGCTTCTTTTTATTAGATCAGACACGCTCTGCTGGACAGCGCTACACACACACACACACACACACACACACACTCACACAAGCACACACACTGACCTGAATATCAGACAGTAAAGGAATTGTGTTGTATTTTTTTTTTGTAATTTTATCCACTGTTCCTTCTAAGTTTCATTAGACATTTAATATGCAAGTGACCCAGGACACTGACTTTGCAGATCTATGCCTGGCTTTGCCCTGTTCAGCTGAGAGTCTCACTCTTCGCAGACTTCAGCTTCCGATGCTGTTTATCTGTGTTTAACTGCGTTTCCCCTTTTTACTTCTATTCTTGCACTCTCTGCTCCTCTGTCATTGCACGTATGGTGTGCTTTACATGCATCCCTGAGAAACTGACTTTCGATTGTTGTCACCAGTTGTCTTCCTCCCTCTGCAACTAATGCTATACATTCTCCATTCCCTAAAGCCACCCTGGCTCCCTCTCTGAGATACAGCATAAACACACACATGCACACGCACGCACGCACATACACACGCACACATTGCCCCTAGGACAGCACCTCCCCTCCCTGTCCCTTTTCTCTCCTCTCTCCCAGGCCACTTTACCCAGAGAAGACAAGAGAAGAAAGATTGGAAACACGAGCCAGTGCTTACACAACCTGCAGTCAGTGAGCGAGAGAGTCAGAGAAAGAGGCGGAGAAGAAGAAGTCAAGCAGAAATAGTGCGACAGCGCACAAGCGTTCTGTGCGAGTTTGTGCACAAAAGGCGGAATAAGCGCAAGCTCCTGGGAGCATGCCAAGAGAGTAGAGTACACTCGAGGAGGTGTGAAACAGAAAAGGGGCGAAGAGGAAAAGTGAGTCTCAACAATGAGCATTGTGATGAAACCACGCTCTCGGTCCACCAGCTCTCTCAGACACGCAGAGGGCATATGGTAAAGTTCTTCTGTTCATCTTTCAGCTTTCTGTGTTGGAGAAAAATGCTACTTCTACTTGTTAAAAGCAGTCGATGTGAAAATCGGGTTTCTGCCGTTGTTTCCTGCTTTAGCTGTGCTGATGTATATTTGTCGGTATCTCTTATCACTGCAAGATGTGAGTCTCTTTTTCAAAGTTGGCCTTGGCTCATCTCTCCCTCTGTATAATCCTGCATAGAGCCTGGAGTCAAGTTTCCTGCTGTGTGCCATGAGGCAGTGCACACTAACTGCTTACAGTATCTCATTGTGTGTGTGTGTGTGTGTGTGTGTGTGTGTGCATAGCAGGAACTCATCACTGATCGCAATCACTCAATATCAGGCTTGACCACTGAATTCAGATTCAGTATGCATGGTAATGTCACATTATTCCAGCAGACGGTTGAATTCTTGAAGCCCGACTGGTCTACAACAGCACGGCTCGGACAGAAAAGGAAATCAGAGGCTGATATTAATGCACTCATGATCTTTTTCTATAGTAACAGCTAGTTCAAAGGGACTTGTATGGTGGACGCTGAATATACAGTACACAGATCAGTAAACATCATTGATATGATGAAGTTTTCTATCAGGAGATGTTTTATTTAGCATTAATGGAAGGACGGAGGACTTTGTTTTTCGTGGTATCTCAGTCCCATGCTGCGTTTGTTGTCGTATTAACTTTCAGAGAGAGGGGGAAAAAAGAGGCTGGTGAAGGAACGGCTTGTTTATAGCTATTGTAACACAAGTGATAACAGGAACTGACTTGTCATAGCATGAAACATAACAATAAACAAATAAAATGTACTACCTGTTGTGCTTTAATAAAGCAAAAATAGATCACTTGGGCAAACTGCCATAGCGTAAGAGGAATAAAACACATCAGGATGTGCTGTTATTGGAAACGCATACATTTTAATGACTAACACCACCTCGGTATTGATTATTTTCCTATCATGTTATGCCTCATAATGTGTTATTCCTTATTTAGGTAGCATAACGTTTTTGAAATTCTTAAACCCAAAATATGTCCGTATGTACAGTATGATCACTAAATTTAACATGACTAAAGATGGGAAGGCTGGTAATGAGGAAAGTGTGAAGTCTATTATCAGCCGCTTTGCCTCACCATGAATGAACGCTTATGGAGAGCAGATGCTGCTTCACGCTTCAGTGCCCCCTCACTCTGCACGGTTGGTGTGCAATCAGCTCACAGCTTTGACCTGGAAACATGTAAGCGTGTGGCGTCACACTCAAACACGTCATCACCAAAACAACCTCCCTCTCTTTTTTTTTTTTCCCCCTGCGAGTTTCTCTTTCAGCTCTCTGGAAGCTCAACCTCCCCTCTCGCCAACAATCTATCTGGGGACGACCTCTGCCAAAATGGGCCAAGGGCGCCCTTCTTTCTCTTGTCTTTTCCTCTCTAACCCTTCTCATCGCTACATATCTCTGGCAGTTTTGTGTCTGTCTGAGAGCCAGGGCCACTTGCAGCCCAATTAGAGAAGCCCCAGTAGGAGCTAGAGGCCCCTTCAGTGCGTCAGTCGCACGTCTGGGCCCCTTCCTACTATGTTAAGCTTCCAAATTTAGCGCGCTTCTGCGCACCTGAGAGGAAACGGCACGGGCTGCTTTGTGATGTGGGACACATGTGACGTTAAGGTCTGGGGATGACGTCTGATGAGGTAGATTAAATGTCTAGGGTCTTGACTGTTGGACGAAGGAGTCTTGATGAGAGCAATGAGCTGATTTTTATTATTTTATGAGTTAGTTCACAGTGAAACAGGGACTGTGAATGGGACTGATTTCATTTCAGTCAATTTCAGTTCAGTTTATTTGCATATAGCTTTTGACAATAAACATTGTCACAAAGCTGCTTCACAGAAATCTGGATGCAGATGCAAATTTAGATCCCTAATGAGCAAGCCAGAGGCAACAGTAGGCGTCTCCCTGAGACGACACGAGAGCGAAACCTTGAGAGACTCGTCTGGGTAACACTGGAAATATAGTGGGAATATAAATTATTACTCTTTAATGACTATATACAGCAGTGTGTTGAAAGGATGTTCAGTATGAGCATATTGTGAATAAGAGTCCTGACAGTGTTTATCATTACAGCACCACTTCTTAGATGGGTCAAATCTACAATATCCAGTGAAATCTTTAGTTAGACATTATGAGTGAGACTACCTTTAACAACTTCCTTTTTAGCTTATCTAGCATTAATCTGGTATCAGGTTTAACAGTCTAGACTACATGCCTTTTTTTTTTTTTTACATTCCCCTAATGTAATTATTCAAGCGTAACACACGTGAAACAGGATCAGGATCAGCCTATTGCTGCTGAAATGGACTAACTGTGAAATGATACATTTGCGCTACTTCCTTCTTCTCCGTGTATCTGCCCTGCAGAAGGTATCATAATACACCTCGCCAAACAGTATTGTGCAGGGATCAGATGTCGGCCCACACAGTCAGGTTCACACACTTATGCAAAATGCCGCTTGCTAGCTGCCTTTGTGCACTAAAGAAACAAAACTGGAAGCCGGATTGAATCTGTGATTTGTGGTGATGAATACAGATTTATA
>JANDJT010000060.1:20135947-20156642 GCA_024331685.1 Stegophilus panzeri | reverse complement strand
CAAGCATGAAAAACTTTGTTTAAACCCTTTCCAATAAAGATCTGTAAAGCTTATTTGGATTTTACAAAATTATCTTTAAAATTCTCCTGAAAAAGGGACATGTGTTGAGTTTAGATCAGCACTTGACCTCATCAGTAATAATAGAGTGATTGAGCAGAGTAGCCATTCCAATCCAAAATGAAAACCATGTTCACTCATGGCTGGTTATCTAACAATTCTTGTAACACAATTGCCTTGTATTGCCAAACAAAAGGAAAGCTTTCTAGGAACCGATAAGCTGGTTTATACTCCCTAAGCCAGTTTCTTTCTAGGAACTGTAGCAAGTGATAACGGCATCATTGTTTCTGTAGAGATACGCCCAAGATATCTGGGAACCTAGGGCCTCTGGTGCTGGCATACATACAGAAATGACCCATCATTCTCATTCTCTCTCTCTCACTCACTTTATATTTATATTCTTTATATATTTACACTTTAAATTGATACTTTCTAGTTCCCCTACATTCCACTTTCTTTCCCCCCTAGTTTACACTTCCTAGTCGCCATAATTTACACTAATTCCTCTAGTTTCCATATACTAGCTCACCTAGTTTTCACTTCCTAGTTACAATACTTTCCATTTCCTAATTCCACTTATTTAAACCTTCTAGTTCCCCCAGTTTCCACTACCTTGTTCTCCTATTTTCCACTTCCTATTTCCCCTAGTTTACACTTTCCTTCCCCAAACTTACACTCTCTAGTTCAACTAGTGTATACTTACTAGCTTCCTTAATTTTCACTTACTAGTTCCCATATGTTACACTTCCAAGTTTCCCTAATTAATGCTTCCTAGGTCCCTTAATTTACACTTCCTAGTTCCCCTAATTTACACACCTTAGTTCCCTCAATTTACACTTCCTAGTTGCTAGCAAATGCTTCTTATCAAATAAATACCATTACACTGTTGCTTACTGTATGTTTTGATATAGAGCAGACACTTTTATCCCTCCTTCATGGTCCATACACATCGTGTTGAATACTGTTTGTTGTACAGTTTTTAACATCCTGTAATATTAGAATATGCCGTAGGCATCAAGCTGTTTACATTATGGAAGATATATTCACTGAGTTTGCATGCTGTAGGCAAGGAGATGGTTACCAATGACTGTTAGCATTATTTCCTGTTTTGTATTACGCAGACACATGTTTCAAAAGTTTTTGCTGAGATATATATTCCATATAACATTTATGCCTTTGCTGATTTAGATCTTTAGATGGTACATATGCTTTGCTCAGTTGCTCTAATTAACATAAAGATCTTTTTCATGATCAGGTGTCGTGTTTATATTTCTGTGGTCATGTATCAGGTGTTATATTAAACAGATAATATTCTGTTCAAAATGGTCTTTGTAAACATGGTAAAAAGGTTATTTAAGTCCCTGTCCCATTACCACTGTTTCTTATTTGCACTTCTACATTTGCGCGCACACACACACACACACACACACACACACACACACACACAGCCAGAATGATCCCTAAGAATGGCAAAGGATCTATGTAAAGTGCATGGTAAAGTGTGTACATAAATATTAAGTTGCTTGTACGTAACAGGAACATAGGATACGGTGTATTGTAAAATTGATTCTACAGTAGAACTACTGTAAAGTGAAGCGATAAAACCGAGGTCAGTGGGCACGACATTGCTCAATATAAAACAGAAGACGAAGGTGATGGAGTATGTTGACTTTAGAAACGGGGTTCCCATAATGAATCAGCACATTATCCATGGCTTTTCGCTGAGAAAAAAAACATTATTATTGAAAAGAAAATGCTTCTGATTCAGTTAAGTTCAGTAACTTGCTTCAGTCTTTTTTTTTTTTTTTTTATCATTTCAGTTTTGATACCTGATGGTTTAGTCTATTTCTGATAACACTGTTTGGATCATTGATTTGGATCACTCATTTGTCATTGTAGCATGGCTGCTCTGTACCAATCAAAAGGATTGGTGCTGCGTGGCTCCTCCTCCTCTCCTGCCTGTTTCATATCTGTCCTTAAGCGCATCAAGCATGCGTTTGAAATGCTGGAATCAGCCAAGCGCACTGCATTCTGATTAACTGAATACCTACACACACGCACACAAAAACACCCACATAAACCGCAACAAACACGCCCATTCTGTCACTGAGGAGGCCTAGGCATGATCCTACATGCTCACGGTTGCTATGGAAACACAACAAACTGAGCCGACGGTAGAGTGGGGGGCCAGACAGAGAGAAAACGGAGTAAGAGAGAGGTCTAGGTCTTCTGCCTCTCCTTCCTACTCATATATTCACTTAGATTAGTAATAAATGAGTATGATTTACAATAAAAGAGTTATATTAAGATTCAGAAGAGAGTAGGTGGCAGTTTTGGTGTGATGATTCAGTGAATGTATGACTCAGAAATAAGACACGTATGTGGATATCCCATTTCAGTGATGCTGGGACTCCAATAGACTGCCTGTGCAAGGAAACATCTTAGGCCTTCACCATTTCAGCATTTAAGAGTATACAGGCCTGCCCGAGGAGTATAATCTGAAACCTGTTTTCAGACTCAATCAGTGTTATTGTAGGACCGGCTTTAAATAAGTACTGGTCTTCTAGTTTGTGAAGTTTAGCATGCCCGAAAGTTTAAGGAGTGTTATTTCCTGCTGTATAAGTGGGAGTTTTAAGCCAAGTGTCAAGTCATTAAAGATGGTGTTTTTACACACTCCTCTCACATACAGTCCCCTCCACAAGGCCAATTCTTTTTTTTTTTTTTTTTTTGGCTATACACCAAAGACATTTGGGTTTGAGATCAAAAGATGTTATTTCCTCATATTTATATCTTGATGTGTTAAACAACTTAGAACATGGCATCTTTTGTGGAAGACCCCAGTTTTTAGGTGAGCAAAAGTAATGGAACAGACAGTCTAAAAGTAAATTAAATAACACTTAATGTTTGGTCGCATATCCCTTGCTTGCAATAACAACAGCAAGCCAGTGACCCACTGACATCACCAAACTGTTGCATTTTTCTTCAGTGATGCTTTTCCAGGCTTGTACTGCTGCTTCTTTCAGTTGTTTGTTTCTCCCTTCAGTCTCCTCTTCAGGAGGTGAAATGCATGTTCAATTAGGTTAAGGTCTGGTGATTAACTTGGCCAGTCTAAAACCTTCCACTGTTGAGTTGGCAGTGCTTTTTGGGTCACTGTCTTGCTGCATGATGAAGTTACTCCCAATTAGACTGGATATATTTCCTCTGTATATTGGCAGACAGAATAGACTTCTGAATGCATTCTGCTGTTATGATCATTACATGATCAATAAAGATTAGTGAGCCCGTTCCAGAAGCAGCCATGCAAGCCCAAGCCATGACACTACCTCCACCATGCTTGACTGATTAGCTTCAAGGTTTTGGATCATGAGCAGATCCATTCTTTTTCCACACTTTGATAGAGGTTAATCTTGGTTCCAGAATGTTTGTGGCTCATATGTCAGTCTGGCTTTTCAATTCTTACTGCTCATGAGTGTGAATGTTGTTGGTGATGTCAACAGCTGTTCTTATTTTTTTTCTTCATAGCTCTCGCAATGTTTCTGTCTCAGCTGATGTTGTTTTCCTTGTTTTTCAGTGTCTGGGTGTTTAAAACACCAGTGGTGTCTTTCTTTTTCAGGACATTCCAAATTGTATTGTCAGGACTGTATGTACTGTTAACGTTTATGCTACTATGACTTTTAAATTAATTTTGCAACATAAAGTTCATCTTACCGCTGTCTTGCTATTTACTCATATAACTGCATTTAACGAAATATACAGAAACAAAATCCCTTTGCATATTCTGGTTTACATTTAGATCCATATTGGGCATATGGTGGCTTAGAAGTTAGCATGTTGGCCTAACACCTCCATTGCTGGGGGGTTCGATTCCTGCCATGGCCCTGCGTGTGCAGAGTTTGCATGTTCTCCCCGTGCTGCAGGGGTTTCCTCCGGGTACTCCGGTTTCCTCCCCAGTCCAAAGACATGCATGGTAGGCTGATTGGCATGTCCAAAGTATCCGTAGTGTATGAATGGGTGTGTGAATGTGTATGTGATTGTGCCCTGTGATGGATTGGCACCCTGTCCAGGATGTGCCCCATGCTCCCAGGGATAGGCTCCAGGTTCCCCGTGACCCTGAAGGATAAGTGGTATAGAAAATAGTTGGATGGATTTATACAAGATTATCTATATATTATTATACAATAATATAATATAATATATCTGCTGTTAGGCGACAATTTGTGTGTTGCATAGATCTTCACAAATAGTTTAAGTCTGGAAATGTAGCATCTCATGAGAGATAAAAATAATGGGCATTTAAGTCTGTGAGCGAACCTAAACTGTCCTCCTCATCTGCTTTGAGGTAAGTTGAGAATCAATTATCAACACATAGTGGAATATATTCTGCCACTGCATTATTAGATTAACTACCTATGTCTAGCTAGTTATAGCTATAAGTGGAAATAAGTGCTATCCTATATTTCCTATATAAGTGACACTAGATTCAAATGTAACAGGGTTCAAAAATTGACATGAACCAAAATCTAAATTTTTCCATTCATATTATTTAGTCACTTTTACTTGCCATTGTTATTCTCATGTCACAAGAGAAATTGTTTAAAGTTGAAAAATCATTATTAATACAATTAATTTAAAAAAAAAAGGAAAAAAAGGATGAGATCTTGAGTTAATTATTTGCCAGCAGAGATGTTATCCTGTTAGCGTTACCCTCTACCTCCATTTTACCAAATGCCACACCCTGTGGATTATGAAGCTGGTGGCTTCTTTGTGCCAGGATACAAACCCAAAGCTGTAGAAAGGCAAAGCTGAGCAAGGAGAAGTACAGAGTCAAGCAGAGAGAGAGAGAGAAAGAGATGACCGCAGACCACTCCTCCTTCCAGGACTGTGGCTGAGTGTTGAGAGGCATTCAGGTTCTGCACACACACGCTGTGGTGCAGGAGTCGCTGCCACTCCGCTGCTTCACTTCAGAGTTTTAACCACAAGGAAGGAAAAGCCAAGCCATGGACTTCTCAAAGACGCCGCCGACGGCTTTAATCAAAGCCACCCGAGCTCCAGATGAGTCCAGAGCCTCAGCCTGCTTCAGAAAACACCACATTCCCCTTTTCAGAAAACCACAGAGGCCTAGTGCCCTCTCAAAACAGCAACAGCAGGACCAATGTGCATCACTTCCATTGTGTTATTGGTACAGTAGTTGGCGGCTTCACTGAAGTGCACTGGGTGCAGACGATTAGGAAACTGTAGGAAAACATAATAGTACCAACTGGATCAAGCGTAACCATGACAGGAGGTAGAAGTGGAAGCAATTTAGCTTTTATTTTAGAAAATTCATTCTGAGATCATGCTGTCGGTTTGATATTGGCAAACCATCTGATTTGTGTTTAATTAATGATCACTACTCTGGAAATGGCAGCAAAATGCTGACTGATCTGATTCCACTCAGTTTTGTTGAAGTAAAACATGTCATTATAATACACAACTACTAGTCTGTTTACAATATTCACATAAAAGGAGCCAGATGTGTACTAGTGTGTGTCTTACTGTGTTGTGAAAGTTAGCATTATGAGATAAAAGGGGCACAGGGGCATGTGCTGTGCACTTTGGGGGGTTTTATCGTAAACTCAGTTTATTGGTTTATTTCTAGCATATACACTTCTTATCCACTTTATTAGACTTGCAACATTTGGTAGGTATTCAGGTAGAGAAGATAGCTAATTCAATTCAATTTTATTTGTATAGCGCTTTTTACAACAGACATTGTCTCAAAGCACCTCTACAGAAATATCAACACGGTATATAGATATTAAAGGTGCGAATTTATCCCAACTGAGCAAGCCACTGAGTGGTGACGGTGGCAAGGAAAAACTCCCTAAGATGTTAAGAGGAAGAATTCATTTTTGCATGCATTACCATGCCTGATGAAAATGACTCAAAATCCCTGGTCAGCGAGGGTCCTATAGCAGTCCTTGGTGCACTGCAACAGATGGCATGCAGACAATAATTGTATATCTACAAAATGCAAATAGATCTACTTGATAAAATAGAAACTCAGTGCTACAGTGAAACAATGCATCCTGTTATACACATGTACAGTAAAAAAAAAAAAAAAAAAAAACAACTCCTGCATTCAAGGCCTAACTTTGAGGTGTGTGTGCATGACTTTTTTTTTTTTTTTTTTTAAATTAACATCCTACTCCTGTCTGCTCCTAAAGGAATTCAAACCATTCCCACCCACTCCTGCAGACACTCTGGACATCCTGCCCGCTCGTACACTTTTCATTTTTGCTTGCAATTGTGCACGAATGAACGTAGTTGGTTCTATTTCTCAAAATATAAGCAAATAAACCACTGTGATCCTGATATAAATAACGTAGTTACTAGAGATTAATGAATAAGCAGCCGATACACATTCATGTTAATGAAATTATCTCACTGGCTGCTCCCACCTGCCTGAGAGTAAAAACACTCATTTCAATGACTTTTTAAAAAAATATTATTTTTATATTTAGGTGACCCTCCAACACACCAAAGGAGAACACTGCCCAGCAACTCCACCCTGATTCATAGTGGCCAGACCCAAATACCACTTTATTTGATGTCTGGTCCTGTTGTTTAATACTTATACCTTTATATGGCTTCACTGTCCATCCCTCCTTTCAAGCACATTATGCTCTTACTTTGCATACAGGACCTACATTGACGCAAAAGCTGATAAGAGCTGTGTTCTTCAGTCAAGCAGTAGCCATACTATACCATGCAGCATTCAGCCACATATTCAAATAGGCCAAAGATGGTACAATAAAGCTAGCTGCTGGCCATGGATTTAATAAAGGGCCTTGTGATAGCTTAATTTGTTTTCCAAATGAACTCATTGGTGATGTGTACATGAAAGATTCATAATCAGGTTAAATGAATTCCAGGTGGGGTCTTGCTATCTCCATATGAATGCGCCACTGTTGTTTTTGTTGCTTTGCTTTCATTACGTTAGCCTCTAATGGTGAATGAGAGGACGTTGTATTCTGTTAATTCAGCTTTGATGTGTCGCAAGTGGAATTTCATCTGCAATTTAGATTATCATCAAGTGAAAGATTTATATTTTATAGTCTGCAGAATATTTGTGGATCAGTCCATCTGGTGGTTAATAAAGCTGGTATATGTGTTATGAGTTAAGAGACAGGGTAGGAGAGAACGGTAATGGCTGTCCTTAAGGCTTACACTCCCCCATCAGCATGCCTTAACCACTCCATCCCCTCTCCTCTGGTTGTAATCAGTGCTGATTTGGTTGGTCGGTGGGCTCGGGCTGCATCCAATACGAGTGCAGTCCCTTATTTGGAAGGTGTCGACAGGACTGATGCTTTTTTTCCACAAGCACACCATCCTCCCTTTCCTGCCATTTTTTGCACGGCACAAGCGAGACAATATGATCAACCTGCTCACAGCTAGCATTTTTTAGACGCTTCAGTTTTATCAGAAGTCAGCTGATGCACTTTTTACCTGAGATAATGAACAAAAGCTGATCTACAGATTTTTATTCTTTATATGTGACTTGGCTGGTTGCGAAAATGCCTGAAGCAAATTATTTGCTTTCTGTCTCATTGGGATATATAAAGGTATGGCATATTGATTCTTCGTAGTGATCTAGAATACCATTTATCGTACCGATTTTAGATCCATCATGCCTGAGAATCATGTTTCGTTGCTCTAAAGAATCCTGAATCTGAAAAAAGCTAGCGGGTGGTGTCGTCCTGTGCGATGGTGTTCCACATAGGTTTGACAACCTGTGAATAACAAATCTGTAAATTATACATTTTGAATCTATAATGTATTCAAAGGGAAATTCTTATATGGTTTATTTAGTGTTTTAGTCAGAATTATTATTATTTGTTTCTTACTTTCTTTCTTCTCTGGTCTTAAAAGAGAGAAATTGAATTTGTGAGCCATCAGGTGACAGAATGTTACTGGTAATTTTGTGTAGTCTAATATCAGTGTCCATGGCTGACTGAATAATAAATTGAGCTGACATTTTTCTCATATATACCTTACAGAAAACCGAATAAAAAATATTTTTGAAAGACATGGATACAAGGAAAAGGAGAATATACTGCATTAAATTAATTTATACTGTGTTATTAGATTAGTTCTATCGAAATGGTTTATTGACATCTGGTTCTGAGATTATATAAAGTATGGCGGCTAGTTTGGTTCCATACATTCATTCATCTTCAGTAACCAATTAGCCTGGCTTGCAATGGATCCGGAGCTTATTCCGGGAACACTAGGCATGAGGCGAGAATACACCCTAGATGGGATGGCAGTCCATCTCAGGATGACACACACACATGCGTGCACACACACACATGCACACACATGCACACACTCTCGCTCTCTCTCTCTTTCTCTTATTTACACCTAGGGATATTTGCAATACAGCCACCTACATGCATGTTTTGGGACATAACTAGAGAACCAGGAAAACTACACAGAGTCAGGGGAGAATATGCAAAACTCCACATAGACACATATATATTGTGTTAGAGCCTGTAATACTGTATCTTACCATCATCACTTATTATATTTCTGTCCATGTTTCTTTGCTCCAGTTCAAGAGGATGTTGAACAGGGAGCTCACCCACCTGTCTGAGATGAGCCGATCTGGAAACCAGGTCTCGGAGTTCATCTCCAACACCTTCTTAGGTAATTGCGCCATCAAACCAAGGTCGCGTCATCAGGTCCCAAAGCACTACACACTTATGAACAATAGAACAATGTGTATGTAAACATCTTTCCTTAGTGAAATTTTCACATAGTGGAGGCAATAGAAAATTTATCGGTGCACTGATTGCACTGCTCTCTCTGCTCTCACTCACAGACAAGCAACATGACGTGGAGATGCCCTCGCCTCAGACTCAGAAGGAGAAGGAGAAGAAAAAAAAGCCCATGTCACAAATAAGTGGTGTGAAGAAGCTAATGCACAGTACCAGCCTCACCAACTCTAACATCCCTCGCTTTGGCGTCAAAACAGATACAGAAGACTCCTTAGCCAAGGTGAAATATTGAGGGTTCATTCATTTCAGAGTGCGTCTTCAATCACTCAGTGTCCCAACCAGAGATAGGCCTTCAATAGCTTTAATTGAATTCGGATTGGATGAGGATATACAGTAGAAACTTACTCTGGATATATTGTACAGTAGTTCTGACCTTGTAGGAAGGTCGCTGTTCCATCACATAAGGCATAAGCAGATAAAATAACAAATATTTTAATTTCATTGCAGGAACTGGAAGACGTAAACAAATGGGGCCTTAATGTTTTCAGAGTCACAGAGTTTTCTGGAAACAGGCCGTTAACAGTGATGATGTACACAATCTTTCAGGTAAGACCTTCCTGAAAATCCACTCCCTATCCGACTGCTTTACAGTTCCTGTCAAAATCTACAAACTAATTTTACTGCTATTATCGTTCTTCCACCAGGAGAGAGACTTGCTCAAGACATTTAAAATTCCATTAGACACTTTTATAACCTACCTGATGACCTTAGAAGACCATTACCATGCAGACGTGGCATATCATAACAACATTCATGCTGCTGACGTAACGCAGTCCACACATGTGCTGCTCTCCACGCCTGCTTTAGAGGTAAAATGGCCAGCAGCAGCCTTTTTTAAAGACTTCATAGCGTAGTTTTTGTCCATGAAAACAGAATTAGATACTATGCATGTGAGAACTTGTTGAAGACTTGGGTGATACAGTGTTTCTAATTTTGGGTCTACACTTTTCATCTCCTCACAGGCTGTTTTCACAGACCTCGAAATTCTTGCTGCCATTTTTGCCAGTGCTATTCATGACGTTGACCACCCGGGTGTCTCAAACCAGTTCCTCATTAACACCAGTGAGTATTTTCCTTCATATCACGGACACAAATAGTTCCCTTCCAACGCCTTCCATTATTATTGCATGAGACAAGACTTTGTGGCATTTGAAGTCCATCGCACCTCAGATGTTCCCACCTACAAGCTGTACTTCACATTTAGACACAGCTAGTTGCAAGACAGGAAGTGACTTTCAGTAAACCCTGTGGTAAAGGCAAGTTCCATCTGGCTTCTGATTCCTCACAAGGCATTTTCTAACAAATAGAAACTCAGTTGTACGTTCTCGAGGCATGTTTATAACTGGGTCATTTGTGCTGTATCATTAATGACAATTATCATGATCATTAGTCACACAGTGGGTTTGTAAGCAGGCGATAGCCTCCAGCTACATGTATTTGTTCTTTTAAAGGAAACAAATGTTTCCTCCGTGTTCTGTGGGAAAAACTTCAGTGACCCCGCAGATACATCCACCCACCAAGTTATATGGCCTCATGTGAGGATTTACCCCTGCTTACATAACTGTGACATAAGTGGTAGTGCGAGCTGAGATGGTAGATAAATAAGTCTGGAGCAGAGCTCATCCGCTACCTCCCTTGCATCACTGTCTCTAATCCTTCTCTGCCAGTGTCAGAGTGCTGCCATTTAAACAGCTATTTACCACACACACACTCACCTATACACACACACACACACACACACACACGAGTCATCTATCTATTGCAGCCTACCTACATAGTAATATATGGACCAGCTCACTTGCACAAGGTCCTGAAATTTCTAGAAGCAGATTGTCAAGGTAGGCGGACTTACGGTATAACCATGAAGACACTGATTCTTCAGAAACCTTTTTACTCTTTTGGGTTTCACACGATCATCAGACTTAAGTATCATGATGATGTAGGTAAATTGTAGGAAATTTCCATGAGTGGCAGAATATCTAAATTATATCACAGCCTGACTTACAGTACATACTAAATGCCTTGGATGACTGAATACCCTTCATAATCAGGGCCATGAAACTGTATGTTTGTGTATCTGTGTGTAGACTCTGAGTTGGCCCTCATGTACAATGACTCATCAGTGCTGGAGAACCATCATCTGGCTGTAGGCTTCAAGCTGCTCCAGGAAGAGAACTGTGACATCTTCCAGAACCTTACCAAAAAACAGAGACAATCGCTGCGGAAGATGGTGATCGACATCGTAAGTGGAGCTGACTGTATGCAGATGAACATGATATGAAATTAAACAATGAAAACAGTCTCAATGTTTTTGTGCTTTTCTAATATCCTAGGTATTAGCCACTGATATGTCTAAACACATGAACCTACTGGCTGACTTGAAAACGATGGTCGAGACTAAGAAAGTGACCAGTTCTGGAGTCCTGCTGTTGGATAATTATTCAGACAGGATACAAGTAAGAACACTATTCATTACTCTGACTGCTTTTGTGCATGATTATGCTCTTAGCAGATTAAGTAATAGACTATTTGGCCAAAAGTATGTGGATACCTGACCATCCCATTCCACATTTAGTCTCCCTTTGCAGTTACAATAACCTCCACTCTTCTAGGAAGTCTTTCCACTAGATTTTGGGGCGTGGCTATGGGGATTTATGGCCATACGGCCACAAGAGCATTAGTGAGGTCAGGCAAGGAAGCCTGGCACGTAGTCTGTGTTCCAGTTAATCCAATAGGTGTTGAGGTTGACCGCAAACCAAACCTTGAATGGATGGATTGTTGGATGGACAAATGGACAAGACATATTTCTGTAAAAGAAATTGAGGGTCAGAAACAGCAGTGTAGGAGATACAAGGAGAAATATTAAACAAAAGAAACAGACAGTGAAAACAGTAATGAGTAAAAGAAGATAAACTGAATATGGAAGATATAGGTCATCTGTATTTTCACTCTACTCCTACTTGAAAGATGATGGGGAAAAGCCATTACTCACTTTTACAACAGCACTGTTGAATTCTCAGTTCTGATAGGTTAGACGGTGTTGATTAGTTTAATATAACAGCAGCTCTGACAGTAGTGCCAACTACATGTTTTATATTCATGCTCTCGTTCTAATATGTTATTGTTTCTATAGTATTAACTTACAAACGGACATGTACTGTATGCCAGATATCCCACATAAATATATTAAAATGTGTGTAATTGTTGATCTGGTGACGTTTTCTATGAGGTGATGTTTATTTATCATTATTGGAAGGAGTCTCTAGTGTCAGCGCTTTTAACAGTCGGGGGTAAAACTGCAACTTTAATAAGGGAAATCTTTAGGGTGAAAGGCTTTGCACTTTCTCTGTAACATGACGAGATGAAACGTTTTTGTCTTATTAACTTTGAGAGAATAAAAGAGGCTGGCGAGTGGTGAGTTCAAAGCTAACTTGTTTTGCAGACGTTGCACAGCTTTTTTATTTAAATGCAACTGTAAATAAATAAAATGTACATAGTTTCTTTAAGGATCTTTAATATATAAAGATTTTAAATCATTGACGAACTGCTTTGGTATAAAAGGAATAAAACACTTTGTCTGTGCTGTTATTGGATATTAATATAAATTTTTGCATTTGGCCATATCACACTACTCTTGCCATTGATAATTTTCCTGCAACAGCATGACGCGCTTTATTTCTTAAATATACAGTGCATTACAGTGAAATTCTATTATTTGCACATCCTGGTTGTTTGTAAGCCAGGGTCAGAGTGCCATGATACACTGCCTTTGGAGCAGAGAGCGATTAAAGACTGCCCTCAAGTGTGCACCAGTGGAATCTGGGCAGTGCCAGGGCTTGAACT
Organism: Stegophilus panzeri; assembly: GCA_024331685.1. Lineage (NCBI taxonomy): Eukaryota > Metazoa > Chordata > Actinopteri > Siluriformes > Trichomycteridae > Stegophilus > Stegophilus panzeri. The sequence goes on along the minus strand of JANDJT010000060.1, from coordinate 20,143,923 downwards.
CATGACTTTCTGCTCAATAACCCAGAGCCTTAACTCCTGAGCCACCATTGCTCACTGATGATGATAAAGGATAAGATAATGGTAGCAAGTATTTGACAGTGTGTTGTATATGTCTGGTGTGTAACAGGTGCTACAGAACATGGTGCACTGTGCAGACCTGAGTAACCCCACCAAACCACTGCAGCTGTACCGCCAATGGACAGACCGCATCATGGAGGAGTTTTTCAGCCAGGGGGACCGCGAGAGGGAGCGTGGCATGGAGATCAGTCCCATGTGTGACAAACACAATGCCTCAGTGGAGAAATCCCAGGTACTGCATTTAAATACTGTACATCACAAATTCATTTCCAATTTTTCTGCTAACACTTTATCTGGATAGTTCAATGTATACACTCTATAAACACTCTTCAACATCCTGTCAGGTGACCAGCATATCAACATGCCCAATAAACACTTTGTGTCATAAAGCAGCCTTTCATTTTTAAGAGTTGACTATTTTGAAAGGTTTATCTGTTTGGTCTTCATAACTCCAGGGGTTTTAGGGAGATTTGGAAGACACTTTCACACACTTAGTTTATACATGTAATACAGTGTTGTGAAAAAGTATTTTTTCTGTTTTTGTGTATCTCTCATCCTAAATAGTTTTAGATATTCAAATATAATACAACATAAAACAAAGGCAACATGAGTAAACACACAATAAAGTTTTTATTTATTTATATTTTTATTGAAGCAAAAAAAGTTACCCAACACCTATCTCCCATGGCAAAAACTAATTGCTTCTACTAAATGCTTCTGATAACTGGAGATCAGTCTTTCACAGTACTGTGGTTGGAATTTTGGCACACTCTTGTTTGCAGAACTGCTTTAGTTCACCCACACTGGAGGGTTTTCGAGCATGACCTGCCCGTTAAAGGTCCTGCCACAGCATCACAATTGGTTCAAGTCAGGACTTTGACTAGGCCACTCCAAAACATTCATTTAGCTTTTTTTTTTTTAGCTATTCAGTTGTGGACTTACTCCTAGGCTTTGGAGCTTACAAGTGTAGCTTATAGTCTTGCTGCATAAGCCAATTGTGCTTGAGTTTCAATTTACGGACTGAATACCAGACATTCTCCTTTAGGATTTTCTGGTAGAGAACAGAATTCATGTTTCCCTCAATTATTGCAAGTTGCCCAGGCCTTGAAGCAGCAAAGCATCCCCACACCATCACACTTCCACCACCATGCTTGACCGTAGGTATGATGTTCTTTTTGTGGAATTCTGTGTTTGGTTTACGCCAGATGTAACAGCACGCCTGTCTTCCAAACAGTTCCGCTTTTGATTCATCAATCCATAGAACATTCTCCCAGAAGGTTTGAGGATCATCAAGGTATGTTTTGGCAAAATTCAGACGAGCCTTAATGTTCTTCTGGGTTAACAGAACATAGCGCTTTTTTAACCTTAGCGGTTCCAAAGCGCTTTACATTGGTTCTCATTCACCCATACACAAACACCAATGGTAGCAGACCTGCCATGCAAGGAGCTAGCTTGCCATTGGGAGCAACTTGGGGTTCAGTGTCTTGTCCAAGGTCACTTCTTCCCTGAATACCATTTTTTGCCCAGTGTCTTTCTGATAGTGGAGTCATGAACAGTGACCTTTATTGATGCAAGAGAGGCCTGTTGGTCCTTTGATGTTGTCCTTGGCTCTTTTGTGACTTCCTGAATGAGTCGTTGATATGCTCTTGGAGGAATTTTGGAAGGTCGGCCACTTCTGAGAAGGTTCACCACTGTGCCGAGGTTTTCCATTTGGAGATAATGTCTCTCACTGTGGTTCTTTGGATAACTTTTTTGCTTCGATAAATAACTATCATTTATAAACTGTATTGTGTGTTTACTCAGGTTGCATTTGTTTTATGAGAGATTTTGTTTTAATTTCTGAAGCAATTTAGTATGAGATATACAGAAAAACAGAAGAAATCAAATACTTTTTCACAGCACTATACATCTCAACCTGGACTGTTGTCAATAACCCAGTAAATTCACAGATAATCTCCCTGGACAAAATCAATCACAGTTGTCTTATTTAATATCAGTGTCGATTGGCAAGAATCTGGATGGCCAGACTCTGAGGTTGACTTTTGTCCACGCAGAACACAACACTGACACTCCTACATTTCACAATGACAACTGTAGTGTGTAAATGTGTGTGTGATTTGTTCGACAAGTTTGTTGGAACACTGGGACATTTTTAATTTCCTGCAAAATGTGGGAGTATTTGGATCAGTAAATGAAAGGCAAAAACAGCCATCGATGAACTCTAGGTAAATTGCAACCCAGTTTTCTGGGGAAAAGAACATTCCCAAATGTCATTTCTTTTCTTATACTTGGATGGGATCGAGGCTTGTTCATTTTGCAGTGTTTCTTAAAGTCTGCCAAACATGTCCCACACAGATTTGGCCCTCTGCACTCTACAGTGGTTTCCTGGAATGTAGGAGTGTCAGTGTTGTGTTCTGCTACATGAAGCACAAACACTCACAGTCTACCAAACAGTTTTATGCCAAGTTACATTCGTCCACATGAAAAACCTTTTAATATTATATAATAAACCACTGCTATTGGTGGATACAAGCAATTTTTAATAATTTCATACTGTATTAGCACTGGGATTTGTGAAGAGAAAAAAGATTCCACTCTGTTGTGTGTTTATTTGTAATAGCTAGAAAGTTTGTGTCAATCCTGTCTCCACCCGGCTGTGCTGTAGGTTGGCTTTATCGATTACATTGTCCACCCTCTGTGGGAGACATGGGCTGACCTGGTGCACCCGGATGCTCAGGACATCCTGGACACGCTGGAGGACAACAGAGAGTGGTACCAGAGCACCATCCCTCAGAGCCCTTCTCCTGCACCGGAGCAGAACGACGAGAGCGGGTCGACGAACACCACAGACAAGTTCCAGTTCGAGCTCACACTGGAGGAGGACGGAGAAACCGACACAGAGAAGGACAGCGGCAGTCAGGCCGAGGAGGAAGAGGAGGAGGATGAGGAGGAGGATGAGGACTCCAAAACGCTCTGCACGCAGAACTCTGAGTGTGCTGAGATCCTGCTGGATGAGCAGGCAGAGGGAGAGGAGGAAGGCCAGGTGTGTGAGGAAGCTTCTTTAGAACCAAGTATGGTAGAAGAAGAGGAAGAGGAAGGAGAGGAGGAGGAAGAAGAAGGAACGTAGCAGTGCAGGACACATTCGTTCACTGCTAACCATGTCTCAGTGAAATGCACAGGCAGAGGGAAGAGTAATAACGGCAGGAGGAGGAAAGTTCCAAAGCGCACCTTGCACTCCACAACCTCGGCCGCTGCTCTCTCCTGGACACACACACTCTGGTACATTGTCCTATTTTGCACTCAGGAATAACATTTTATTTTTCTTTGCTGTCTAATTTGGCCCCACCCCCTACCCTGTGCTTCTTGGCCCTTGGTGTGTGTGTGTGTGTGTGTGTGTGTGCTCCCCCTGGCACATGCTTGGAAGCTAAACCACTGTGCTTTCATCCCCTTCATGTGGGCAGCAGTAAGAAAGATCTGAAAGTCTCACACAGCACAGAGCGGTGAAGAGAGATGGACTGCAGCAGCTACGGCCACGGGGGGATACGGGAAATTTATTGGAATGTGTTCTCCGGCTTTTTCTACATTTAAGTCTTCCTGAAAACCTGACTAAACCCACACACACACACACACACACACACACACACACAGCTCAGTGCTGTCACGGCCTCTTTGTGTTTTTTGTTTGTTTGTATGGTACATAAACTTGAGATTCTTTTATCGAATGCTCATTTTCTTACAACAGCAAAGAAAACTTCTAGTGACGAGTAACTTGCAAGTATGTGTTCATGTTAGGCAGCGGGTTTAGTGCGCTACTTTATAACTTCATTCAACACTGCTGTGTCTGTTTCGTAATCGCACACAATCTCTTTAGAGAAGTTTCATTCCTATTTTTTCCCCTTTCTTTCATTCAGATAATATAATCTACTTAAACACTTACCTCTAGTGAGCCTCAGCCAGAATAGATTTTTTTTTCCATTTGATTTGTTTCTTTCGGACTTTTGCTGGTACGTTATTTTTGAGTGGACGCACATACACATTTTAAATAAACCTCATTATATCAAAGCTACATTACACACACGCACCTTGGCAGGAACGCAGACGAGGCCATTAGATCAAACACGTTTCTGTTTCCTGTTACACAAACATTTAGACTGTTTTTTGCCAACATCCTGTGTTCAGTTTGTCTTGCGTCAGATCTCATTTGGCATTTACTTTTCTACGAAACAAGCAATTTCTGAGACACATGAACTGTACACTTCGGTGTGTTAGAAGCTCGGGCTTTTCTAACCGACCTGAATCGTGCTCCTTATGAGATGCCTTTTACATTTCACTCCACTGGATCTCGTATAAAACATGGTACACATCGCGGGCGCGCACCAGGAAGTTTTCCATTTGAATATACTGCCTAGATTAAAGGACTAGCTAAAACCATTGAATAAATTCTCATTGATCATGTGATCATACACACAGCCTGTGCATCAGCAGTTGTACCGTGTGTCACAAATCGTCCAGTCTGATCGAGAGCTTTCTTAGGGCTAGAACACAACTCGACCCTTACTCTTCATGCCAAACCCACACTCGCGCACTGTTCTTGCACTATAGGACTCTCAGCACTTAGCCAAGTGGCTCTTCATTTCTCTATATTTATACCTGTTTGTGGTTTTATTTATTGGTTCATATGTTTTAGTTGCTGTATATATGAAGCAGTACTGTAGAACATGAACTGTAGCATAGACGGCATGTTACTTGCAAGTTACTTTCTTTCTTTTCTTTTTCCTCCACATGGTGAGTGTGTACATAGAACAAACAGTTTAAGGAGAAGATTCTTCACCAAAACTTGAATCCTGGCTTTACGTAGTAGTGATTTTGTTAGACTTTTTTTTCCTGTGTTGTGCCATTTTTTTTGCCTCACCAAAATGACCTTACCTATTATGGGTTTTGTTTTTGTCTCTGTTTACAGACATGTATTTATTGCATTGTGTATATATTGTAATGTTTATTGTAAATGATAAGCGATTCTTACTCTATCATCCCTAATGGCGATGGTGTTGCTGTATTTAGTAAACTCTTGTTGAGAGAATGTTTATTATAGCTATTATACAATGTAAAGATTCTGTTTAAAAAAAAAAAAAAAAAAAAAAAACCCAACAACAACAACAAAAAAAAAACCCATGAAAATGGAAGTAGTCAAACTTTGAGCTTGTTTAATGGAGAACCAGGGGAAAGCCAAACAATATGATGCCACTGGTGTTTGGCCCCAGGGCTGTGCCTTAACTTCAGCGTCTCTAGATTTCTCTTTATTCGTCCCTCTTTGTGGACAAGAGAGCAGTAGTGCACATGGGGAAGTCCCGTCCGTTTTGCTACCTGATTATCAGAGTAAGTGCTACATTGTAAAGCTATGGTTCTGTATGCTGCTGCAGTTTTTTTGCATTGAGACTGGCACAAAAAGCAAACATTCTTTGTTCATTGCCCGGCTTTGAATGCCACACGCAATGCACCCCAATGCAATAGACACACATGTAGGAGAACGGCGGGCTTGCTGGCTGCATATATCCACTCTTAAGTTGTATGTTCATGCTGTTCTGAAATGTGTTCAGGTGCTGTGTGCTACCATCGTCTCATCCAGCCTTGTAGATGTGCTGATGCACTAAAGCAAAACCTTAGAAGTTTGTATGTCAAGCCTTTTTTTTTGGACACGCATACTGTAGATTATAGCAGCCCTGGACCAAAGCCAGTCGTGGCTATTATTATTATTATTATTATTATTATTATTATTATTACTACTTGTATTTTTCAGTGTCATTAAAAGGTACATAAACTGGTACTTCAAAGTTTAATTCATTAGGTTACATCTTTCAATGACCTTAAACTTTTTACACTTCTTTCACTGGATACATTGTCGTTTGACAGAACTGTAGAACTGCTTCACTCAGTTTGAAGGACATTTAAAACAAGAGGAAACGTTTTTATATGCAACATTAAAAAAAATAAAATAAAAGCATGAGTTCATTAAGTGTTTGTGTCACTTTGTGTATTTTAAGCAAGAACCTTGACTTACTGTACAGGATTTCAGAGATCTTACAGGTTACTTTTGGAAGGTAAACCGACGCTCTTCATGCAGAGATGAGAAATGGCGCCTCCTCCCTCCAGGGAATCTGCGTCACAGTGCCCACAGTACGCTCTCTCTTTCTCTCTCTCTCTCTCTCTCTCTCTCTCTCTCTCACACACACACACATACACACACATACACACACATACACACTGCCGCCTAGCGGTGACTGCTGCAGTAACCATTCGTGAATAAATATGAATGTGGTTTTACAATATGCTGTTCAAACAGCGCGGTATATTAGGACTGATTCACCTCATGATTGGTGGCTGTTTGGTAGGCTAGCTATACTTTCACAATAAAGATGATGTAATCAGTTCCGAAATATATAAATAATAATAAAAATAAACAGACGACCTGCTCTTATTATCCTTCCAGTGAGTAAACAAATATAATATATATAAAATTATGGTGCAGATAGGCTTATATATAATCGGTACAATGGCGGTTGGGAATTTACAACATTGTAATGCTGCCACCTATTGGACACATTAATCAGATCACAGCATGAAGATCAAGCGCCTCTAAAGGCTCTTACATTGGATTTTACGCGTATGCGCAATCGTATAATCAAATAGTCTTTCAAAGTATACTCCATTTGACGCGTACACAGGCGGTCGACGCATGCGCATTACAACAACTTAAACTACCCCTCCTGGCCTACAGGAGTCAGTACAGAGCAGTAAAGCATGTCTGTTGTTATGAAGAAAGAAAAACCACAACACGAAGAACAATGCTTGGGCAATCTCTCGCCGCGATTAGCACACATATACAAATCCTTATACTATTTAAGGCTAGAATTATACAAATGCGGGTACTTTATAACCTGAACTCGTTTCCGTTTCTTCCGTTTATTCTTCGACTATGTTGAGAATCAACGGCCCTGTGTCACTCTCGCCACCTTGTGGAACGACTAAATAGTGCAAAAGGATTAAATAAAACACCGTTCTCGCAGTTGATGTGACGTCATATCCGGTCATGACTAGCGCTCGAGTTGCCACTTTGAACAAGCATATAGTTATACATTTTATATTTATGTAAGGATGCTTTACAATGCCCATTGTTAAAAGCGCTATACAAATAAACATTGAACTGAACTGTTTATGTACTGAAATGAGTAACAGAATTAGAAATATTTAGCTACACACTTGGCTAGCTAGTACACTACATAGCACAGCTGCTAATGAACATAGCACCAATAAAGCTAGCTAGCATTAGCAACAATTAGGGCATGTGCACGGAGCGACGAAAATCACTTTATAGTGTTTTTCTCTCACACACTTTATATACAGTTAGCACACTTACCTGGAGGAGGAAGGGCTGTGCTGTGTAGTGTAAAGTAGTCGTGGTCTGCAGCAGGAGCAGGTCCCAATCACACGGCTGGCTTTTCTGAGTTTGTCATAAACACTTCGACAAATTTTTGAACTGTCAATTAAAAGTCTAGAGGGTGTAGCCCCGTGTTTTACATCAAGTTTTCTAGTTGTGTGATTCTCTGAAATGCTACACACTGTAGGCACAATGCTATTTCTTTCTCACTCACAGGTACAGGAATGAGAAATGAGTGAAAGCTCAAACTCGGTGTTTGCTTTAATTATTTGTACATTGTGGGAAGTTGCAGTGATTGCTAGCTGTATTGTTCACTGTCTCACCGGAAGTTTTGAAACGCTATACATTTACCAGTTTGTAAATACAGAAGTGTGAAAAAGGTCCATTAGTAATAGTAGTAAGGAATCATTTTAGTTTAGATTTATTACATTGATGCCATTATACCGAGGTCTGTCCGAGATAT
>JANDJT010000060.1:20116659-20135935 GCA_024331685.1 Stegophilus panzeri | reverse complement strand
TGGATAGCTCATAGAAATCTAAATTGCCAGCAATAGGTGAAGCCACCGGAAGTGCAGCCATTTTACGATTCGCTACCGACAGAGGGCGCCGACCGCCAACGGACGGAAACGGTCAAGATGACCCGATGTGCTGCTTTTAACTACAAAACCATGTTCGCACAGACCATGTACTTATTAAGCACAAATCCGTGTAGAGTGGGGATAACGTAAAAATACATCAAAGTGTATAAAATACCCGATTTTAAAGCAAAAAGTACCTAAACATGTTTTTATAGATTTCACTCCGCGCTGTTAGAATATTAGCTTCGTGGTCAAAAGGTAAGAACAGAGAGCTTAGCAACAACCGGTGACTAAACACAAACACTTCAACACTACTGTAATCTACTGAGGGGAAAGATACAGAAAATAATGGGTAAAAAGTGCACGAGATTCAAATGAACAGGTCCTGGAAGGTAAATAAAAACACGTGTAAGAATGTCCTAGTGTATATTAGCTGTGTGTGTGAACGTGTTTTAGTGCTTACGTGTTGAAGTATTAGTGTTTTCTTTTAAAATATACATTACAGTTTGGGAGCGCGGTAACAAACAATAATAAACCAAACTACAATGCTAATAGCTCACTTTACTCATTCATGATGAAGCTCTTCCTCTTTCAATAAAGGCGGTTGATATCAAGCTGAAAGGTGCATTAACGCCACCTACTGGACTGTAGTATAACCGTTATACTTATATATGTAGTATGAAGTTACAAGCGTTTATATAATTACGTGTTGCTGCGTTTGTGTTGCTTGGCAACCATTCTGCTAACTGCTACATTGTTTGGCGGAAGAATGATAAGTTGTTAGCAATAAATTATAGCATTTTGTATTATTTATGTAACAACCATTTTATAAAAGCAATAAGTAAATCACTGTAAACCACGACCTCACAGGGCTTATTGCTTTAATCTAATGACCCTGTATATAAATAGCGAAAATTAACTGTTATTTTTATCCTCTCAGTCAAATTTTGCACTGCAAACATCAATGATAGCTTTAACTTGTCAATGCTGGCAAGTGACCATGGTATAAGCGGGATAATCCACAGCTATGTGTGCATTGCACTTATGCATAATGCACTCTGCTTCATGTCAGTTGGTCGCACACTTAGCCATGAATTATCCCTTACCTAGTGTAGATAATGGTGGTGAATAAAGGAGCTGTGTTTTATAAAGACTTTATTATTCCCCTCTTTGAGAGAAGAGGCCCAGACACAGCTGCTCATGTGATTAACCTCTGATTTTATCCTTAAACCCACCTCATGCTTTGTCATCCTTGTGATGATATCAGACAGCCAGCAGGGGGCAGCAGCACCTCATGCTGCTAAACTGTTTAAGCACAATATCAGAGTAATAAATAATTTCCAATTCTAAATGAATGCTTCATTAATAACTTTATTTAAGTATCAATACAGTCTGGAGGTTTATCTGTATTTTCAATAGTAACAGTTGGTCATACAATCATCACACAAACAAAACAACCAGTTCAACATGAATTCCTACACACGGCACAGCAAAATCAAATGTCATGTCATGATCGGTGTTCGATTTCTGTAGACAATGAATTGCGTTTGATATCAAATAATAATAATAATAATAATCGTCATCACTCCATAATTCATTTGTCTCTTATAGGGCTTGAGAATGGAAAAAAAATGCATAAAAGTTCATCCTACTAAAGTATAATCAATTACACTGGCTCATGTGTGAATGAAGAATCTTTTACTGTCAGTACAGCCACACCAAACATGCTCCCATTCTCAAAGGAATTTACACATACGCATTTTACCACTTGCTTAAGCAAGAAACTAGTGTTTAATTTCAAATGCAAACACACATACACACACACAGCATTTATTACTCTCCTGTTTTCAGTATGAACACATCGGTATGAACACAGCTGGAGGATGAGATGGGAGTGAAGTGTCTAAAAACAACATTTCCCATTTTCAGCATGTTTTCTCCTAACACACACACACACACACACACACACACACACACGCAGCAGATATACACATTCCTCAAATTACACATCTACAGTATGTACAGGAAACAGGATTTAAAATATTGCACTTATTGGCCCATTGCAGCCCACAGGTGTGCAGGATGCAGAATTTCAACGACTATAATATAGATACCGATCTCTAAATAGAGATGTCATGCAAGTGTAATGCTAAAGGCTGCGGAAAACAGCTGCACTGATTCCACATCAGCAATGCATAAGGACTGTTTAACAGTACACACACTGGCCTACTCGCTTCTGATACAATAAATAGGAGTGCTTTTCTGGAATTCTCTATTATTTCACATCACATACTCACAAATGACATCAGACGCAAAGCACATTCAACACAAGTCTAACATCAGGGCTACATTTCTATTCATTTCATTTTATAAAGAGAGGAACTGCAGTACGGTGTTGGACAACACGTAATCGATTTGAACTTCTACATGAAGGTGGAGAATTACTACCGGAAGAATCGACGCACTGTTATTTAGAATTTTTTTTTAAGTCAGATTTGCTGTATGACGTATTGATCGTATGAGTGATGCTGCAGAAAAAGCTTCCTCCTCTTTCATGAAGCTCGCTTTTCAGTAAGAGCAAAGGATATCTTGCCTCTACAGAATCCAATCATTTTATATCTGTAGAGCCTCTCTGATGACAGAAGGACAAAATAAGATGGCAAGAGAGCTGGGAAATGTTAAAAGGCACCACTTCCTGCTCTAAGTGGTTGCTTGGAAGAGATGCATCTTTTATACTGCAATGCCTGGTTGGAAAAACACTGAATAAACAGGTTACAGGAACAAGTTCATCACTAAAGCACTAAGGGATTTTTTTCTAGAGCTCTGATCGACACCTGGGTTTATACGACTCATGTAGGTACTAATATAACTGTACAGCAATTCTAAATGACTTCAAGTGTTTACAACTTTCCTCACAGCAGTTTAACAGAAACTAGAACACAAAATATATTTTTTTTCTCCAGATGTCATTTGATGGAATAAAGTCCTTGTGAGGAACTACCACAATGACGGAGTAGCTTTCTGACCACATACTCAATATATGGCTGGCAGATATAATTCTGATATATTCTTATAAATTACAACACTATACATTTTCTTTCAGATATCTCAGTAATCATCAGTTCTTTTATAACTCGAGTGCTGATTGGACACTAAAATCTATTTTTGTACTATAAGCTTCCTTCCCCTCCTTTTAAATGAAGCTAATAACTAATAAAAACATAATTGAAACTACAGTTGTTTATAGTTTTTTAGTGTTTCAGATATCATGATCTGATCAGCTTTAACATTACACTGCAGCAGGATTCACACTGAACTCATTAGGAAACAGTGTAGGTTTACAGTCAGATACAGATCACAACACTGAGGCATTTCAAACCCTTTTTCCTCACCTTTTCTCAGAAATGCATTCCGTTCCACTACAAGTGCAACCAATCTGGGATGTGGGCGGAGTCTAAGAGTGTCACATGACCCTTAACATGCCTTCCCTGAACAATGAGATACAGCTCGTTCCATCCAGCCACGACGTTAAAGGTTTAATGCCTCGACCTAAAGAAGCCCAAGTATTGGATACACACCCACACCCACGCACGTACACACACACACACACACAGGACTCTGATGCACTAACATGCACAGTTGGGTTGTTGTAATGGTGGCGGGTTGTCTGTTAGCCTGGCATTGCCCTGCGTTCCCGTGGTAACTGCAGGATCAGTCTCTAGGCTCTCGGACATTTTGTCACAGATGATATCAACGAGGCGCTCGAATGTTTGCTTCACGTTGATGTTATCCTTGGCGCTTGTCTCGAAGAACTCAAAGCCTTGGAGACACAAAAACCATAAACATTAGAGGTGTTGATTCACAGAGAGGCATCGGGTAACTGTAAACAAACAAGTACACAAGTTAATTACATATTAATGAGATAAACGAGTGAGGCCACGTCTCTTGGTCTCTCACATTTATTAATCTGACATGTTTTTATGCAAAGCTGCTTATCCAGTTCAGGAGCCGCACAGAGCTGTTACATGAGCTGACAGTGATACAGTGCTGCAGAACAAAATGTGTTTTTCCACTCAATTTTTATAAGCAAACATCGGCTCAAACGGAATTAAAAAAAAAAAAAAAACTCTATTTTTGTTCTACTTAATTTTCTATGTCTGGAGCATTCACTGCCATACAGAAGAAGTGCTTATAACTCCAGATCATATCAGCTGCAACTAAACTCTTTTTCAGGAGACTGTATTTTAAAGATAATTTTGTAAAATCCAAATGAGCTTTACAGATCTTTATTGGAAAGGGTTTAATTTTTTCATGCTTGTTTAATGAACCATAAACAATTATTGCACATGGACCTGTGGAACAGTCCTTAAGACACTAACAGTTTACAGTCTGTAGGCAATCGAGGTCACAGTTACAATAACTTAAGACACTAAAGAGACCTTTCTACTGACTCTGAAAAACACCAGAAGAAAGATACCTAGGTTCCTGATCACCTGCGTGAACATGCCATAGACCTGCTGCAGAGAGGCATGAGGACTGCACATGTGGCCAGAGCAATAAACTGCAATGTCTGTAATGTAAGACGCCTAAGACAGTGCTACAGGAAGGACAGCTGATCTTCCTTGAAGTGGAAAATTACATGTAACCATGTGTCCCCCGCAGACGTGATCGAGAACTTGGAGATGCCTTGGTGGAAGAGTAGAGGAACATCTCACAGCAAGAACTGACAAATCTGGTGCAGTCCATGAGGATGAGATGCACTGTAGTACTTAAAGCAGCTGGAGACCACCAGATACTGAATATTCCTTTTCATATCGACCCCCCCTTTGTTCAGGGACTCATTATTCCATTTCTGTTCCTCAAATGTCTGTGAAACTTGTTCAGTTTATATCTCAGTTGTTGAATGTTTTTGTGTTAATACAAATATTTACACATGTTAAGAAATTTGCTGGAAATAAAAGCAGTTGAATGTGAGAGGACATTTCTTTTTTGTTGAGTTTACATTACTGACAAAAACGTCTGTTCATTCTTTCTCTCTCATGCTCAGCCTCTGTTTTTCTCTCAATCTCTCTCTGTTTCTCTCTCAATCTCACGCGCAGCCTCTCTGTTTCTCTCTCAATCTCTCACTCAGCCTCTCTGTCTCTCTCTCACTCTTTCTCACGCTCTCTCTCAGACTCACTCTCATTCTCTCTCAATCTCACTAACATTCTATGGCGTTTATTAAATATAGCACCTCATTCATGAATGCACTTTCTCTATGTAACATTTTTAACATTTCTGTATGTAACATTGGGACTTGACCTACATAGTGATAATTTGAGAAGCACTTTAATGGACATTTGACAAAATTATACATAATTAAGGAACTAAGGAAAGATGAAACTCTCACCTTTAGTCTTGTATTCAGACAATGATTTTGGTTTCATTTTTTCTCCACACTGATGGCAGAGACTATGTGTGGAGCTGTTAATGAGTGCTTGGTGTCATCTAATCACATGTGTTTAATTATCGCCTGAGCTGTTAGCTGAAAGCAAATACTTCATCTGCTCTAATTTATTCACTTCATGAGCTGCATAACAGGATATTATATTCAGTCACTTTCCTCCACCACAACACAACGCTATATGTGTTCATTTCATTGTAATAAATTCCAGAGTTCAGGGTGTGGGGTGTGCTTCAGGTCACACAATTGGGGTGTTTTCCCACTGGTACCCTGGGAACATCAACAAAATTCCTTCTGATGTTTTGAAAAATGAGAGACAACAATTACTTCACATACACAATGATTTGTGTGCACTTAACTACTTTTCCAAGTAGCCAAAAAATGGCATTTTTGTCTTTATTGGGGGTACTTGTGTTCAGCATTGATTTGTTTTGTGATATCACACACCACTGTAGTGGTTAATGGCTCATATGAAAGTAGACACTTAAGACTTTAAGAATTAGCAGTTATTTCAAGTATTTCTTCTTTTACCTAGCCTACCTGGGGCAATATATTCAGATTTCTTTTTTTTTTTTTAATTATTAAAAAATAAATAAATAAATAAATAAAAATGTTGTCTACTTTTAACACAAATGTTATATCTTCACAGCAAATGTTGATATCAACCCCATTCCTGGTCTCAAAGATGCCCCAAGTACTTGTCCATGAACACCCAAAATATGAGGATGTTATCTCTAACCACTGTAAGGTTATCCAAACACAGGTAAAAACCTCACCAAATGGCACCAACCGTATCCAAATGGCACCAAACGTCTCCAAATGGCACCAAACGTCTCCAAATGACATAAAACCTCTCTAAATGGCACAAAGCTTATAAAAAAAAATGGCACAAAGCCTTTAAAAACTGCAGACTTCTAGAAATAGCAAACATTTTCTTAAAGAAAGGCACAAAATAACCTCTCCAAATGACACCAAAAGTCTCCAAATGGCACAAAATGAAAACAAATGGCAGTAGCATGAACTCTGTTACACAGTGTGTAATTTCACACACACCAAAAAAGTCTGAAACATACTTATAAAATATAATGTTTATTAAAAATAGTGCCAGAGCACCAGGTGAAGGAGCACTTGCTCTCCTAATGGCTCAAATGATAGACACATAAGTGACCCCTCTCCTCTGACTTCTCTGGGGGGTAGATGGAGCTGTCAGTTTTGCAGTGGAAACCTCCATGTGGGTGTTATGGGAGAAGGCCTCAGAAGACGTGTGAGGAGGAGGAGCATTTTTCTTCTTCTCTGTAACAATAAATAATCATGAATATAAAGTACAATAAGTACCCAAAATCACCCATAGTAAATACTAAAATGGCTTTTATATTTATATAATAATAATAATAATAATAATTCTACATATTATGTGTAATATATATTCTATATAACCCATGCTGGTGGATTGTTTATTATAATAAAAAATGCAGTGCCGTGTTGCATGTAGAAAACAAACACTGCAGTGTTAAATGGCGCATTTGTATAGCGCTTTTATTCAAAGCGCTTTACACTGTGTCCCATTCACCCACACACACACTCACCCACCCACACACACTCACACACCAATGGTAGCAGAGCTGCCATGCAAGGCGCTAACTTGCCATCAGAAGAAACTTGGGGTTCAGTGTCTTGCCCAAGGACACTCTGGTATGTGGAGTCATGTGGGCCAGGAATTGAACCGCCAACCCTAGTGGACAACCTGCTCTACCATCTGATCCACAGCCGCCCCATATTGCATGTAGAAAACAAACACCGCCATGTTGCATGTGGAAATATTTCTGACATGTTGCATGCAAAACTCAAGAATTTCATACTGCATGCAAAAAAATACATTTCCATACTACAAGCAAAATTAATAAAAAAAAGAAAGCAACATAATTTACGTACCTGACAAGGACCGTGCCCACTCCATGCTGGAATACTCCTCAACTCAATCCACACCGTCTTCCTCCCCCCCCCAAAAAAAAAAAAAAAAGCCACCCCGAAATAACTCCTCCAGAAGCTGTGACGCATTCAGGCTTTTTCAGGAACACGCCGCCGCTATAAGACGCTAATAAATCGCACGCTGAGCGAAAACTAGTAGAAAACTAGCGATCAGAAAAAACTGCCAAACATTCAAAAACTTGCTGTATAAAGTTTTGCAGGAAGACCTCTAGAGTGGAGCTGCCATTTACTGATAGTTTCTCTGCACGGCCCTGCAGCGCTTTGCTGATTGGCCTGTACCTGTTGACACACAACTCAAGACCAATGGCTGCGCGCGTAAAATGTTTGGTTGTGCTGATTACGCATTTGATTTTCTCAGCCTCTGAGTGGTCAATCATGTCGAGTTTGGCCTTGTTTGAAAGCTAGAAGTATCTACAATTGGTCCATGTGGGTGTCAGTCAAGTTAGACTGCCCAATTACAATTTAGGAGGTGGGTTGTTCAGCATAGCCAAAGCTGATTAGCTTTTATAGAATGTGTCTCAGTTGAGTTTATGGCTAATTACTAAATTCCAGAGGGGTGGGATACCAAAACACTTAATGCATTTTGAAGAGGACATTTGTGACTAAATATGGAACTTTGTGTTTGTTTTCTTCAATAAAGCTGATGGACTTTATACCGATGGAAATGTGCATGATTTATAAAACCGTGAGCGAACTGGATTTTCGTCTATGTAGGTAATGTAAGATAGTAAACGTTTACATAAGTCCGATCTTTGGTTTAAATGTTAGAATTTTATTGTGGCAGTTGTATACGGTGTTTTACTATCAAAAAAGCTTCAGTCGTGCTCTCAGATTTATCTCTGTCTCAATGTTTTCATGTTTTCGTGGAGAGGTGTGAATTGTTTGCCCAGTAGGGGGCTCAAACTCCGCCCCTTTCCCATCCCCCTGCTCACCAGCAATTAAGCACACAGTCATGAAACTGCACACAAAGAAAGCCAGCAGTGTCCTGACTAATCTTATAACATAACTGCGGTGATAAAATAATTAATTTGTTTATACTAATTGAAAATGTCCGATAAGTCATTTTCCATTCCGCCGGTGGAATGGAACGCCAAGTGTCGGGTTAATGGAGTTAATAATCCTTATTTAATGATTTTATTATTTATTGAAATTGGTGCTACTTTATGTTTCCTAGCACTTTTTAATGGCATTTCAGTTGAACGATCTCCAGGGAAGAATAACTCATATGATTGGTTTCCTGGGTCAGATGAACACAGCTGATTGGTGGAATGGACTTACCGAGCTGTTCGGCCAGCAGTCTGCCGCTCTCCACAGACACAACTCTTTCCTCCTCCATATCACACTTATTACCAGCCAGGATGACTTGTGCATTGTCCCAGGAGTAAGTCTTTATCTGGGTTGACCTGAGCACAAATACAACAGTGTGTGTTTTATTCCATTCATCATAAACTGACGTTACAGCCACAGACACTGTGAGCTCTGAACATCAGCAGATCCTCATGAGGCACAATGAAATCATACTGCATGAAAGCAGGAGAATTTTAAAATGCCACCAGATGACTTCATATGAGGACATGGCATCAGGCCAGATGTTGATTCATTTCAAATGAATTATTAGATTATAAACAACATAGAGAAATTAAAACTCTTTACAACAACAATCCTCTCCTGGAGGATCCTTTTCAGATAAACATGATCTACTGAACATTCTGTACACACCTTCCTCATGTCTAGCTTTAAAAGGCTGCTCGCTTCAGTAATTGGTGCCATAGCAACAGCCAGGAGCCAGCTAGTGTGTGTGTGTGTGTGTGTGTGTGTGTCTTCCTTATGCAGGAAATATAGAAAAAACATATTGCACTAAAAAAAGTTGTTTCAGCATGTATAATCTTTGCTTTGGCCAGACGTAGCTGTTGAACTACAGAGAAGCACAAACTCTGTATTTTCTCTCGAATAATTTCTATCCTTCATACACACGAGTCATCACAGCCTGTGATTTTGCTTTTTCATTTCCAAGGGAAATTGCATTTGCATTGAAAACATTGACAAGGCTTCCTCTTTTAAATGACTGGTGGGTTACCTTTTAAGAAGAAGGGGGCAGAGCTTACTCCACCTTAGTCAAAGTCCACCTTTAAGTATTATGATCTTTATGTTCTACAGGAGTGGAGAAATCAGAACAAAAAGATTTTGTGTACAGGCTTTTGATTTTCATTTATAGTTGTCTTGAGAAGTCGGAAGACAGCTCAAGGCAACAACAACAAAAAAAAAAACCCTACTGACTTTCCACAAAACAAACATTTTTATTTGATATGTATATTTAAACAAAATTTGCTTCACTATGTTATGGTCAATGCTATAAGTATAGTGTGCACTACTTATTTTCAAGAATAAAGTTTTGGAATGTTTTGGAATGGCCAAGCCTGAGCTTAATCCAATAGAAATGTTGTGGAAGGACCTGAAGCAAACAATTCATATGAGGAAACCCACCAACATCCCAGAGTTGAAGCTGTTCTGTACTGAGGAATGGGCTAAAATTCCTCCAAGCCGATGTACAGGACTGAACAATAGTTATCGCAAACATTTAGTTACAGTTATTTCTGCACAAGGGGGTCACACCAGATACTGAAAACAAAGGTTCACATAGTTTTGCCGCTCACAGATATGCAATATTTGATCATTTTCCTCAATAAAATAAATAAATAAGTATAATATTTTTGACTCATTTGTTTAAATGGGTTCTCTTTATCTACTTTTACGACTTGTGTGAAAATCTGATATGTGACGTAGAAAATTCTAAAGGGTTCACAAACTTCCAGGCACCACTGTATATAATCATTTGTGCATAACCAACTAACTACACTATAAGGCCAAAAGTATGTGGACACCCGACCATCATACCCATATGTGGACCTTCCCCAAACTGTTGCTGCAGTGTTTGAGACACACAATTGCCTTTGTATGCTGTAGCTAAGATTTCTCTTTACTGGAACTAAAAGGCCCAAACATGTTCCAGCATGACAATGCTCCTCTGCATAAAGCAAGGTCCATAAAGATATGGTGTGTCAAGGCTGGTATGGAAGAACTGAACTGGCCTTCCCAGAAGAGTGGAGGCTGTTATAACGTCAAAGGGAGATTAAATCTGGAATGTGGATGTTCAAAAAGCATGGGTGTGATGGTCAGTTGTCCACATACTTTTGGCCATATAGTGCAGCTCACCATACTTTATTTCATTATGTTTGCTACCACTTTTTAGCCTAGTCCCTAAAATATGGGACAGGGCTGACCTAGCTAAAGGATTCCTGATTTGTCCACCTTTGTTCTATATTAGTATCAATATCGTACTGTCATATTCTCACCCTTACTACAGAGCAAACGGAGCTTAGTTTCATTACGGCACTAGAGGTATGGTCTTCAGAAACTTTGCTGCTTCTGCACTAAGTTAGCGAATCTGTCTCAATCGGTCACTTCTACTTCCTCAGCATATCATCAGACCCCTCATTAGCCTCTCTGTTGTCTAATTAAATCACGATCCGCTCCCTAACCTCAGCCAAATTACCCATCAAGAAGATCAATAAAGGCTTGCATGACTCCTTCAGAATGAACCGACCGGATGGGTCTGTCTGGGTCCGAAGTATTTTCTCCTTAAAGAAATGTAAATGCATTCCATTAAATATTAACACCCCAGTTGCTCTTCAAAACCATGTACCTCCCATTTTTTCTGTTCAGGTAAAGGTCACATGCATCAGTGATAAAAGATCATGAAAGAAGAACTTCTGCACACATTCACACACTCATTCAGCTCCTATTCAGACTCAAAAAGCAAGTCATTTGAAATCTTCTTTAAATGCTGATCTCATAGTTTAATGATGCTGATACTATAAGCCATTTTACTACCTACATTACCAGCTAATATTTACACTTCTCACCACTTGTGCTAATTAAGATATTTTTTCCCACTGTTCTGGATCACAGAAAGGTTTTTATTCATCTTTCTCAGTGCTGTCACTGACGTTTTATTAGGAGAAAGGTTTGCTCTCAGCAGACGATGAAATAAAATTCCATAAAATATACAGCACTTTTCCTCCTGACAACGACACACACATATAAACGCATACACGCAATCTGTTACAGAAAGAACTGGATCTGAGACTCACCAGTCCTGCACCGCTCCGAACGACTCCTCATTGGTAATGTCATACATGAGGATGAAGCCCATGGCTCCGCGGTAGTAGGCCGTCGTAATGGTTCTATAACGCTCCTGTCCTGCTGTATCCTACAACACACACACACACACACACACACACACACATACAGACACACACACACAAAATGATATACACTTACAGCTCACTTTATATTTCACCTGCTCTTTCATACAGTTATCCGATCATGTGGCACAATGCATAAAATCATGCAGATACAGGTCAACAGCTTCAGATAAAATTCTCATCAAACATCAGAATGAGGGGAAAAAAGTGATCTCTGATTTTTGTTTTTTGTGCCAGACAGGTTGTTTAGAGTATTTCACAACCTGCTGATTTCCTGGGATTACAGAGTAGTGAAAAAAAAACCATTTGGTGAGAGGCAGGTTTGCAGGTGGAAAGCGCTATACAAATCAAACCGAATTGAAATGCCTTGTTGGAAAGGTCAGTGGTGAAGGGTATGGTAATTCCACCACTCTTTACAATTGTGGTGAGCAGATAAGCAACACACAAATGCACAACATACTGAACCTTCACTGGGTTCAACTTCTGTCATCCAAGAACATGAATCTGAAGCTACTGTGGGCACAGCCTGACCAAAACTAGACAGGTGAAGACTGGAAAAATGTTGCCTGGTCTGATGAATCACAATTTCTTCTGCAATATGCAGATGGCTGTGTCAGAATTTGGGATCAACAGCATGAATCCATGGGCCCTACTGGCCTTAACAGTTCAGAATGGTAGTGGTTATGTAATGGTTTGGGGATCAATTTCATGGCAACAATTGGGCACTATTAATACCAGTTAAACACCAGATTATTGTTAATGAATGCCACAGCCTATCTGAGTATTACTGCTGACCATGGCCACAATTTACCCACCTTCTATTGCCTACTTCCAGCACCATGTCACATCTCAAACTGGTTCCATAAACATGACAATGAGCCTCTAAAGTCACCAGATCTGAATCCAATAGAGCACTTTTGGGATGTGCTAGAATGGGAGAAATGTCTGCAGCAATTATGTGATGCAGTCATGTTAACAAGGACCAGAATCCCAAAGGATATATTTTGTGGAATCCATGTCACAAAGAACTGAGACCATTCTGAATGTAAAGTAGCCTTTACCCAGGATTAGGGCATAATGATATCAAAATTATAGA
Source organism: Stegophilus panzeri (assembly GCA_024331685.1). Lineage (NCBI taxonomy): Eukaryota > Metazoa > Chordata > Actinopteri > Siluriformes > Trichomycteridae > Stegophilus > Stegophilus panzeri. The sequence continues at coordinate 20,123,082 of JANDJT010000060.1, read as the reverse complement.
AATGAAATAGCAATATCAGATTGAATTTCATTTGAATTTGTTGAATATATTTTCCGATCCAATTCATAGGTTAAGTCATGAACGTGTGCAATGTTGGCTGCCATGGCTACATGTTAATAGACAACATGCTTAAAAAGAGTTGGCCTGGGTGAAATGATGATGTCAATTTCAGAATAGAATGAGGTATCAGCCGATACGCTGAGCTCTGATATATGGTACAGAAAGATTGAAGCATTCTATCTTTCGGCTATGACAGTAATCTAAAAATAACACAGAAATGTCCAAGTAAACCTATTGTATGTAGCATTACAATGACATACAGCTTTATTTTGGCCAGTGCATTAATAAACTGCGCGGTATTCTCAGGCCTCAATGCAACCGCATCAAAATCACTACAGACCATAAAGAGTGTGATGCAAAAACTGCATGCAAATGAGTAAATGAACGAATGATTGAATGAATGAACAAACGGCATCTATAGGGACATTCGAACCAGAGTGACTGAGTATCCTTCCCACTGATTACTCTCAGACAGAAGCATTAGAAGATGTAGAAATCCCCTCTGTGTTACCATGGAGATTGGGCATAGCAACAGGAAGTACCAAATGAGCTGGACATAAAGAGGTGAAGCGGATGTGGGAGGCAAAATTATTGACCTTGGTATGTCGTCAGTACGCACTCAAATTGCATTAATATACCCCCTAATTTACAGAGGCATCAGAAACAGATAATGGAATAGAAATGGCTTTAAAAAAGCTGCAATACCTTTGTTTTGAAAGACCTGATGTTAGAAACACAATTCTATAACATGACCTCATTCAAACTCTATAAAATAAGCCCTTACCTGAGTGCCTGTTTGAGTTTGCTGATCACATGGCATTATGTACTGCCAAAAGTTAAGAGCATGATATTTTAAGTTCTGAGCTGGATTTCCATTGCTCTCATGCATATCTCCTTGGACACATACACACACAATACATATCAACATACAGACCTATCCTACTGCAGCACAAAATCATACATAGACACAGTGTAAGCAGTTTATCAGCACCAAGTACAAAACTCACAATAATCAATGCAGCCTTTTACATCCAACAAAGGCAGCACTACTGCTATGCACTGAAAGTGTATTTTTTGCTTGAATATTATTTGTTGCTTACTGTCTGAAAAAAAGTCTCACTGGATTAACAAACCTTAAAGTAAATGCTCAGCATGAAGCTACATGATGTAAAAAAACAAAAACAGTTCAGAACAGAACAGTTCAGAACAGTTCTTCCGGTATAAAACACGGGTTATTCTGCTCCTCCACCAATTTGCTTTGCTTACATTTGGACAGTCTGCACACAAACGTCTTACAAAGTGCTTTCACATCACACTCAGATGTCATTTTCCTAACTCTCTGTTTTTCAGTGTTACAACACTGTAGGTTTAATATGATTTAGAAATTATTGCTACTCCTAGTTTTTTTAATTGATAAGAGGATAACAGGGAATTAACAGAACAATTTTTAAGGTTTTGGATGCATGAATTGAACACTAACTAGCATGCTATAACTAGACGTAACTATTTAGCAATAAAAGTATTTAGTAATAACAGAATTTCCAATGTCCAAAATGTGAGTTAGAAATGGCAGTTAGTTAAGCTAATGTTCAGATAACCGCCAGTATGCTGGCCTGAAAGGCAAAGCAAAATTCCCATATAACACTAAGGACCTGCAGGAAGATTTAGAGGACATGAATGGTGGTGAACCATTCTACTGTGCAGTCTTGCTTGCACAAACATGATCTTGCATGGGAGAATCATCAGAAAGAAATGTTTCCCGGCACCATAATCACAAATGTGAACATCTGATGTGCCAGAAAAAAAAAATCCAGAGGGATTTTGGAAACAACTGGCCTCTCGGGACAGGGTGGTTGTTTGACCTGGAACTGATTATATGAAAAGCTGTTGTAACCATATTTACTGGGATTACATTGTGTTTTTGGATATGATGTCAAAACACTCAATAAAGTCTCCATCTTTTATGGTATCATTAGCAGTGCAAGCTACAGACACTTCAGTTATATCATTGCTAACACACTGAATTTTTTTTTTTTAACACTGCTTAAAAATCTCATGTAGATGTCTACTCAATGTATTTGTTTTTTTATTGTTATTTCTGCACATACAAATTAACATTACAATGTCACGGTTATTACAGACATATTCGTATTAAAACAGTAAACAGTAGTAGTAGTAGTAAGGTGTTAAAGTAAGTAAGTAGCAGTAATAGTAAGATATGAAACAATTACGAAACTATCCATTAAATGTTTTTCAGTACTATACAGTGATAGTTCACTGGCTGGAAAATGTATTAAATAGCTGGATAACATCCTAGTGAAAATGTGTGAAGCTAAATTCCATCCATCCATCAGTTTTCTGTTTTCCTACACAGGGTTGTGGGGGAGTCTGGAGCCTATCCCAGGGAACTCTGGGCACATGACAGGGGATACCCTGGACAGGGTGCCAACCCTTCACAAGATAAAATCACACACACACACACACACACACACCAGACAATTTAGAGAAGCCAATCAGCCTGCAGTGCATGACTGAGGGAGGAAACCGGAGGCAATTGTGCTAACCACTAAGCAATTTAAATTGTATAAGATAGATTGCTGTTTTAATTAGTAGCTTTAATCAGATCCCAGCTGGAGGATGGAGTGAGTGATGCCTGAATGGTTTGTTAAGACCACTGCCTCACAGACAGCATTATTGCAATACGTTTCATACAAAATCTCTAAATTTAATTTGATTTACCTTTTCTATGTTTTGATCTTACTTGTACTAATATGGAGTCAGAGTGGGAAGGCCTTCTCTTTAGTTTTCCTCTATCAATGAGAATACAGGGGAGTAGCAAGAATTTCACTGGTAAAAGCTTGTAACCCATTCGGATTGGCTGATGTGTTGCTGCAGTGAAAATCAAGGTTGTCTAGATAAAAAAATTAAACAAATGAGCAAGAAAAGTCAGCAAGCAAGCAGGATGCACTTGAGCAGACGCACACTTTCCAAACACGAAAAAACAGATTTGCATGAGAGCAGCATAATTCAGAGTGCTTACAGTTTCTGTGTGTGAGCAAAGCAATTCTCTGCAACAGCAGGATAAATTTGACTGAGCACTTATTTCTGTTTGACGGCAAAAGAAATCTGCTCACAGACCAAACTACTGTACTCTTGACTTGTAGCGGTAAAAGTACACCATATGGTCACTGCTCACTGAGGCTAAATTTAATTACTGCTCTGCATGCTCAGGATGGCTGCCCTCACACTCTCCATTAAAGATACTGCTTAAAGTTCACGAGATGTTTTATAAGGTTTCTTGGATTGTAAGACGATACTGTAGTGCCTCCTCTTGATACTTTAACCGAGCACAGTTTGCAGACTGCTTTGCTTGATCATAAATCATGAAATACATTCAGATTGCGTTCATTCTGTGTCATAGTGGTATGTCTTATCAGATGTTGGTGTCTGACCATTTTTCACAACTACGAGTACTGATATCCAATAACAGTATCAGTATTGATGCATCCCTACTGTTTAATCAAAATTTGTGTCATCACCTGCATCAGTTCAACTATATACTTTCTCTCTCACTCTCTCTCTCCCTCTCTAAATATGATATTATCTAGGTGAATTTCTAAATATACATGTGTATTAGGTATCATGGCACTCATGTAAAAGCACAAACCGCTGATAAATAAAATATATAAGATAAATAAATAAATAAAGTAAATAAATAAGATCTTTTTCTAGAGCTATGTTTTCAGCTCCTTATAAAATGCAGAGCCAGCCATGTGTTTGCCTGAGCCTCTATTCACTACTAGTTCAAGAGCAGATCAGTGTGAGACTAAAGAAGTGTCGAGACATCACCTGCAACAAGAAACTGATATTGATTTGAATTACGGATATCTATCAGTTGCTTTTTTTTCCTGCTTAAAAATTCCTGCAAGACTACATTAAAATGGATTAATCCGAGTGGCTGAATGGGAAACAGAATGGGTTAAAAACAGGATACGAGGCAGGACAGTCAGCAACAATTTTATTTAACACATCAATTAAGTCCATGTTAAAGTTAAGCAACATTACTTTAATCATTACTGAGGACTTCCTTATTTGTTCATCATGTGCTAGAGCCGCAAAGTACTGCAGCATACACTTTTTTAGTCCTGTATGTTGTATATTATGAAGCCCCATGCCCTTAAAGGTACGCTATTTAGCAAACGAGGTTGGGCACTGATGTCCGGCAAGAAGGCCTGGCACAAAGTTGGTGTTCCAATTCACCCCAAAGGTGTTAAGTGGGGTCGAAGGTCAGGGATTTGTGCAGGCCACTCAAGTTCTTCCACACCAACATGGACAAACCATGTATTTATGGACTTTGTACATAAAGGCATTGTCATGCTGGAACATGTTTGGGCCCATAGTTCCAGTGAAGGGTAATCTTGCATACAAACAGATCCTATACAATTGTGTCAAAATTTGTGGCAATAGCTTGGGGAAGACCCTTATATGAGTGTTATGGCCAAGTGTCTACATACTTTTGACCATATAGTATATAGAGAAGAGATTACAATACAAACTGACTTAAATAAAATGGAAAAGATTCTGGTAAAACAAACAAATTAAAAAAAACCTAAATAACAGGTCAAAGGATGAAGTTAAAATGCTTCTTAAACAGCTTGCTGTCTGACTGCTAACAGTGCCCTATAAGGTGCAGCAGACCATGACAAAGTAACAATTTTCTCTGTAAAGCCACAGAGGAGTGCTCCTTATCTCAAACTGACAGCATGGTCACACACACACACACACACACACACACACACACCATTAGCAGTGATTGTTTGGGCTTCTGTATCTTTATGAGAATTGTGAGTGGAGCACAGAGCATTTTTTCTTATAGTTCTGTGAAAATCTGCTGTTAGTACACACAGGTATGGAAAGCCTTACCTTCCTGCTAACATCAAATTAACTGTTTTTATTTAATTTCATTTTATTTCAATGTGCATGTTTGTAATTATAACAACAAATTGTATGTTTAAATAAAATACGCTAAAATATATTCACCAGACCTGCCAACCATTACGCATTTTGCATAGGAGCTCCACAGTATTTTGCTCACAAATAAAAAGGAGAGATGAGCAAATCGACATGTGAATCTGGAATGATCTGTGCATCTGTTTTGAACTCTCCAATATTAACAGACACTTCCTGGAAGCCCTGCATCCTGCCCCCAATCTAATGCGCTCTTGCTTTTTGTCATTGTAAATGGAGAATATTTTAAAGTTCATTCATGTGAAATAACACTTATCAGCGTATGTTCGATTTAGCTAACATTAGTTAGGTGGACAAGTATTCACATCGGTTTGCTATATTTATTAGGGATGTCAACTGTCAAAACAGCCCAAAGTGGCTCTTTCAGCATTTGGTTAAAAAAGAAAAAAAGAACAAAGTATTTGACCGAAAAAAGATTAAATAACCCTACAACAAAGTGTCACATCTAACAGTTTACAAATAATGTTAATGGTGATGATAATTAGAAAGTGATTAAATACTGTTTGTTTTTTTGTTTTGTTTTTTAAATACACGAGTTCTGCTGCTTTCTCTTGCTTAGCACTGAGCAGCATCAACAATGTGACATTGTGGTTTTTTTAAATGATTGTATATTACAGCACACTTTCAATATATAAATAAAAATATATTAATGTAAGAAAATACACTATGTGGCCAAAACTATGTGGACACCTCACTGTCACACCCATATGTGGTTCTTCCCCATACTGTTGCCATAAAGTTCGAAGCAAATTAGAGCTGCAACAACTAATCGGTAAAATCGATAATGATCGATTATGAAAATCATTGGCAACGAATCTCATTATGGATTAGTTTGTCTGCGCGTGGCACGGGGCATGTTTACTCATTACGTTACTTCTGTTCAGAAAACACGCTTCAGAGAGTATATACTAACGTTGTGTCCCAAATAAAGTACTGTACACTTACACTGTGCACTCTGCACTACCGTCTAGTGTGTGGATTTTAGAAAGGTAATATCCTCTCAAATATAACACTGGCGGGGTTTTTTTTAACTACCCAGAACTATAAGCCACGACGGCGCATGACATCATACGCACACAATCATTAGCAGACACCCAAAGTCACCGATAATGACTTTCTTCAATTTACTGTTTCTGTCAGCGTTACCTTTTATTCCCAACATGACCTCAGTTACCATCAGACGGAAGTGAAATCATCACGTGACTGAGGAAGAGAGTGTGTAACCTCCAAGACCTTTAAGGCAGGGGGACATTTTAAACACCGTGGAAATCAAACCGATGCACGAGGACAAACTTATGTTTATATCCAAAATGCTCCACTGTGTGTAAGGGGCAG
>JANDJT010000060.1:20064819-20116559 GCA_024331685.1 Stegophilus panzeri | reverse complement strand
GACAAACAGTTGTGTAAAGTTTTAGTCTGAAGTTTATATTTGTAACACTCAGTTTGTGGATTTTACTTTAAATAAACAAAAAAAGGGTACAGAAAGTTCACCCCGCCCCATCTGATCAATCGATTAATCGAAGAAAAATAAATAAATAATCGGTCAACTAATCAATTATGAAAATAATTGTTAGCTGCAGCCCTAAAGCAAACAATTGTCTAGAATGTCTTTCTATGCTGTAACATTACAATTTCCCTTGACTGGCACTACAGAAAGAGGCCCACACATGTTCCAGCATGACAATGTCCCTGTGCACAAAGCCAAATTCATTAAGACATGGTTTGCCAGTGCTGGAGTGTAAGAACTCGAGAGGCCTGAACAAACCCCTGACCTCAACCCCACTGAACACCTTTGGATGAACTGAAATGCTGACTGTGCACCAGACCTCCTCACCTGACCTCACTAAGACTCTTGTGGCTGACTGAACACAAATCCCCACAGCCACACTGCAGAATCTTGTGGAAAGCCTTCCCAGAAGAGTGGGGTATATTATAACAGCAAAGGGGGACTAAATCTGGAACAGGATGTTCAACAAGAACATGGAATTATGGATATGATGGTCAGGTGTCCAGAAACTATTGGCCCTATAGTGTACTTTTAGTTCAAATTAAGTTTAATTTCTTAAAATACAAAATTTGCTTTTAAGTACATTGTTAAATGGATTTTATATTTGATACGAAAAATGAATCTTGAAATATTTTAAATGCTTACAGAAAACTTGGCAATTATTTTATTCAGTTTTGATATTTTCAGAAATATGCAATTGCCTTAAATCCAATGGTATATTTTTTGTTATTTAGAAGCTATTTAGTTTGTGACTGGAGTTTGAAATGACTTCTCAGTAGAAGGTTTATTGTACGTACATAATGAATATATGGTATATATACACGTGACGAATATACAGTATATAAACACATGCTAGGTTGATGGAGTATTGCTCCACAGAGGCTAAGTAAATAGAAGAGAGGTCATTTTAGTTTCTGTGGTAGAAGTAAAGAGCTGGCTATTTCTGATTTTCAACTGAAAAGAGTAATGCTGTTTCACCACGTACGAAGCCAATGAAAAGTATTTGCGATCCCTGTTCGGATCGTATTCGTTTCTTGGGGTGACCTCTGTAATAAAATATTTGCTCCCCTGTGATTAAAAATCTACTGCCTCTACCGCATCTATATAACTATTAGTTATTTGGTGTAATTTCACCAGGTTTCTTTTGCCTATGAATATAAATGGTTTATGGTGACTACATTACTGGATTATGAACATATTTATAAAAGGCTAGTTATGATTTGCTAGCATCTAAGAGGTTCGGCTTTATACTTGTTTTGCTCCAACACCATTCATAGGACAGATGGTGGATATTCTTGGTTTCAGCTTTGTAGGAGAGAACAGGAAGACGTATGTGATATTAATTTCCTGTACGGCAGTAATCCGGTCTAGTAATTAAGGTAATGAAAGCTGAGTTAATTAACGTGTGGCCCTTGGACTAAGAGACCCAGTCAGCTTGCACTCCATCCGTGAGATTCATGTGCCTGGTACCAACCCAAGCCTTCATCCACCCCCCTACCCCCATGTGGTTTTATTGATCCCTTCACCCTTTATCCTTTCATTGGGCCAATAAATTATAGTCAGACAATGTAAGTGCACATCACTGTGACAGGCTGAAGCTTCCCCAGCATCTATGCCCTGAGAACAGAGCACAGGAAGGATGAAACAAGAAAATCTGTTTTAATGAGCAAATGAGAGAGTCTTTCAACTTCCTGATTTAAAAGGTAGTTGCATTCAGGATGTAACATCCAAACTAAACTGTCACATTGTGATTTGCTCAGAAAAAGTGGCATAAGGGCAGTTCAGTTCTAATTATAATATTCTTCATAATTCAATAAAAACACTATAGTAAATGATGTGTGACTGATGATTAAAAACAGCAAAACAGTTTGTGAACTGCTATAGTAGGATGCAGTGACAAGAAAAAATTGAGCAGTACCATGGACAGCTCTTCAGGGTAATGGATATGGAACAAAAGAGAGAGCTGCTATCTGAGCACATCACAGCAATGAAAAAACAACACTAAAGGGCAGACTTATAGGTCACTGCTAAAAATTGCAGAAAGAAAAGTAGCAGCTGATGCTTTGGTAGCAATATAAGGTGTGATAAAAAGAGAAAATATTTGCTATAAATTTAGAGAAAAATAGTCTTATAAATAAGGAGAAAATTAGTCTGAAAAACAGAGCTAAATCTCAAGCGCTCAGTGGTTCTTCAGTTTGTGGGGAAAGCATTAAAGTTGTATGTAAACAATGAAAGAACCCTTGCAGAACCATTTTTCCCTTAAGAGTGTGGTGTGGAGGCATGTGTAGCACCATTATAGCTTTATAAATTAAAATTAGGAACAAATTTGAATTGCCTCTGAATCAGGATTGTTGTTTTTTTTTTTCAACCAGAGCTCCACTTTTGCAAGACCTAATTATAATCATTCCTAATGTGTTAAGTGGGTTTATCGATGTCTGATATAACTGTGCCCCCTTCCATGTTGATCGGATATACTGATACTCAGAATTCCATAAGAATGGCTTATAAGAACAGTGATAGATAAAGCTCAACTCTAAGCGCTTCTATTAGAAGGTTATAAAGAATTCAAAGGCAATACAGCAAATACATATGGACTGCAGAATGAAAGCCGGCAGAAAGATGATATAAGTAAATCAATACATTGTTAATTGTTAGTTTTATGTACACTGTATCATTGGCCTACTCTCATCAGAAATTATACAAGGTTTTTAGTTCCAATAACAGAGCCAATACTGGGCCCAAACGGATGAAGAAACAGTCGTTTCTGTTAAATAAAGTATAAGAACATTATAAGAACAAATAAGCATTACTCCAGCTACTACAATTATCAGTAGTATCAGGAAGCATCTTCATACTGTGATCTTTTTCTTTTGATTAGCTGGTGTCTGCATTGTTGTTAAGACACAAACACAGAGTATTACTTATGTGTGACTTCAATGCATTTGAGATACAAAATTTCATCCCAATTAAAATGGTACCCTTCTATAAGCAAACTGAACATTTTCCAAAACATTATTTGAAATTTCATAATGAGTGGACTGCTACTCTTCTTTTAATTGTTGTGTCTGCTTAATTTGGGTAGGAATGGAGCAGCCACAGCTGGGACAAACTTCCTTCACAGAGAATGTCTCTTGTTTACCTTGGACAAGCCTGTGCCTGAGTGTGTTTTAGCTCATGGATTTGTTGTACTGGCAACAAGTCTGACAACAGCTTTGAGGAACAGAAAACTGGATCATGTCAAATCTTCTAACAATCCAATCCAGCAATCTCAGCGATCCACAAACAAAGACCAGGGCCCAGAAGTCTCCACAATTCCCAGTCTGTCTGTTTACAGTGTGTATACTGGATCCTCATGGGCATCTACATCTGATGTAGTTTAAGAGCTCTAACAACAGTATCATCTGGCTCAAATCGTAAAGTGGCAGTATCGTGCGATGTGGCCCGACATGGAGCAACAATCAGTCAATGATTACAGTTTACAGTATGAATGACATACTTTTTAAAAATCTGTTTATAGTCACATTGAATGTTGTAGAACTTCTGCAAGCCAAGTTATTTCCTGCTATAAATTATAAATGGATAATAAATAACAAGTTATGAATAAATTAGCATTATTTATTAGTATTGAATTTATTTGATAGCATCCCTTGCTGTACCAACCTCCCTCTAACTGTGTTTTGGCATGATGGCATTAATAGTAATAATATGTTTAATTTATATAGTGCCTTTCCAGAGCTCAATGAGTTTTCACAATAGCAATACAATAATACATAAACAATGAACAATCATGGACAAACACAAAATGTGAAAAACAATGAACAATCAAACACAGAAAGTCGGGTTGTAGGGGAGAAACAGTTCACTAGCAAGATGCCAAACCGTGAAGTGATTTAAATGTAAGTAGGATTATTTTATTTATTGCAAAATGAAACCAGTAGCCAATGCAGTTCAGACAGGATTGGAGTAATGTGAGCTGAGCGCTTGTTAGGTGTAAGAAGTCTAGTGGCAGAGTTTTGAATATATTGCAACATAGCAATAGAATTAGCAGGTAAACCAGTGAGGAGTGCACTGCAATAGTCAAGACGTGAGAATATAAATGCATGTTTATAAACCAGTGTTTCAGCGTCTTTGAAGCTAATGAAGGGACGGATCAAAAGTGATGCCTAAAGGTGAGGGAGGGATCAAAGATGATGCCTAATTTTTTTTTTTACAGTACTAGATGGTTTAATGAGAGTACTATCAATGTCACAATATCACAAGTAAGGTCATAAAGGATATTTTTAGTAAGTGTTGGTGTTCCAATAATAATGATCTCAGTTTTGATCTCAATGATGTTCAGTTTTAAAAAGTTGGAGTTAAACCATCTTTTTATTTCATTTACACATGCTGATAGTGGACCGGTTTGGAGAGTGGGAGTAGATCTACAAGCTCTATAGATCTGAATGTCCTCGGCATAACAGTGGTAACTGAAACCATGGCGGCGAATAAGTTGACCCAGTCAGTATATATATATATATATATTATATAAAAAGAGCAGCACCCGTGACGCCAATATCTGAGAGGAGGGAAAGAAGTAAGTCATGACAGACAGTATCAAAAGCAGAACTAAGATCAGGTAATAGAAGAATAGAACGAGAACCGGAGTCACTAGAGAGTAATAGGTCATTGACAACCCTTACAAGGGCCGTTTCAGTACTATGAAGAGGACGAAAGTCAGATTGAAAGGAGTCAAAGAGATTATTTTGTACAAGGAAAGATTGGAGCTGGGAGGCAACAATACTTTCCAGTATTTTGGAAATAAACGTTAAGTTAGAGATAGGGCATAAATTTGAAAGAACAGTAGGGTCCAAGTTAGGTTTTTTAAGAACTGGAGTCACTGCCGCAGTTTTAAGTGGTAGAAGGAAAGCAGAAGCTAAAGATCTGTTTATGAAATGAGAAATAGGTGCAGAAAGGACAGAATTACCGCATTGGAGGAGAAATGTTTCTGAAAAAATCTGAGGCCTTGCCTATAAAGCTCTGGCAAACAGCATTCCACTTTTCCTGGTAATAATTCCGGAAAGAGCAACAGAACTCTTCGGATGTGTGAACATCATGAGCTGGAGGTTGAGTGAGCTTATTGACCATGTCAAACAAAACCTTAGGCCTATTGCTTGCATTATTGATCATTGTGGAAACATAGTTAGACCGCACAGAGTTCAGAGCAGTTTTGTATGCGTTGAGGTGATCAATGACAGCTTGATGGTAAACAGTAAGACCAGTTTTCCTATAAAGCCACTCGAGCTGTCTACCAATGACTTTTAAGTCCCGGAGCTCAGGTGTATACCAGGGGTAAGTGTGGAAGGACGGGACAGGCCTAGTCTTAATAGGAGCGTGCTTATGCAAAATGTCAGAAATAACAGCGTGGTATTTTGAGAGCATCACTGAAGGACAGGAGATGTCAAAAACATCAGAAATTGTAGAGGATGCAGAGAGTAATGTGGCATCAACAGATTTAATGTCCCAACAGGATATCATTTTGTTACTGCATTTCTTTGGAGCATGTAGACTGAGGAGATTGAGGAGAGGAGACTGAAGTAATATCAAACCCAGATGTACAGATTAAATCAAGAGTATGACCATGGGTGTGAGTAGAAAAAGTCACTTGTTGAGTCAAATTGAAACAACAGACAGTAGTTTAGATGAGTTAGAGCACACTGTATCCACATAAATATTAAAGTTACCAAGCAGGAGGACACGTGATGACAAAGCGCAGGCAAGAGTTAGCAGTTCACTGAGTTCGGAAAAAAAGGCAGATTGAGCCTTAGGAGGACGATATAGTAGAATAACTGTGAGAGGACAATGAAAACCAGTTTTCAATACCATGTCTACAAATGTATTAGTGTTGTGAAAGTCAAGCTGGGTGAGATGCAAATCATTTCGACAGATGATAGCAAGGTCACCCCCCTTGCCATGTAGCCATGGTCTGGACAGTTGTCTATATCCAACTGGTTTAAGTAGGTTCAGCAGCAAGTAATCACTGGGTACTTGCCAGTGTGGCGACAGGCCGGCGGCCAGCGCACAGGAAACAAAGATCGCTCCTCCCACGACTGCCGCAGTGGGGCTGAAGAGACAGCTCCGCTTCAGCGCCACCAATGTTTTGAACGGCCGGAGAGCACGTGGCGGCGGGGCTGGGCCACCGACACACCCACGGTTCGTGAATGGTGCACCGCATGGAAGAATTCCACTATCCAGCAGGCGAGGGGAGAGTATAAAAGGGCGATATTGCACTCGTAAGGGAGAGAGAAGTATCTCTGTGCATACGACTCCGACGCGAGTGAAGGCTCCGCCTCCTGGCTGTAACCGCAGACGGCTGAGACCCTCACCGCCCGATCACACTTCAATACACACACACACACACACACACACACGTGCACCTGCACTCCCCTCACAGACCGTCTTAAATAAAGATTTCTCCACGAATAACACTAAAACAGCCTCCTGCGTGTCTGTGCTCCGCCCACCGCTGGCTTAATTCCCTACACCAGGTTTCGACGAGTTTTGTTGAGTTATGAGGCAAGATGGAGCAGCAATTCAAAAGAGCAAAATGACTATGTAAAACAACGGGGTTGATCGTCGAATTATAGCGCTGTACATCGCGGTTGAGATATATCAGCGATCAGCGCATCCTGCAGTCAGTAGAACGTGACTTGGACTTAGGCCGGGCCTTGTTGTTAGACCAGATGCATGGGATAGTACCAGGTATTGAGCAGTGAGTGTTCAGAGATACTCTGGATGAGCGGTGTGTATATCGTGGACGACGAGTAATTCAAAGTGTCTAACAGTACTCATATGTCGCAGAATCAAGACGCAGATGGCATTTTAAAGCCCCGAGTTGGGATGGTGAGTATAAAATCTCCATTTCAGTTTTATCACCAATAATGATGCAGAAAAGGAGCAACTGCCAGAGGCATATTTATGCTGACAGATATGATACAGACCACCAGCGATCCCATGTTAGCCAGACCCTGACTATAACATCACCAATATACAGCTAACCAAGAGGATGGCAACCCATCCAAACAGTAAGCAGTAAACAATCAGCACAACCGATTACAGAGAGCGTTAACTCACTCACCAGCTGAGCCGAATATGGTGGATAGAACGGGGGGGGTGTTTCGGGGAGAGCTGGCAGCAGGCCGACAGCCAAACAAGCATCAAGCAGCGAAAAAAAACACAAAAGTATCCAAGAGTCCAAAACTGAAAACGTTGAAAGTGAGGGAATCAAAAAGTGAAATAATCCAAACAGGGCACATGCAAAACAGACAAAACTTAGATATTCTTAGACTCTCACCTATTGAACAAGCATGAAGATATGTGTTTCATAGAGACTACAAAGTCACGCAAGGTAAGTGTGTCTGCTAAATGCTACAAATGTAAATTTGATTAGAAAGCATGGTGTAAACAGTAGTTACCCTAGTAGTTAGTAGTTTCTCTACTAATTTCTCTTTTTTCCCCTCTCAAGGTTAATACAAAAAAAAAAAAAAATCAGCTTGTTGTGTTACAGACAGACTGGAAAGTCTGCTGTCCTGAAGACGTCTCCATGATGGAAAACTTACTGTCTTTCACAAAGTGCTTCACTAACAACTCCGACCTTAAGGGGGCATGAAAACCCCCTCTTTCAACTCAAGTCTACCCAACAATCTTTTTGAAAAATGCAACTTAAATGTGCGTGGATGGCTGTGAGAAGACGGGAGGGGAGTGGGCGTGGCAGGGCAAAGCAGGGAAAAGAACATGCAGTCTCATGAATAGTTATGAGACACCAACGCATCATCGAAGTACTATAGTATATTGCCACATCACCGCCTGTGACGTCATGATGTAGATTTTAAACCTGGAAGACGAAAATAGCGGAAAAAAGCTCAAAATTAACCAGTTTTCTTCTACAATTAAAATTAACGGATGCTAACATTGTCTTTTATGATGTGCGACACAAACACCTCTGAGAAAATGTAGTTTTGTGTTTCATGACTCTTTACAGAAAACTTAATCATATTAACACATTTATGTCTCTGACAGATATACAAGTCCCTATGAAATGATAACATTAAAATGAGCACATTAATGTAAACCTGCAATTTTAATTACACAAAAATTAATCAACACCTTCTGACCAGCCAGAGTCAAGAATTCTACAGCGCTGAGGTATAAATATCTGTAATAAACTGCACAGTACTCAACTGGACAATACAGACAAAATATCATGTTGTGATTGCAGTATGCCTTGCTATATACAATAAGAACACTTATATCATTATTGCCTTAATTACCGTTATTGCCATTTACTTGTATTAAATCACTTAATTTATCATTATAACTACAGAACACAGTATGAAAACATGTTGAATCCAAACTGCTTATATCTGTGTGGAATCTGCTCAATTCTAGAAAGAGTGAGGATTATTAAAAACATCACATTTTACAAACCGTGAACACTTGAAAATCTGCAGTACAATTCTATTATAGGAGTGTGTGTATGTGTGTGTGACAGAAATAAAAACAGACTTTCCAGATACACTATATTTCAATAGCTGAATCAGGATTTGTCTGAATAGTAAAGCATGAATGTAAAAGAATCATACAAAATCTACACTTACACCTACACTTTTTCACACAGACCACTCTGAGCTGGTGTTAAAAATGGGCTGCTTACTGGAATGGTGTTTAAAATGCCATTCATGTCCGAGCTCATTTTAGTAAAAGAATGCCGGTTTCAAAACAGACTATTTTTTTTACAGAGAAAATGACAGAACTATGAAAAAAACATGATTGAAGTCTCACTAAATAATAGGAGGGAGAAATGACAGAGGACAAATTGCAAAGCTCAGCTCTTTCCCCGCTCCTCCATCTCTCACCCTCTCTACCTCTTCCATTTCTCCCAGCAGGCCTTGTGGTTGAAGGAGACAGAGTAAAAATAGCCCAAGATGAATAGTCAGGTCATTAGTCGTGGCACTGCCTCAAGCCACAAAGCACAAGGTTGGGTGAATGAATATTCTTGGGTGGGGGCGAGGGGCAGCTGGGTGGAGATCTGGTGCCTAGCATATGATTTAGTGACTAGTGTATGATCTAAACCATCTTCATATTCATGAAACTGTTCAGTGACTCCTTGTGGCCTGTGGATGGAGCATTGGTGTGGGTATGAGAGAAATGTTTCATCTCTTGTGTACGACACACATGCACTCACTCACTTGTTCAGAATATGGTGAAGGATGACTCATCTGTCCGTATCACTGTTGTTGTTTTTTTCTTCAAATCTCTGCAGACCAGTGCCGTGCCTATATATCTCTTCTGTTTTACTTACATATACAAGCATCACAGTCATTAACTGTGAACTTCCTACCATCAGATTTTGTGACTGAAGCCTGCCATCAGTGTTATAATCTCTCCTCTTAATCGCTTTTATGGTGACTATATTTTCCTCTTGCACTTGGATCTACAATCAAGGGTAAGTGGGTCTGCTCAGTATTTTCATATATTGCACAGAGCATCAAGTTAAGAGCAGTGATTTTAGCTTCTCTGTTTAACAGAAATGCAACTATGGAATGCAATTCAAAGCCAGTATAACATACATAAACATGGCAATGAATTAATTCATATTATCATTCCTGTAAAGTCCATGAGACCGAAGAGACAGCATCTTAATCGAAGACACTGCTTATCCTGAGGACTGACTGACTATTTTATAGATTAAATTATAAACTGCAGCCTATCAAATGAACAAAATATTGGCATTATTTTATTAATTCGACTCATAATAGTAAATGAAATGAGTCATAAAATAGCCTACAGCCCACGTACATATTAGGATTCCATGACACATTATATTAAATGGACACAATATAAAAAAGCGAACTCAATATTTTAGGGCTGCAACAACTAACCGATAAAATCGATAATAATTGATAATTAAAATAATCAACGAATTTCATTATTGATTAGTTGTCTCTGCGACGTCACTGTGGATAATCCCCGTCAATGATGTGACTTCACAATGGTGAAAAACACATTTCTATGAATAAAACACATCTGAAAAACAGCGGAGATCACAGAGTGACCTGCTGCGGGAAAAGTGCACGATCCAGGTCGTCCAAAACGTGAGAATGAGGGGGTTAAATTAAGCGCTTCAAACAAACTCGTAAGTGTATTAACGTGGCTTGTCGTGTCAGATGCTGCGACAGATGTGTGTGAGGTTTAATGTGTTCCAGACATGTTTTCTTCAGCGCAGAAATGACATTTTTACTTTTATATCCTTATCTGTAAATGTTAGAAATTCACCCCAGTATTTCCATTTTACATAAAGGCTCGTCCTGACAGCGAGCGAGTCTCCAATAAACGTCACTGAAAGAGCTCAAGTCCACGCATATGCATCAATCAAACAGTGCACAATAGAAAGGAAGCAAAACAACTCACTAAAATATTCATTTTGATCAAATATGTTGTTTGATGCTATATTTAGAAACTAAAGTAATTGTGTTTTTATGAGAGCAGTAACTGTAATGGGGTTATAACCTAATTGTATATAAATATAAGAAGTGTCATATACATTTACAGAATAAAGTAACATGTTACTGTGTTCAAATGAGTGAATGTGTGTGTTACTGCAGAACATGCAACCACTTACCAGTTAACACTTAGTTTGTGCTTTTGTTTTTCTTTTTTTTAGCGTTTTAATATAGTGATTTAAGTTCTGCTTTAAAGCTTGTGGACAATCAGTTGTTGTTTTTTTGTTTTCAAAATGTAATGTTAATATTTTGAAAAATCCTTTGCACAGTGTATAGCATAGACCACATAGATAAATTTTATATCTTTTTCATAGCTTTCAATTTGCACAATGTTTGAAGGACAACATTGGGCAGAATGTGAAATAACATGGTTTTTCGAGATACAGAAAATTGGCCTTTTAATAAAAATTGGCCTTTTAATCCAACTACTCGATTAATCGAAGAAATATTCGACAGATTCATCGATTATCAAAATAATCGTTAGTTGCAGCTTTACAACATTTTGTATTTGCAACTCGACACTTGATACCCCTGCTGGATCAGGTGCTGTTTTATATTCTGTCGAATAATGAAGTTTGAAGCCATTTACAGTATACTCCTGTTGGAGGTTTATTTCAACGTTTTCTCATTCATATAATCACCATATTTGTCTTTGTTTGTTTCTTTTTAAATTGTCTCTGGCTTTAAATTAATGTCACACTGCAGCTGACAGCAAAGAAAAGAATGTGATGTGTTTCTTCATTCCGCATTTTCTATCCCGGTGGTTTTTTTTGTTTTGTTTTGTTTTTGTTTTTTTTGTTTTTTTAAGGCTTAAAGTTAAGTGTTTAAAAGCCGTGGACTCGGACACCTTTACTCAAGGAAAAATCTGCAACCTCAGAAATGAGAACTACATTGAGGTCATTTTTATAATGTGAACCCAGAAAATCGACTTAAGCACCTGCGTAACCCAGCTCTGAAACCACAGAACTTTCTCCATGCAAGTACTGACAGAACATTTGAACATATCTTGAGGACTGTGAATATGGCCCGATATGTCCAGCAGAACACTATATGAGATTCAGACAGAGAATATAGCGACTCAAAATGGTGCCTGTTGGAAATTAGCTAATTGAATGTAATATCACTTTTAGGATGTTTGTTAATTTTTGTGTTTAATTAGAAAATGACACATAACCAGCCCCCGATAGCACAGTGTGATACAGATGGAGAGCATACTTAAGCAAAGTGCCTGAATATTGTTAAAAAGAAAAATGATTGAAAATGGCATATTGTGATTAAATCTGTAAAACTGTGGAGAGCATTTAATTGACTTTTTTCTCTCACACTTCTGAGGCATTGTATTAACATTTGTCCACCATGTTAGCAATAACACATTAAATTATCATTTGAAATATATTTCTCACTGTGTCTGCAGAACAATATCTACAATCCGAGCCACAAACAGTGACTAGCGCACAGCCTGAAGATCTTCTATCCTGGAGCAATAATTCAGCATTCTTGGTTTGTGTTGCTGTTAGAAGACATGTTGTTAAATGTCAGATCCAGACAGATGGCCTGCAAATGGTGCTCCATTAAGACAAGACAGAATGAAGCCACACATCGCTAAACGAGTAAAACTTACGAACATCTCCAAACATTATTTTAGCAAAAATTAAGCCAAATGCGTGCTCGATATACTGGAACAAAAGACATGGAGCAGCTATTCCTCTCACACATGAGGCGATGATGCACACATCTGGCCAAAACGATGACATATGAGACAGGCTCATAAACACACTGTTCATAAAGCTTTCTACTATAACCACGTATTGACTGGAACTCAGCATGACACATTTCTCTCACACCCATACCCAAACCAAAGGGGACTCTGCAGTATGTGTTAAAATAAGCCATTAACATCTGACGCAGTGTGAAGAACAATTGCAAAATAATGATCCTTGATCAAAGTTTGGTAAGTTCTTTTAATTTACAACTGACAGTTAGTAGTCATTAGTTTTTAATCAGTTAAGCTGTGATCAAGGGTGCTAAGCAAAATATCAAACAAATCACCACAATTTGTGATGTGTTATTGAAATTTCGACGCCACCACAGCCATTTGTGACCAGGTGTCCAAGACAGCAAAACTGGCTGTGCTCTCTGGGTGAGAGAGATGGCATACACTCTCCCTCCTGAAAATCACAGTGAAGCAGGCCAATCGTGGGTGTCTGGGAGCTCATGTATGTGGAAGAGGGCGGATAGTGCTTTCCTCAGAGTGTGACGCAGCATGAGCAGCAGTTGGCAGCTGGTTGGCTTCATGCGTCTCAGAGAAAAGCATGTTCTAGCCCCGGCTTGCTGGAATTGGCAGGTGACCAAATTAGAAAAAAAATGGGGGGGGTAACAGCTTGATGTAGCAGATGTGGCAGTAATGCTGCATTTAGCACTCATTATTAGCCCAAGTTAAAAACAAATGCGAATTCTCGGGCTGGCTTGCCATTCAGAGCACATGAAAACAACAAAATATGAAAACTCTCTAGCTGGTACATGCTTTTCAGCTTTTTGTCATGGGACCGACTAACTACACTAACACAATGTCTGCTCACAAAAAACAATGTAGCCTGTAGCTTAAGGACAAGCCCCCCAAAAAGTCAGTCGTAGCTACAGTAAATATCTTTCTTTGTAAAGAAATAAACATATCTACATGTGCTGAAGTAATGTTTTTTTGCAGTCTGACTGTCACTGGCTGAGAAAACCTGCTCTAAAGGTCCTGATGTGGCACAAAGCTGCTACTAACTGTGCACTGTTGAAGAGGATTTTGTCAGCTACAGTAGTGAGTAGTGATTAAACCTAATGTAACTAAATGAAATTAACTTTTTTAACCAGTTACATTTATTGAACAAATTTTTTTGGTGTTTTCAATCAGGTTTTCATTAACAACCCTAAAATCACCTCAGAAACTAATACAGCAGAAAATGAAGTGTGTGGATAATCTCTGATAATAAGCCTCAAGGAGGACACGGTCTTGATTAAAAGTGTTCTGGACATCCAATCAGTTTTATGTCTCCACAAATGATGTTACAGCAAGTCACTTCCCAGAATCCATTTAGTGATTCAGCCTGAGATCAGGCTGTAACCCTTTCCATATGGATTAGTCAGACTGGTGGGAAAAGACACCAAATCAGTTCTGCAATATCAGCTCACACTTATGTGCAGCGAGGCTCATTGTAAATCAAGTCCTGCTCTGTGATGTCTACAGGTAAAACACATTTCATTTCAATTTCCAACAGAGCAACACTGGGGATTGAACACAAATAATTAAGCTATGCTTTTTGACTTTTCTAATTTTTTTCCAAACAGCTATACATTATATTTTCTGTCATCCAGCTCATTTTAATTAACTGATTGATTGAATGACTGACTGATTGATATATGAACACTCATTAATAAATCGGCTATTTGAGTCATGTTTCGTATTGCTGGGTTGGTGCATAGCTTAGTTGTTGTAATTTATTTTCAAGCTGGTCACATACAGTCTATGAACTGTTTTTTTTTTAATGAAGGCTACATCAGTAAGATCATATCATTGTTATGAAAGCATTGACGACACCCACAATACAGTTTATTTTACCCCATTTTCTCTCTAATTCAGTCTTGGCCAGTTTCCACCCACCAGCGAGCTCTACCCTGTCATACAACAGCTACGAACCGGGGAGGATGGAGATTTACATGTGCTTTCTCCAAGACACATGAAGCCAGCCAACCGCATCTTTTCGAACAGCTGCTCCTGCTGCATCACAGGGCAGCGTATCACACTCAGAGGAAAGTGCTATCTGCCCTCCTCCGCATACATGAGCTTACAGACACCCATGATGGGCTAGTGTCACTGTGATTGACAAGGTAGTGAGAGTATGCCATCCCTCCCAGACAGAGAGCACAACCAAACCAACCAATAAGTTCGATAAGGTGAATGTTTTTTCTGTTGTGCCACTCGACCCACAATATAATTTAGAATTATAATAAACATATTGTTCAGCTATGTTGCTAAGTAAAACAAAGATCTTTTGAAGTGACTGCCTGAACTGAAAAATACTTCATTAATTCATCCTCATCACCAAAATGCTCAATCATCAAACCTTTGACTTATGCACATCCCCATGCTTCGCTGTCTATAATATCCATAATGTCGTTCAGGAAATAAAGGCACATGTCATCATCACAGGTATAACAGTAATACAAGGGTTTTCTATGATCTGGAATTAACCCTTAATAATAATCCCATTCATACATGATTAACCCATTATACCACACAGTTGCTGAATTCTTCAATCTGATTGGTCAGAAGGTGTTGATTCATTGCAAGGCCAACAACAACTTTATATTAAAGCACTTGTTCTAATTTGTTATCGTTTCTAACACAGAAACTGCATATTCACAGGGAATTGATTGGCACATCGTCTAAGCCTAATAATAACTGGAATGAAATAATTGTTATTTAACAAAGAAAAATGTCTAATTGCTGATACTGTGACATTTTCATAATTCAAGGACAGAGGGCTGCGTTTTGCAGTTTCTCAGTAACATGACGAGCTGAGCTTTTTTAAATATTAACTTGAAAGAGAAAGAAATGAGAATGAGAGGCTGTTGAGGAAACGACATTTATAGCTACTATAGTAAGTGATATCTGGAAACAACTTCTTGTGTGTACGTTCCACAACACTACACATATCTGTTAACAGTTAACAAGCATGACAGGTCAATCTTGAATTTTGAAAAATTGGAGGGGATGGAAAATTTCTGTGGTATAAGAGAAATACGATTCTTTCGGAACGTGCTCTTACAGGAAAATTCAGTGTGGTAACCATAACTCCACTCTGCACCAGGCCACAACACACTACCCTGTTATTGATTCTTTTTCTATAGCAACACATCCTCTCATGTTTTTTGTACTTAACTACTACTAGTTTTTTTTTTTAATGTCTTCCATGTGACCTAAAAGTGTGATCTTTTCTTCCTCTACATTACCTAAAAATGTGATCTGCCTCTTCCTCTACATGACCTAAAAGTGTGATCTCTTTCTTCCTCTACATGACCTAAAAGTGTGATCTGTTTCTTCATTCACGTGACCTAAAAGTGTGATCAGCTTTCATTTTTCATACATATAAAAAGTGAACAGAAGAGACATTGTGAAAGCCATGCAATTTTACTCAAGGGGGATTAAAACAAGGTCACCGCTTACCCAGATCTGCAGCTTGATTCTCTTGTCATTCTTATACACAGTCTTGACTTTGAAATCAATGCCGACCGTGCTGACGAATGCTGATGTGAACGAGTCGTCAGCGTAGCGGAAGAGGAACGACGTTTTGCCCACGCTGCTGTTCCCGATGATCAGCAGTTTGAACATGTAGTCAAAGTTCTGATCGGCGTTCTCTTTCTGCGGCGCAGCCATCTGTGCCAGGATGACAGACATGTTTCATTCAGTTTCAAATGAACATTTCATCTGCACCACTTCATTTGCATCTAATTGTGCTGAACTGCCATTTATAGCAGTCAGTGAACACTGTGCAGTCTGCTTCCTACACTAGATTGGCATTAATTAGAGATAAGCCAAAATTTGACAGCTTGCTTCATGGACAATCACAATATTAATGTTAAAGCTTTCTTTACTGACTGTTTTGGAGTGGTTAATAAATAAATAAATAAATAAATAAATAAAACATTTTTCCACTCTTATGTTTAATGCATACACCTAATATATGAATTATACTATATATCGGGGATCTTTCCTCAACAAAAATGGCCAAACCTTTTCTTGATTTTTTCCATATTTATTTCTGAAATAATATTTATGATGCAGGCTGCATTAGTGCACAGAAGAAGACACTGACTATAAAGAGTAAGTTGATATTCTTACTGCCTTGAGTCTTACTTTGACAACAGAATACTTTTCCAGGCATAGAAATTAGTACCTTTAAAATGTCATACTTTTCATGCCTCAAGCCCCTCTCTCTCTCTCTCCATACACAATAACTATATCTGTTTGCACTTTTATCATCATATAAGAATGATTCTTTCTCCACAGTGCACTAGTATGAAGTTTGCAAAAACTGCTCTTACGCATGTCTGTCTTATAAAACGATTTAAACCAATGACAAAACGAATTAGCCCTTACAGAATGGATAATTGCTGAACAAACTGATATACACACATTTTTTGTGGTGGACAAACTGAAACTATGTACATGCTGTATCTGTAACTAGAGTGTGTCAAACAGTAATCAAATGGAGTGTCACATTGTAACTAGCTAAATGCTACATGCTGCTGTGAAGAAAGAGTACACATGTACACATCAAGCGAAGGTGACATGACCCAACCCCCCACCTTACCCTACGGAAGGGTGGTTTCTGTCAACACTTCTGTATTATAATTTAAACTAACTGTATATTATCATTTTATTTTCCTTTTCTTGTAATGACTCGTTTTTTTTGCATGGTGTAAAACGGGAACGTTACGCGTTTTCCTATCTTCTTTTAATCTCCGTTCCGAACGGAAACGTCTGACAGAACCGCACCTCAAGCAGAAAATGAAGCAAAAATAAGCTGAGAAACGAAAAGACTCAAACCTGCATGGATCCGTCCTGCCGCATTGCTACAGTGTATTTCGGTTCAGGGGTTGAAAGGATGAGGAAGGATGCTTGCTGGAGATGTGTGCCCTGTGAGGAGCGGCCGCGCTCGCGCTCTCCTCTCCTCCTCCTCCTACAGGCTCTAGAGCACGCGCACAGGCGAACACAAGCGTGGCACGCGACCGAGCGCGTTCGCGATTATCTCTTGCGTCACTTCCTGCGCACGCAGCACGCTGGGAGGTACAGTTTTTTTTTGTTTTGTTTTTTGTTTTTTAATTTATTATTATTATTATTATTATTATTTCAGGCTTCGCACCCCAAACGCTATTATAATAGTGAATCCGCGTGGTTTATTAATTAATCCCGTAAACAACATCGGGGTTGAATGGTGGCCTCATCGTCACCGCTTCAGTTTTAATGACTCGCGCGACTCAGCTCTTCTGATCTGTTATTCTTAACGAAACAGTGCAATCATACAGGAGCTATAGAAATATTCCGCTATAGCACTGACATGGGAACTTTGACAGAACAGTAGGTTCATGAAGCGAACGTGTGTATTCTTCATTTTTTATTGGGTTGTGTGAGCTCTCAGTCTTGTGCAACCTGCAAACAAGGCCAGCACGCGCGCGACACGGCCAACACTTCTCTTATTTAAAAGCAGTTTGCTAATAAGGTTGGCTGTATCCATTAAGGAGGCTGTGGTAAAGCGCCAGATCAAATTTTAATCCATAAAACGCTAAAGTCTGTGTTTGCGGATTGTTTCACTTGGCTTTAATCCTGTCTATCTCACAGGTCGCCTGTATAAGAAGAAGCCAGTTTAACAACAGGTGAGCTGCAGTAGAGTTTGTGTACCGTATGCCAGTATAATATCTATAAATAGGTATATGGCCTTCATGTCAGCAAAAGAAGAGTTTCTTTCTGCTCAGTTAACTATTAAACCCTTCTTCTCTACTGTAATCGCACTTTTGGACGGAGAGTTTCAACAGCTGTCAATTTACTGGCGGCCCTGGTTTAAAAAACGAAACAGTGTCTTCATGGTTAATTAGCTTAACACGAATATGAGATGATTATTATTAAAATATGTATTATATTTTAAAAAATTAATAAAAATAAAAAAAAAAAGACGTGTGACATATTGACACCCTTGTCTTTAGAACAGTCAATACACAATCCCTTCAGATCCATTGTCCTTGGTAGGTCGATATGACGAAATATATCAATATTATGATAAATTATGTCACAATACACTTCTCTGAAATATCATGAATATTGTGATGAAATATGTTTTTTTTTTTTTTTTAATAATTAGAGACATTGTTAACATTTTGTACTTAATATTGTAAAATGTTCATTTTCTTTACAGATTTGTTTTTAGAACTAAAAATGCTTTAAAATATAAATAATAAAGATATGTCTAATGAAGTTGTTTACTAATAATAAATACATTTTATAATTTTTTTTATATTATTAATAATAAACAAGGGGACACAGTGGTTTAGTGGTTAGCACGTTTGTCTCGCACCTCTGGCGGTTTGATTCCTGTCTCCGAATTGTGTGCATGGAGTTTGCATGTTCTGTGTTCTCCCTGTGCTTCAGAGGTTTCCTCCAGGTACTCTGGTTTCATCCCCCAGTCCAAAGACATGCATTGTAGGCTGATTGGGATTTCCAAATTGTCCATAGTGCATGAATGTATGTATGTGTGTGATTGTGCCCTGTGATGGGTTGGCACTCTGTCCAGGGTGCCCCCCGCCTTGTGGCCCGAGTTCCCTGGGATAGAGCTCCAGGCTCCCACACAACCCTGTGTAGGATAAGCAGTACAGAAAATGGATGGATGGATGGATGATGATGATGATGATGATAATAATGAATAATAAACAAATTTAACCCTGAGATTCACTGGCATCCTATCGACAATGTATTCCCATCTCATGTCCAGTGTTTCTGGAATAGGCTCTGGATCCACTGTGACCCTGACCAGCATAAAGTGGTTACTGAAAGTGAGTGAATAGTAAACAAATTTATTATTATTATTATTTATAATAGTTTATAGTAGCTATAGTAGTAGTATAGTATAGAATAGTAGTATAATAGTTTTTAGTAGCAATACTACTTTACTGCTGGCAGTTTTTGTGCAAACCTACAGTCCCCTCCAGAAGTATAAGAACAGCAAGGCCAATTCCTTTGTTTTGGCTATACACTGAAGACATTTGGGTTTAATATCAAAAGATGAATATAAGATGATTTCACTTTAATTTCCTGATATTTATATCTAGAAAATGTTTGAACCTCCCCATTTGACTGATGGGTGTTTCTAGCTGCCTAATTGTGTCCTTTTAGACTAATTGTTTAAACAGTTAATAGCTCTGAATGTCTACTCTTGGTTCGAGCCTTGGGTTTCACCTGTGAAAACTGCATTTGTTGCTAAAAAGTTTAAATCAGTATGAAGACCAGAGAGCTGTCTATGGGAGAAAAGCAAGCCATTTTGAAGCTGAGAAAGGGGGACAATTGATCAGAGCCATTGCACAAGCACTGGACATGGCCAATACAACAGTTTGGAATGTCCTGAAAAAGAAAGAAATCACTGGTGTACTAACAACCAGACATGGAACAAGTGGGTCAAGGAAAACAACAGTCATTGATGACAGAAACATTGTGAGAGCTATGAAGAAAAAACCAATAATGCCAATACCTGATGAGCAGTAAGAATCAGAATGCCAGATTGGAATTCACAAAAAAATACAGAGCCACAAAAGTTTAACCAAGATGAACCTCAACAAAAGTGATGGAATGGCCAAAGTGTGGAGAAAGAATGGATCTGCTCATGATCCAAAACATAGAATCTCATTGGTTAAGCATGGTGGACTTAGTGTCATGGCTTGAGCTTGCATGGCTGTTTCTGGAACAGGCTCACTAATCTTTACTGTTGATTTAACTCATGATGGTAGCAGCAAAATGAATTTAAAAGTCTACAGAAGCATACTGTCTGCCAATTTACAGAGAAATGCATCCAATCTAATTGGAAGGAACTTCATCATGCATCAAGACAATGACCCAAAGCACATTGCCAACACAACATCAGAGGAAAAAAGTGGAAGGATTTAAACTGGCACAATCACTAGACCTTAACCCAACTGAGCAGCATTTCACCTCCTGAAGAGAAGACTGAAAGGAGAACACAACCACCCCCCCCAACCCCCCACCCAACCCAACCCAAAAAAAAGAGAAAAAAAAAGGAAAGGCATCACTAAAGAAGAATGTAAAAGTATGGTCATGTCATTGGGTCACCAGCTTCATGCAGTTTTTGCATACAAGTGTTATTTACTTTTAAGACTAAATGACCACTAAAATGGGTGGTCTGCCACCAAAGACGTCATGTTCTAAGTATTTTTAACACATTTAAATGTAAATATCAGGAAATGAAAGTTGAAGTTCTGTTCTATCATCTCCTATATCAGTGGGTATAGGTTCTTTTTATGTATAAACGTACTTTTTTGTGAAACTTTGTGTTTCAGAGAGCTTGTTGCCAAATGCTCCGTTTTTGTCTTAGTAAGATGATGACCGCCACAAGTCTCTGGAACTGAACTGTTCTTTCAAAAGATATTCCCTCACTTGATGTTTTGATGATGGTGGTGGTGAGCTAACACGTTACTCCAAAATCTTCCATAGTTTAATTGGATTGAGATATCTTTTTTATTTCAAACTTCAGTGCATCATCGTGCCCTGTGGATAGTGCTGTAGTCATCTTGGAAGAGACTCCCATTTGGAAAAACCTTGATGGGAGGGCACATTTGCCTCGCACCTCCAGGGTTGGGGGTTTGTTTCCCGTCTCTGCTGTCCCGGCTCTGAGTTTGCATGTTATCCCCGTGCTTCGGGGTTTCCTCCGGGTACTTCGGTTTCCTCCCCCAGTCCAAAGAAATGTGTTGTAGGCTGATTCGCATCTCTGAATTGTCCGTAGTGTGTCAATGGGTGTGTGAGTGTGTGCGATTGTGCCTTGCGATAAGTTGGCACCCCGTCCAGGATGTCACCCACCTTGTGCCCCGAGTCCCCTGGGATAGGCTCCAGGCTTTCCCACTACCCACGATTTATAGCAGTTTTTCATTTTTCATCCAGAATATAATAGAAACATATAAGCAGGTTTTAAAATGTATTTATGATACATTTTATTATTATACATATTATTATTTATGAGTAATAATAGTAATAATAATACAATCAATATTATTAATGAGTTGACCATATATCTATGAATATGATGAAAATGGCCTGAAATGCAAGTCTTGCAGGCCTTGCATTTCAGGACTATTTTATACATGTGTGTCTGTATAAAATAGTCTTGCAGTTATCTGGTCTATGTCCAGCCTGGTTGACCAGTCTGTCCTCTCACAATCTTTTAGAAACTGGAGCCAGTATGGAGGACTCTATTGAGGTCATGCTCCAGGAACGGAACTCTAAATTACTCTACCATTATCGGAACAACCGAGTCCTTACTTTTGCAGCAGGAGCCATCTTTTCTGGGCTCTACGGCCTCTGGGCCATGTTCTGCTTGCCTGGGTTGAAAGTGCCATTTCGGCTAAAGGTGCCATTCTTGCCATCCACAAAAGTTCAGACTGAGAATGTGATGAAGTTGCTTGAAGGGAGACAAGGTTGTCTGGCTGATCTGGGCGCAGGAGATGGACGATTGGTGAGTTAGAACAACATTTAAAGGAAATTTGTAACAGTTAAGACTATTCTTCACTGGTATAGATGACATCACAAAAACGTTATTTCCAGACATTTGCTAAGATTCATTGCACAGTTTGCTCGACTGTTTACATACATGCTGTTCTGGTTGTAGGTGTTTGCAGCATGCTCTGCAGGATTTCAGTGCACAGGCTTCGAGATCAACTCCATGCTGTTAGCCTACTCTCGAGGCCAAGCATGGTGGAGGGGGATACCACACACTCATGCCACATTTGTTAAACAGGATTTCTGGAAGGTATTGGTGCTGAAGATTCGTTTGATCAAATTGTTGTTTTGTTGTTGCAGTGCAATAATTACTGTACATTCTGTTTTCACACAGACTGACCTGTCCAAATACACAAACGTGGTTGCATTCCTGGCTCCTGCTGTAGTAAGTCCATGAGAAATAGCACTACTGAAGCTGTTTGTATCTGATATGTCCGTATCAGTAGCGTATTGAAGTGTAATAATACATTGCACTGTTTGGTCCACATGGGGGCAGTGCATACCATCATTTACAATTTCATTCTTTCCTCATTTTTGTGTTATTGTTTTACGACATGGAACAATTGATATGTTAGTCTGTACAATCTACACACAAACAAGTAAAATACAAAAAAGCTATTTTGACTGTATATACTGGTGTTCTTGAATTGATTAAAAATAGCAGTAGATGACCAGCTTCTGGAAATTATCAACAAAATCATTAACCTTTGCCATAGATATAATAGTTTATCACTTACCAGTCAGAATTCATTGGTCTGGAAGGAAGTACCAGAAGGACCAGATGTAAGGGTGCTAGTCTTGTCCAGTTATTATTTTTTAAAATTTCCTCTCTCTTTTCTTTTTGGCTCCATTTTTTTTTTTTTTTTTTTTTTTATAATCACAACACTTCTGATTTGCCAAGCAGGCTGCTGTATTGTTGATGTATGAATAATCTCAGTCTAAGCAAAGTAATTTACTGTAGGCCAACCATTAGCGAGTCTAAATCACCTGATCAGATTATTCTTGTCTTATTGAACATTTCCCATTTATCCCAGTTCTCTACAAATTCAGGAAACCATGGAATATCTTTCAACTTCTGCAACATTAGCACAAAATAACGTTGTATTTCATAAGAAGTGTTAGTTGTGTGTTATTTGTAATTCATTAGTTATAATAGAAAAGTAAATTGCAAACCATGAAGTAGATTTATTTGGCTTTCATTGTCTACTTCAAAAAAAAAAAAGGTGGAAGGAACCAGCTAGAGTGATTAAATGGAATAAATTAGCTGTTGGATAGTGCCATTATCCACACTTCCACAGTTCAGAGTAAGCAATTAGCCACACAGAGGCATGAGTGTCTGGGTCCACCTGAGTCACAGGCTGCTGCACCATGGTAGTTCCACCTGCTAATGGCCCAGACACATAATCTACTTGATGCAGGCACCGGGCTAGTGATCTGGATGTTTATACTGTACTAAATGTTGTATTATCCACTAGTATGCAACCAATGCACTGTTTGCAGGGATCCATTAACAGGCGTGACCAATCTGATTTTATTCTAATATCTTGTCAGATGGCTGATCTGGAGGAGAAACTCCTGAAGGAACTTCCTGTTGATGCCCGGGTTGTAGTGTGTTGCTTCCCATTTCCACACTGGCCCCACAGCTGCACTATTGGCTCTGGACTGGACCAAGTCTGGGCTTATAATGTCTCCAGTGTGCGAGAGACAAGAGATGCGACTTCCTCTTTTAGAACACATCCCTGAGCCAGCTAACTGATTTAAAGTTTCTTCTGAGATGTGTTTGTTCAGTAAAGTTGTGTTCATAATGAAGCTCATAACAAGCAGATTGCCTCATGCTATGAAGTGATAATGTGATTTTCTTGGTCATAAACATTTTTGTTTATAAGATCACATTCATCTCCCTCTAGTCGTACAGTTCTTTAGCTTTAATGGAATAAAATGGTAAGGTAAGAAGGCAGAGCTTTCATCCTCTTGAGCCAAGGTTTAGACAAAAGCTCAACTGATTACATCTCAGTGACTTGGTATGACTGCAAGAGTCATTAATTGACAAACACACTCATCTAATAACTCATGACATATAACATGATATATAATGATTGGCTCATAAACAAAACACACTCACAGACATATAATTTGCCCCCTGCTTATTTAAGAACACATGCATTTTTTTAGGTTTCAGTTTGAGCCCAGCAGTAGTTTTAACAGTCCTGGGATTCTAACCTTTCTGGTCACTAACACAAAAACATGTTACAGTCATGTTTTAAGTGTGATTCCCCCATCCAATAGTTTTATGTATTTACAGTCAGATTAAGAACCTTCAATGGTGTTTATCATCGCTCATTATGCCTCAGTGATTACAACAGCAGATAAAAATAGAGACAGAAAACAAAGCAGCACTTGATGGTGTGCTATTTTTAATTCTTCAAAATGTTGCTGTTGTGATTTTAATGATAGTTAAGCTCACAGCTACGTGTTTCACTCACATGAAAAACTACTTGAATTGGCGAAATTGCAATTGCCGAAATTTTGTATTTCACAGTGATGTTTGTTGGTAAATGAGATGCACATGAATCGAAGAGACCTTTGGCTGAATGTGCATTGTGATTATGTCACATGATGCATCTTGGTGAAAATCTGCAGTAATTTTGAAGAATTGCAAGCTCCACCGAATATTGCGGTATTTGTTTGATGTTGCGCTAACTTCTGTGATCGCAAAATCACAAAATCCTGGAGGGACTGCTCAACTACTCAGTTGTATAAATGTCATTTTATTTTTGAAGTCACTCTGCATAATGGTGTCTGCCAAAAGCTGTAAATGTAAAATATCTGACATTGCCATCCAACAACAGTCTGACCATTTCTGCTGTAAGATATGGCATTATCTCTGGGCATCTGAATCGTTCAACGGTTGTCCTAGTAGCGTGTTTGTGGATTGATTACTATCTTACGTTGTGTTATCCAAGGTTTACACAGCACAGGTTCCCAACTGGTCCTGGAGTACATCCATCCTTTCCTACAGATTTTTAGTGTTTTCCATGCTCTAACACACCCAATTCAACTCAGGAAGAGCTGTTAATGAGCTGATTAATTGGATCAGATGTGTTGGGGGAGAGGGGGTTGGGGTAGTGCAGTTAATGGGATCAAGTTAAAAAAAAACAAAAAAACACCTCAGCTTTGAGGTTTAGCTGAAGAGCCATTAATGTACCACATGGTGGCGCTAAAGGGCTTTCAACACACCACGGCGAACTGAGAGGTCTTCTGAAACTGTCATCTTTGGTTTATACTGTATAATATAATTAAAAATGTGCGGAAGGCTCGCAGTAGCACGTAGCTGAAATGCTAAAAAGTTAGCCATAAACAGCTACACCAGATTACTGTGTAAATCCTGTAATCTGCTACTGTGCAACAGTGTTTATCACGTTTCTTTCTAAATTATATATATACTATATAAAGACTTTTGTTTATGTTTATTATTAATAATAAAATACCCCCAAAGTATGCTTTGTTTGTTAGGGAAAAGTTCGGTTGCTTGTATTAGATAACGCCTTGGGGAGCAAATCAGGGTGGGGTTTTCAACAAGTTCCCCTCATGAATGAAACGAATTAAATAGTTTTCCTTGCTTCATATCTTTGGTTATGTTTAAACCAGCATCCTTTTTTGTACTAAAGTTATGCCAAGCAAGCATGGCAGCTTGTGTTTGGTCTGTTTTTCACACACTGGGCTGGTTAGTGGACGCCACCGAGCGGGTTTAAATGCAGCCATTGATTGCGCGAGAGGCGTGACGTAGGCGGTGAAAGTAAAGGGGTCGGTCTGTTGGTTTATAAAACGGCAGCGCGCACAGTGTCCCTCTCAGTTCGGAGGCTGTTTAAAAATAATAAACAAAAAAATCTCGGGTAGAGCATGGACATTCTCAGGACTATCGCTCATCAACCTGTAAGCAACAACAAAATGTGCGAACACACACACAGCAAACCGACTGAGACGAGACGTGGAAAGCTGGAGGACAGTGCGCACGCGACGCAGGAAATGTCACGGATAATATCTGACTGCACGACAGGGAAATGCTATTGTAGAGGAAAAGTTCTCGGCAAGGTATGCATGCCTTTTAATATAGATAAACGGGGATTAGAGAAACTAGGTGTGTGCTGGGGGAGTGCTATTTT
Source organism: Stegophilus panzeri (assembly GCA_024331685.1). Taxonomy (NCBI): domain Eukaryota; kingdom Metazoa; phylum Chordata; class Actinopteri; order Siluriformes; family Trichomycteridae; genus Stegophilus; species Stegophilus panzeri. The sequence continues at coordinate 20,090,421 of JANDJT010000060.1, read as the reverse complement.
GGATATGTGATGGCTGCAGTCAACTTGCTTGTGTGTAAAGCACAGTTTTTATTATTAACTGGCATCTGTCACAGATTTTGACATTCTGATGTTGGAAGTTCACTTCCAAGCCTGTGTGTTGATTAAGTATGTTTGTGTTCACAGGGTGGATTTGCCAAATGTTATGAATTTACAGATCTTGGTACCGGCAAAGTGTACGCTGTGAAAATTATTCCACACGCGCGCGTCTCCAAACCTCACCAAAGGGAAAAGGTGTGTTATTTATTATTTTTTTTCTTTCTCACACAGTCACCCGATTGCTTGCTGACTCACACCCTCAGAGAGCTAAATTACTTTTATCCTGTCTTACAGATTGACAGAGAAATTGAACTGCACAGAGCCCTTCACCACAAACACATTGTCCAATTTTACTACCACTTTGAGGACAAAGACAATATCTACATCCTTCTAGAGCACTGCAGCAGACGAGTAAGTTTCAACACAACAGTCCTATACAGGCAGTGCAATACCAATGGTCCAGCTGATTCTCTATGTAATGAAACTAATGATGTTCTCTTCTCTTCAGTCATTGGCACATATTCTGAAAGCTCGCAAGGTGCTCACAGAACCAGAGGTTAGGTACTACCTAAGACAGATCATCTCAGGACTGAAGTACCTCCATGAACAGGAAATCCTCCACAGAGACCTTAAATTAGGTGGGCCATTAAATCATTTGTCCATGATGGAGTTTCACTAAAGAGATAGCCAATATAATATCAAGTACATTGAATATAACTGTTCTTTCTGAACTCCACAGGTAACTTCTTCATTAATGAGGCAATGGAGCTGAAGATAGGGGACTTTGGCCTGGCAGCTAAGCTAGAACCAGTTGAAAACCGGAGAAGAACAATATGCGGAACCCCAAACTACCTGTCTCCTGAAGTCCTTAACAAGCAAGGCCATGGCTGTGAATCAGATGTTTGGGCTCTTGGCTGTGTAATGTAAGTTTTGAGTCCTGGATTTAAACTGAAATATGCCACATGCCATTTTGACTGGAACTGTCTTCTTCAGGTGCATATGTCATGTCTCTACAGGTACACGATGCTGTTGGGCAGGCCACCCTTTGAAACCACCAATCTGAAAGAGACGTACCGGTGCATAAGGGAAGCACGATACAACATGCCTTCTACGTTGTCTCCACAGGCCAAGCACCTCATTAGCATCATGCTTGCCAAGAGCCCTGAGGACAGGCCAAGGCTGGATGATATCCTACACCATGACTTCTTCAGCCAGGTGTGTGGTATTGGCTCTTGGAGGGGAAAAAATACTTTACTGGGCTTTGGTCATTCCATGATATTTTGCAGCCTGTGTTTAAGACCTGCACTTGTTCTGCCTTCGTCTAGGGTTTCACCCCAGACAGACTGTCTGTCAGCTGCTGTCACACAGCTCCAGACCTCCAGCACACCAGCCCTGCCAAGAGCTTCTTCAAGAAGGCTGCAGCTGCTCTGTTTGGTGGCAAGAAGGACAAAGCCAAGTACTTTGAAACACTAAGTAAGTTACTTTTTAAATAGATTTAATATTGATGTAATTTATACACATGCTATAGTATCATTATATAGTGAGTGGTGACTGTGTGATCCCTAACTGGCTTCATCTACTATGTTCAGATAAACTGACAAAAGAGGAAGAGGATATCCACAGACTGCGACATGACCTCAGGAAGGCCTCAATCAGCAATCAGCATTGCAGGCAAGCTCTTGAGGTGAGCCACTATTACAATCCTTCTCATTACTCAAGCTTCCTGCCAGAAAACAAGAACACTCCATGCCTGTATTGTGAGTGACCCCTTTTCCCATGTTCCCCTTAGGACAGTAAGCCACCAGTACCATCTTCTGGAAAGCCAGTTGTTGCTGCCAAGGATGGAGGCAACAAGCAGCAGATCCGTGACACTATTCGCATGATTGTCCGAGGCACACTGGGAAGCTGCAGCAGCAGCAGTGAATGTATGTGTTTTCGCCTGTGCTTTTGTCATGCCCCCATTTGTTGCATTGTGATTCTCTTAGAGGCTGTTTTCTTTGTGAGCCAGGTGTTAATGGATGCTGTAATGTGAAGGCTAATGGCTTTCTCTGCTTTGTTTTGATGGCAGGCTTGGAGGATAGTACGATGGGTACTGTAGCAGACACTGTTGCCAGAGTACTCAGAGGCTGTCTGGAGAACATGCCAGAAGGTATGCAGTTATACCTTTAACTCTATATCAGCTGCTCATGTTTTAACATTGTCCCACAGGTAAACTGGTATTCACTCCTGATTTTTATTTATTTATTTATTTTCTCACAGGTAATGACATTTCAAAAGAGAGCCTGAACTGCAGCTTCCAATGGGTGACTAAATGGGTGGACTATTCCAACAAGTATGGCTTTGGTTACCAGCTGTCTGATCACACAGTCAGTGTCCTTTTCAACAATGGCACCCATATGAGCCTGCTGTCTGATAAGAAGTAAGTAACCCAAAAACCGTAAGTGCACAAGCTCTGGAATGAATGGAGGAGTTTGTACACCCTGATGCACTGAAGCTAATGTGACCATCTTTGCTTGCAGGACAGTGCATTACTATGCAGAGCTTGGTCAGTGTACCGTCTTCTCCACCAGTGAGGCCCCAGAGCAGTTTGTCAGCCAGGTCACAGTCCTCAAGTATTTCGCACATTATATGGAAGAAAATCTTATGGATGTGAGTATCTCCACGTGGTGCAAATCCAAACACTCTACATGCATATCTAATATTTTCTTACTTAATCTCACAATGCCAATGTTTTTCTAATTTATAGGGTGGTGATTTGCCCAATGTGATTGATATCAGCAAGCCAAGGTTGTATCTTCTGCAGTGGCTCAAGTCAGATCGTGCACTCATGATGCTCTTCAATGATGGCACTTTTCAGGTACAGATTATATATGCTTGGTCTTGATGTGGACATTCCTCATTGTACCACTTTCTCCTGAGCTATTCCACAAGGTTTTTGGTGACTAATTGTTCATTTTCAATTTGACAGGTAAACTTCTACCATGACCACACCAAGATCATTTTGTGCAGTCAGAATGAGGAGTACTTACTGACGTACATTAATGAGGAGCGTGTGTCCACCACCCTACGCCTCAGCACACTACTCTGCTGTGGATGCTCATCTGACCTGCGGAGCCGCATGGAGTACGCCCTCAACATGCTGCTCCAGAGGTGCAACTGAACATCATGAATCTGCAGGCTGAAGACCTTGTTCATGGCTTAGTCACTTTTTTTGATGGACTGCATGGACCTATGTTCACTGGAACTTCTGTTCTGTTGGCCATGAGCCAAGTGCTCAATCTACACGATGGTGCCAATGGATTTGAGGTACAAGCACTGGTCCTGACCACAGGAACTGCTGAATAATGACTTACGAAAATGGAGAGCTGGGCTGGAACCAGAAAAGACCATTAAATGGACTTGAGTTTTAAATAACATATTTGTTTGCTATATAAATATGCAGAAATCTTGTTGTGCTGAAGCTTAACAGCGATGTTTGCATTTGTGGACATTGAAGTGGCTTCAGTGGGGCAGGGTGATGTGTAGCTCTGTATAGAGCAGACCACTGTAAAACTGTGAATACATTCCACAACAGGACAGGGCTGCATGGTGAAATATTTTTTAACCAATGCCATAGTTGTTTGTGGGTGGTGCCGACTTTCCACCCCATAATCACTGTTTCGGGGAAGGATAAGGATCCAGGCCATGTCTCTAATGTTGACTGGAAAGATATACACTAGTGTGCCATGGATGTAACTTATTGTCAGAACCTGGTATTTATTTATTTAATAAAGACAACCTTAAAATAACCTGTGTTGCTTGAGTTTTGGGATCTTCCCTGGAGTTCTGATTGCTGTGCAGTATCAGAGATGTATCATAGAGATGTTTCGCTGCTGTGTCTCCTATCTTTATATCTAAATGGCAGCTGTTGCAGATGACGGCACCTATTACATAAACCTCTATGGTCCAATGAAAGTGGCAAAAGAAAGTGATTAAATATCCAATGGGAGTAAGGAAGATTCCCAGCCACCTATTTCTGGCAAACAAAAATTGCCTAGGCTTTGTCTTAACCGTTTATGGCAGAAGTGTTACAGTATTAAATGGAGGAAGGGGGGGGAGGGGAAAAAAAAAAAATATTAACTTGACACATTTATAGTCTTCTCTGGTAATAGTTTAAAATTCAGGGCATAAGCATGAAAACCTCTAAAGTGTGATCTATTGCTGCAATGGAAACTGGACCTTTTCTTTCTGACTTATCTACAGCCTTTAGATAACAATCTTATTTGAGACAACAACTTGCTGAGACAGCAGTAAAACATGTGAGCTTTACTTTTGCTTGTTCTATCAGCAGTCCATCAATAACTTATGGGTTTGTATGTATCCCTTTGATGTTTCTGCTCATACCACTACATGATTACAGCAGCATTAGAGCCATAAATGCCCAATGATGTCAAGATCAACAAAAATAACACACTCAATAGACAATTTGCAACCAGTCACTGTTTGGTTACATGGGTAAGAAGGGGCAAAATTAAAGAAATACACAGTATGTTGGAATAAAAGACTCCCTTGCTTATACATCACTCATTTCATCTTGTTGTTTTTTGGTTTTTTTCTCCATTTGGAAAAATGTGTCCATTCACCCAATGACTCTTCTTTTGGCTTTGAGAAGGAAAGCATTTGGACCCAGAACAAAAAGTTCTTAGAGCCAACAGAACAGCCATACAATTGGCATCCTGGAGTTCCTACTTTTGCCATCTGGTTCTGTGAACTGTAAGCTGTCTCGTCTCTGATGAGTCACTGTTGTATTACTAGACTGAACCGTCTACATAAGCCATCGATCATTATATAATGCTCATATGTCTTCAAATGGCAAAGATAATGAAAGCCTGAAAAACATAAGCTCCATATGGTCTGAAAGGGGTCACATAAAGTACAAGCAAAAGGGCATTAAAAAGGCATTTTGTGATAAATTACAAATACAAAAAATAGAAAATTAGAAACTTGTGGCAGCCAGAAGACAAATGGTCTAGGTTTCAGATTTGCTAACTATAGAGCACTTAGACTTACACTTCAGAGTGACTCCATGGGGTTCCTAAAGTTAATTGAGCACTGACTTTGTTCCAGATATGCTCTTGTACATTGTAGAAAATTGCTTTTTAATGACTTTTTAGGGTAAATGTTCAGAATATTTCTTCTCCAAAATAAATGCTGCTGAATTTTTCATTGGAAATGGTAATATACAAAGATGGAGTGTCAAAATATAGTAACAATCAGCCATACCCAAATGAAATAAAAAATGTTCCAGTATGTGGACACCTGACCATCACAACCATATTTAATGTTAGTCTTTCCCAAACTGTTGCCACACAATTCGAAGCACACAACTGTATAGGATGTCTTCGTATGCTGTAGCATTAAGAATTCCCCTTTACTGGAACTAAGGAGCCAAAACCTGTTCCAGCATGACAGTGCCCTTGTGCACAAAGCGAGGTCCATAAAGAGATGGTTTGCCAAGGTTGTTGTAGAGTAACTGGAGTGGCCTGCACAGAGCCCTGACCTCAACCCAAGTGAACACCTCTGGGATGAATTGGACTACTGACTGTGAACCAAGCCTTCTTTTCTAGTGCCTGACTTCGGTAATGCTCTTGTGGCTGAATGAGCACAAATCCCCATAGTCTCACTCCAAAATTTAGTGGAAATCCACTCCAGAATAGTGGAGGTTATTATAACAAAAATGGACAAATTTTGAACAAGCACATGTGGGGGTTATAGATCAGGTATCTACATACTTTTTCCAATATTGTGTAAAAAAAAAAAAAAAAAAAATTGGTATGGTGGGTAGCGTTGCCACCTGACCTGGTCGAGTCCATTCATCCATCCATCCATCCATTTTCTGTACCGCTTATCCTTACTGGGTTGCAGGGAACCTGGACCCTATCCCAGGGAGCATGGGGCACAAGGCAGGGGACAAAAGGCATGCCAGTCCATTGCAGGCACAGTTACACACACATTCACACACCCATTCATGCACTATGGACACTTTTGGACATGCCAATCAGCCTACAATGCATGTCTTTAGACTGGGGGTGGAAACCGGAGTACCCAGAAAAAACCCCAGAAGCACAGGGAGAGCATGCAAACTGCACACACGTGTGAGGCGAACATGCTAACCACTAAGCCACCGTGCACCCATCACTGATGTTATTAATGATAAAATGAAGTGTAATGACCTTTACCTTTACTTTGACTCAACCTCTTTGACTTCATTTGCAGCTGCTGTGTAATGTGAGATTGCACCAGATGCCTTGGGATAATTTTGGAAGAAACAGGCTTTGAAGTGATTTGACTGAATCTGAGTCTAATCCAATGGCCACACACTGGGCCTGTTCTTTCCATTGCAAATGTGAATAAAATAACCATGAGAAACCATGAGAAAGCTATGAACACTGTAAGGTGTATGTGTAATGTCTGAGGACAACAAACTTCACTGCATTATCTCACTCAAAATATTGAAATGAGATGTTAAAATGTAAAACATTTGGACTCTTTAGTGTGTTTCTGGGGAGCAAGCATGCACATTCCTACCAGCATTCAGAAGGTATATTATTTATTTACTCAGAACATGTTAAAGAAAGTAAGGTATATGAATATAAATGACGGTGATCATGAGGATGCCAAATTTCCATGTGTATGTTAAGGGCTAGAAAACAACATCTGACAACATTGAATCACATACACTTACATAATAGCCATCTGCCCTTCACTCAAATGTACATTATGGTATTGTCCAATGTCCAACTGTCCTACATTAGATACATGAGTCACGCATTTGTCCTAGTTTCCTACTTTTCTTTGCTGCCTGTTTTTCAAAAATGTGGTTTATTGAAAATTGTAAAAGTGTGCATATTTTATGTTGTTATGTCATTGATGTTTATGGCAGAAAATGCCATAAATAGCAACGATTAAGCAGTTTTCAGTGCATTTTTCTAATAAGCAATTGTAACAGTTTTTCTATGGCATATTTTCAGTGTTTCAATCTACATACTTTTTGTTACATTTTCCAGAAGGTTTGTGATTCCATTTAAAAGAAGGTTTGCAATACTGTTTAATAAACAAGGAGGGTCACTGATGATACACTATCATGCAATAAAATAGCAAGACTGAACATATCGTTCCAGAGATTTACTGTAAATTCTCCTTTGATTCTTTCTCAACTGCATTGCTTTGTAAAATGCCAATGTAATGACTTATACGTTCATTTCTTGTTGCCAATAACAGTATTGCAGCATTCTAGGATTCTCAGCATGCTAGGAGTCTCTAGCAGTGGCAGGAGATGTATTGCATTCCTGTGGTACAGTGACAAGTTCATTCATGCCATTTGGCTTAGCAAACCACACCCATACATTCCCACACACACCTACCTACCATTTCCCACAGCTTCTCCCTGTAGAATAAAGCATTTCACCCTGAAGGCATGTACAGTGGCACAGGTCATAATAAACCACCCTAAACAACAGTCTTTACAGAGCTCCTTTATAGTCAATTCAGTATAACCCTATATGAAATACATCATATACCCAAGGTAGAAATCGTCTCATGGGTGGGATCAAGGCTTTTGTTTCCTGTCTCCTGCCAGCATCATTTGTGAACTGCCTTCAAAGTGGGCATGCTTGCTGATTATTGCTATTGTAAGTAACAATAGATTACAGAACTGGTGTGGTTCCCCTTGCACATGACATTCACATGGCATTCAAGCATGAAATAAAGGAAACCAGTAAGTTTAAAAGCATCTACAACACTGGGCATGCAACACCATGCTGCGATGTGTGCTGTGTGCTTCCAGAAAATTTACAAAGCCGCACTCCCATGGAAAATCTGGCCATATTAATCTCAAATGCTCTACAGCAGCAAGTAAACTATAAAACTCTAAACAGGCAGTAAGGGAGAGAGACGACACAGAAGAGAATAGTTTTACACACTGTCATCCACTTAGGATCATCTACCGGTGTATGTTTTTGCCATACAGACACATAAAACAGGAGTCATAATGTGTCAACTGTGAATAAAATTGTATAACATTTGTCTAGCAAAAAAAAAAGCCAGTTCACTGTAAAATGAAAGTATTAGGGGTGTAACACAATGTGTATCTGTTTAGTCCTCAGACTTTGTTTTTTTTCTTTGTTCTTTAGTAGCCTAGCAGCCTAATTTAAACCACTGCTGCCTGCCCTGCTAAAAAAACTATAGAAACCCTCATAGAAACCTCATTTGTAATGGTATTAATGGTTATAATGGGAATTGTCTTGGTTTTAATGGAAACTATAATGGTCCCTGTGGGTCTCTACTGGTAATTTGTTGACTTCTATTGGTGGCATGTTATGTCTAGTGGATACCATAAAGGCCTAATAATGGTAATGGTAATGGTTTTAATGGTATTTGTAGTGGAAACCATTAGCATTTCCGTGATGGTTTCAGCAGGGTGCTGAGGCAGTTACTAAGGCAATGCATTGTCATCCTAGATGTAAATGTTTCTGTCAAGAAAAATAATGTGCCTCCTATTAATATCTATATTTCTACCTGTTCAGAACACTATCTGTTCATTCCAGATAATGTATTTGTATTCAAGTACATTCCCAAAAAGTATGCAGAAATATGAATAAAGAAGTAGCTTCCTATCACCTTGTACTGTATATTGCACACCACAGAAGGCTAGCTAACATGAGCTAACTTGACACAGTTGCTGAGAGATTTTTTTTTTCTTCACATTTCACATTTATAATTACAAAAATGTAGTCTTCTCTTCCAGCACTAGCCAGCTAGCTAACATTAGCTAATGTGAAATATCTGACAGGGCATTTTTAGTTGTATTCATAGATTTTAATATTCACTGTTAATATTAACCAGCTGGATAGCATTAACTAACCCAACTAGAATGTTTTGATTAAATAGACAGGTAGCATGAGCTAACTACTAACATAAGACAGCTAGCTAACATGAACTAACATGACATGACAGGATTTCACAAAATCACTGACTTGTTACCTATTTCATTTTCACAATTTTTATTGGTAGCTAACAGAACCAATTTACAGCTAGCTAACAGATCTGTATCTGTAACTTTTGTCAGCTATCTTACAAGTACTGCGTCCCAATTTGCCTACTTATACCATGCACTAAAAGTATGTACTCTTTTTGTGAAGTTTGTAGCAAAAGAGTATGCAAGTACTAGGATATACTAACACATCATGTGACATTCTAACACACTGTTGCCTAGTTATGCACACTGTCACCGTAAACAAACTCCTCGTTGCATTTCAACTTTTCTTCATTCATTATCCCTTATGTAATTTATAAACTTCATAATTTAGAATTTTTGGTTAGTGCTTAACATTTAAGTTTTTAGATTTAAATACTGAAGAAGCATCACCAACGTTACACTCATCCACCATGTTTGCAGGTTGAATTCGGAGAAGCAAACCTTCACAAAACTCCTCATCCCTCGTGCAAGGAGTTGTGGGCAATATTAGCTGGAAAAGTGTCCACACTTCGAAAATTTTCTCCCATAAATGTTTATCATTTGACTGTTAAATTTTGATAGATGACTAATGTAAGCTACTGGAACCCCATTAGAGCACAAACACCAAACTACACCTACTCAGAAACTTTTGAAGGGCACTGACTGACTCCACATATGAGCAAACACACACACACGCACACCTTTTTTGCAGTCTGCAGAGAGACACTTTTCATTAATGTAGGTGAATCTTAACCCCACTAATTTGTAAACCTTGAAAGTATGAGAGACTACAAGTTAGAAAACAAGAGGGTAATGTGGTCTTTTCAAAAATTTTAAATGGAGGATCTGCAAGTGATAAAATAGACTCTGGCCTCAGTATTTACTTAATGTCACTTGTTGCTCACAGTCTCAGAGAAAACAAACTAATTAGCTAAGCTTAAAGTAGCTGTTCACTGAAATACTATGTTTTTAATGACTTGATAGCATAACTCCTTGTCCAGCTAACAATTTTAGATTTTTTAAGATAACAGGCAGTTGCAACTGAGACTTAGATTTTCCAATCATAACTATAAACTTAAATTGACACAAGCAATGACACAGAGATTACATTTCACTACTCTTTTGAAAAGATCAACTGTACTCAGCTTTGATGAGACCATCATGATGTGTTTTTATTCCAGAAAGGTTCATTTTTGCTTGGTTTGTCCGCAATCGTTTAATGTTTCAATGATCTCATTATTTTCCGCTCTCATCTTTGCAGTCTTTGAAAATGAATAGAGAAGAATGAGTATCGATTTCATTTTCTAGTCACATAGAAAACAAGAGGGCAGCATGTGGTCTCTTCAGAAAATTAAAATGGAGGAACTGCAAGTGAAAAAATAGACTCTGGCATTTGCTTAATATCACTTGTTGCTAATAAGCTAAGCTTAAAGTAGCAATTCACTGAAACACTGATTTTAATGACTTGATAGCAGAACTGCTTGTCCAGCTAACAATTTTAAACTAGCAGAATGTTTTCTGAGCAATATTCTATATAAACATTTCCTATCTGTTATCATGTGATTTTATCCAAAACATTTATGAAGACAGTGTTGCTGCAACATTTGTATTGCACTACTGTTTTGCACTACTGTATTGCACTACAACATATTGGATGCCTCCCTGAACTGTTTTCTCCTGATCTTCCCATCAATTTTAGAGGGACATCCTGTTCTTAGTAACATTACTATTGTGCCTTATTTTGTCCATTTGCATCACAATAAACGTCTGGGTTACGCATGTAACCCTGTTCCCTAAGAAGGGAACGAGACACTGCATGAGCTTCACGCTGTGGGAAGTGCCCCCACGCGCGAACAGTATCTGAAATCTGTGTAAAATCACGGCTATTTATAGGCCGGCCGTGGTCAGGTAACGTGACATTTCGCACGTCGCATGACTATAAAACAGCACCTGTAAACCACATCATCAGCTTCTTTTTGTCTGACGCGAACATGCAATTTGCAGGCATACTTCAGTATGGTAAAGCTACACAACATCTCGTTCCCTTTTCAGGGAACATGCGTTATATGCGTAACCCAGACATTCCCTTTCGAAGGGAACTCAACGTTGCATGAGCCTCACACTGTGGAAATGAGTATACCCACTCAGTCATACTGAGGGTATGTCCTGTCACAGAGGCTCCATCAATAGGGGCATGGCTGGCCAAAATGGCAGCCATTTAGACCCTAATTGTAGAAGGAGCCAACCTTGCTGAAAAACGTTACTGTAAGAACTCCAGGACTGTAGACATTGCGCAGTTTACTGGGTCTCGTTGACATTCCTACTATTAAACATGGTCTCTACAATCTTGGTTGAGAGACCGGAATCTATAAGCTGGTGCCCCTCATGGGTCAGACTCACAGTTTCCATAGTTCTGGAGAAGGGTGATAAATCAACTCTCTGGCTTGAGACAATAGATCCCTGTGGACAGGAATCTCCCAGGTAGTGCCATCCAGCAGAGATATTATCTCAGAGAACCATAATGGCCCATAATACCAAATGAATGTGTGCAGTGTAGACCACCCCGCCACAGGACACACATGCTGTAAGGGTACCACTTAGATAAAGCCTTGAGGAGTCGCCCCTCCTAGTGGAATGAGCCCCTATGCCCAGAGACATAACGGGACCGTGAGCCTCATAAGCGATAGAGATTGCTTCCACTATCCAAATAGAGATGCACTGCTCTGACACAGCATCACCTCAACAGTCACTGCCAAGCAGACCAGCCACTGCTCCGACTTATGCCACTGGCTAGAGCGCTGGATGTAAGTACAAAGAATCCTCACTGGGCACAGTAGGTGCAATCTTCCTCGTTCCAGTGTAAGGAATGGAGAAGGGCAGAAAGCCTGCATCACTACCGGCTGGGCAGCAGACATAGGCACTTAGGAATAATCCAGCCTAGGATATAGGGAGGCCTTCGCTAATCCAGGGGCAAAGTCAAGGCAGGAAGGGCAACAGAGATGTCAGGGCCAGCCAAAAGAGCTACCTTTAGGGTCAGAATCTTCTCTGAAGCTGACTCCAAGGGCTCAAATAGGGTGCCTGACAAACCTTACCAGAGCACAGAAGGTCCCAGGAAGGTATGCTTGGTCTGCAGATGGGCCTCATCTGTCTGACACCATGCATAAACCTCGAAGTTAGAAGATGTTGCCCCACAGAGGCTCCATCAGTAAGGACGTGGCTGGCCGAAATGGTGGCCATGTAGACCCTAATTGTAGAAGGAGCCAACCTTGCTGAGAAACATTCCTGCAAGAACTCCAGAACTGTAGCCATTACGCAGTTTACTGGGTCACACTGACATTCCTAGCATTAAACATGGTCTCTACAACCTTGGTTGAGAGACCAGAATCTATGAGCTGGTGCCCCTCAGGGGCCAGACTCACAGTTTCCATAGTTCCGGCCAAGGGTGATAAATGAACCCTCTGGCTTGAAACAATAGATCCCTGCAAACGGGAATCTCCCAGGGAGTGCCGTCCAGCAGAGATATTATATCCGAGAACCAAATTCGAGGTGGCCAATCAGGTGCTACTAGCAGCAGCTGTAGCACGATCTTGGCAAACACTTGCTAGAGCCTGTGGGAGCAGAGTGATCAGGGGAAAGGCATACAGATTTGACTTCGGCCATGTGTGTACCATGGCATCCAGCCCTAACCTTTTTTCTTTGGTGCGGGAGGAGTGAGGACAAACCACAGTGGCAGCATGTTGTCTCCTCGGAGGCAAATATGTCCACTTCCGCTTGGCCGAACCTCCGCCATATGGACTCACCGATTTGTGGATGGAGCCTCCAATCCCCGGGCCTCAGCCCCTGCCTCAACTGGATGTCTGCCTCCACATTCTGGTTGCCAGGAATGTACACTGAACTCACTGACAAAACCTCCACTGCACCAGAGAGAAATTAGGGGGTGTGAATTAAAGTACTTTGAATTAAATGTACTTTTTACAGGGGGTGTGAATGTAGTCCTCCATGTTGGTTGATAGATGAGACCACTACTGTGTTGTTTCACATATGGTGACTTCTCAACTGAGGAGAAGAATTTCAATCCTAGGAGTACGGCCCACACTTCTAGGCGATTCATATGCCGCACTAGATGAGGGCCACGCCAGAGACCATGAGGGAGGCATCTGACATTACCGTCTTGCGATAAGAGACGCCCCTAGAGTGTGGCCCGAGGCTAGAGATTGGGTTCTTAATAATCTAATGTTGCGGGGTATAAACACAGCTTTCTCCAGAAGCGTGACATTTTATGGTACACTTCTGGGAAAAGGAGAGTTTTTTGTGGCATTAGGGAGTGCTCTCCTTGTCACTGGCTCCCCCTTCTATCTCCTCAGTATCAGAGAGGGTGGGTTGACTCTCCATACAGGAAGGAGAAGTTACTCTGCGAGCTCCAAGCCTGGAAGCAGAGAGTCGGATTTGGAGGAAAGAGTGAGAGAAGGAGCAGCGCTCATCTCCAGTTCCCCCTCCAGATCCAACGGGACCCCCAGCCTTGACAGCGGCTTGCCCAGAGTCCTGAGGTTCCGAAACCCATCTCGCTTTGGCTGAGAAGAGAGAGAACCGGGAGAGGATCCACGTCATTGCGAAGCATTCACAATGAGTACAGTCAGCCCCTGCTGACTGGGAACAGGAGGTGCATCCAAATACAAATAACCATTCCAAACCGGCAAAGTGTTTTCCAAATGGGGTTTCTCAGCAACTTAATAAACATTTGCTATGGCCAGAACTTAACTAATTATTTTTAATCATGTTCTACATATCATCCAGGTTATTTGTACAATATGGAATGAACTATTGCACCTTTATCGACTATTGCATCTTTAAAGCAAGTCTACAATATCCAGGTGGGATTATCCACTGAAGAAAGGGTGAGACTTGGCCATAAGCTGTTTTTGGGTAGAATATAGAAATGTCAAAGTATAACTGATACCTTAAATACATTTTGTTTTCAATTATTTCAATTTCCACACACATCCCCCAACATATCATGTTCTAGCTGAACATTGTCTACCATCTGAGAGAGATAAATGATATCACTAAATAAGGTTTTAATCAATGTCTTATCAGCACTGTCTTCAGGAAACATCTTTTAGAGGTGTTTTCCACCACAGGTATCTGTGTAACGCTTGTAACAGATTCCAGATAAGGATGTGTTCATGCAAGACCAGATCATTTCATTCATAGTTCTACTGGAATGTCAGAGCAGCCTATACTTGTGTGTGTTTGTGTATATGCACGTGTACTGTTTTCCTACTGCTAAGCACAAGATAATTCATAAGCTTCATAAGGCTTTTTCTTAATCCACTGATTTGGCCAAAGTAGCGCTACCACATGCCCATTAACATTTACACAAGGATTGTCATTGCTTCCTGTAAACATCATGTCTCCTGCAGTGAGCCACAGTACCATTAGATACAGGACTATTTCACCTTGAAAAAAATGGCCCTTGAAATCCTACAAAAAAACATGCATGTTAAGATTTAGAACAGAATTAATTAAGAGAAAAGCACTCAATTTTATTTGCAATTAGAGTGGTGGAAGGCTGCAGATTGAAAGTAGCAGATGTAACATCCCAACAATGCTACAGTTAGCTGAACATACTGTAAAATACAATGTACAATAAAAGACAAAGAATAATACAACTATAAAATAATTACCATTTCGCTAACCAAAGTCAGGTGTGACATTTCTGTATTATAAATTCTTTATTCTAATATTTTAGGATACTGGATTTTTGATTTCCATGAGCTGTAAGCCGTAATCATCAAGATTAAAAAAAAAAAAAGGCTTGAAATATTTCACTTTATGTGTAATAAATCTAGAATATATGAATGTTGCACTTTTTAAAATTAAATTATGGAAAAAAATGAACTTTTCCACTATATTAATTTTTTTTTAGATGCACCTGTAGAATATCATGTACAAAGAGATTTTGAATAAACTGAGATATCATTGCTGACTCACAAATTTGTTAATGGAATAGAGAGTTACTGGTGTCTCATTGCTCTATGGTCCACTGGATTTCTTCTTTTAGTCTTAGACTGCAGTAGCTAGGCCTGCCAGAACACTAATAATGATAAAAACAACAATAATGTTGCATTCAGATCATCGTGACAAAGTTATGCACATGCTACTCCACTATAATAAGTTTTGTCTCTTTTTTCTTATATCAGTGAGCTCTATCAGGACCATCCTGAGGCCTACAATCTCACATTCCTGCCGTCCTGAAACCCAGCAGCTCCTGCTCCCATCCTGAGACCCAGCAGTTCCTACTAGCTTCCTGAGACCCAGCAGCTCCTGCTCCCATTCTGAGACCCAGCAGATCCTACTACTGTAGCTGCCTGAGACTCAGCAGCTCCTGCAGTAAATGTAAGATGTAAGAAAACATACAAAGACTTTCCTTGCCCCCAATATTAACTATAACCACCTTAAATTTTCATACAACTTGACTTTGGAATATTGTTATGAATTTGCAAGTTTCAGCCGAATTAATAAAGAACCACACAATAACATTTGTACAGCATACACAGAATAAGGCCTAAGCTAAAACAGAACTAGTTAGTTTGCCATAGCTTATGCTAGCCAAGGATTACCTGTTCTCTTATACTAAAATTAAGTTGATGCATGGCAGAACAATTCCTGTGTTTGAGAAATAGCTGTCTTAATATAAACATTAATACAATCTCACCACACACCTTAATGCATTCAAACACAATGACTCATTTAACATTTACAGATTAATATCAGAAATTGCTAACCCATGAAGTCATAGTTCTGCCATCCGGTAGAATCGTTAAACAGATTAAACATGGTTACAAAGACAAGAAATGTAAGGACTAGCACATACACTGTAGATTCAAGTGTCATGATCTTGATTGTAGTTGCTTTAAAGCACCAATTAGGCCAGAACAAATTGAAAAGTTTGTGGACTGTGCCTAACTGGCATAGTTTCCTGGACAGGGAATCTGTTAATGATTAAGCTAAATGTTTTTTTTTTATAATGTGCATGTTTGACTGGAATGCTTACTTACATTCAGCGAGATTGTATGTACCATAGATGAGTGTGTGATCTGGCAGCCTGGATCTGTCCTCTTAACAACTACTTTGCTGAATACCAGCAAGCGAGAGACAGAGACACAGGATGTCAAAAGGATTTGGTCTGTGGCTAATATTAGGCTGTCTGAGAGTGTCACATGAGTGCAGAAGCCTTTCCAAATGCAACAAATTGTCTAAATGTTAGCCAAGGAAATGAAAAATTAGAATGGGTTTTATTCCTCTATATAACACTTATAAACTATATGGTCAAAAGTATGTGGACACCTGACCATCATACCCATATGTGGGCCTTCCCCAAACTGTTGCCACAAAGTTTGAAGTACACAATTGTATAGAATGTCTTTGTAAGGAACTAAGGGGTCCTAGTTCAAATCTGTTCCAGCATGGCAATAACCTGGTGCACAAATTGAGATCCATGAAGACAGGGTTTGCCACAGTTGATGTGGAAGAACTTGAGTGATTTGCACATAGCCCTGACCTCAACCCCACTGAACACTTTTGGGATTAACTGGAAAGCTGACTGTGCCTCAGGCCCCCTCGCCCAACATCAGTGCCCGACCTCACTAATGCTCTTGAGGATGAATGAGCAAATCTCCACAGGCACTTTTTCAATATCTAATGAAAAGATTGACCTTCCCAGAAGATTGGAGGTTAGTATAACAGTAAATGGGGGAGTAAATCTGGAATGGGATGTTCAAAAAGCACATATGTGTGTGATGGTCAGGTTCACTTCTTGCCATATAGTGTACATTTAAATGGAATGACATTTCTTCAGGACCATGGTGCAACACATAACAATGCAGAAGTGCAGGAGACAGGACTGCACAAAGTGCAAATACCTAATAGTGTTAGACAAGCATAAAACTACACAATAAATACACACAACAATAAATAGTCAGGACAAAAAGCCCTACAACAGCAAAAGTGTTCATAGCAGTATTATTAAGTGTTAGTGTGCAGTGATGGCCATGCTCTGGTGGGTTTTGGGGATAGTTTGGCTCCAGAGATGTTTTTTGGAAACTGCATATATGTAAATATATTGACATTTTTAACATAGAAACCTGTCATTCTTGTTGGTCCTTCAGGGCCCTACAGTATTCACAATGAATTGTAATCGTAAAAACTGCAATTTGGTCGTGTGTTATTTATTTCGGATCTTTTGCTAAAGTACTCTGTAAAGGAGCTTTTATATTTGGCTTTCTTTCTGAAAACGTTTATGCAAGGTGGGCAGAATATGGAGATTTAAAATAGATTTGCATTAAAACTATTCCACTTTGTGATAAAAGTGACAAAAGCAGCTCCTTATCTCTTGATTTTCCACATCTGAAGCTACACCAAGATTGAAACCAAACTTTACTCTTTATTGCTGATAATGATAAATCGAATCGAGATAGCATGCTAGACTAGTTTGGCTAGTTAGTCAATTTCCTTTGTTATTATGTCACTCAAATTAAGAGCGAAATATTCCAAATATTCTCAAGTCAAATATTTAGAATGCCAACCATCATATTTTTTGTTCTAGGATGTAGCCACCACTATACTGCATCTATGCACACTATTTAAAAATGAACTCTTGAACTCTTTAAGTAAACACCAGTGATGATATTACGGATTTTACTGCCCCATAACAGATCAACTATTGCAGAATCTCTGTGTCCACTGTGAACTACGGACCAAGAAGGCTAAAAACACAAAAATTATAATAATACCATTGCCTGCATTTTTTATGGTAACTCACACTAATAGATGCAATGTAAGACTTTCAAACAGTCTTGTTTTCACAGACGTCTTCCAATTCGCTGCTGTAGGGAATGTGCTGTCTGGAAACCAGAATGAAATAAAGAGGAAATGTGGGGTCATTAGCATGGCTAATAGCAAGGTTGCTCAGGTACAAGGATTATTTCTGACTAAGATCAGGGACTATTTCTGTGATCATATCACATGCTCAAAAACATGGTGTATTTTATATTTTTTATAATCATTGTAACCATCAGCGCAGGTGGTAACATGGTGCAGAGTGGCACAAATGCACAAATGTAAGAAGCGGCTAGGTTTGAATGTCTGCTGCAATATCCTATCTCTGAGGAAAGAAGCTGAGTACTGGCTGACGACAAGATGGAGCGAGGTCCCATTGAGGAATTCCACCACATTCATCCAGATCTCAGATTTAATTAAATCTGACTTCAAGCTCTGACCTCTTTGAGTTCTAAAGTGAATAAAAACCTAGCTGTAAAAGCTATAAGGTTGGGAACTGGTTCATGAAAGGAGCACACTTTTTGTCATGCAGCTTTACTAAAATATTTCTTTTTCTCCTCTCTGTTTACTTCTTTCCTCAGATCTTGGACAAATTGTACCTTGAAGTTTTATGCAAATTAAATGTATATGAGGGTAAATTGGGCCCTATGCATATAAACCCAACAATATACTATGTGTATTTGTGTGTAAATATCTATCTATCTATCTATCTATCTATCTATCGTAGATATAGATATACTGTAGATAGATTGATAGATAGACTGTTAGATGTTAACTAGCTAGCTTAGGCACCATCTCTGGAGCTCAATATTTTAGCAGAAATAAAAAAAAATGGTCATATTGGAACATGTAAATAAGGACTAGCTTACAAGAGGTTTTCACATGGATGAACCCGATTTGTCATTTCCACTCAAATCATCACTCGCTTTGATGACATACGACAGTTTTATAAATCAGACCAATATTTGTTCATATGTTTTTTGTGTGCTCAAATCAGCACTCATTTCTACACAACTTTGATGAATAAGGGTTACTACAACTCACATTCATGCAGTGGTCATGTCCTTTCCAATAGTTCTGTTATTAACCAAGCTCTCTTCTTCATTCCATATTAATTTATAACCTCACTGCACTTTGGAAAATTGATTTCAAATGTAGTTTTAATAATACTTTGCAGACCAAAGATGAGCATTAGTGGCTACTCCAAAGTTTTAATCTCAGTGGGTTTCCAATCTAACTAAAATGGTACCTGTGGTGAAACTCTAAGCAGCTAAGCTTTCAGCTGAAGGAGGATAAGATAGTGTTCAAACTGCCAGGAAATTGAATCCTGCCAAAAACATCCACCAAGAAAAGCACTCACCATGAGAGTCTTACCAATAATCATGCAAATGCTCCCAACCAGGCTGCATTTCTGATTGACTTGATTAATTGCAGAGTAAGATATACAAATACAGCAGTAACATAGACTGTATTGTACTGATTAGAGGTGTGACATATTCCATGATATAAAATGGTCATACTGCATACAAGATATGTTATCAATGTAGGCATAGATAATGACATCAAAAAAGGCAACATTTCTGATAACTGTCCATGTCTCCGACTTTAAAAAAAAAAAAAACATTACCAGGCCAAAAAAAACAAAACCTAAACAACAACTACATTGTTTTAAGATGAATTCTCTATATAAATATAAAGAATAATAAAGTAATAATATTTAATTAATAAATAATAAAGAAATATTTTAGAAATTGCCATAACTTGCACTACTGTTGCGTCTTTTTAATGGCATTTACTGTCACGTTTAAATATCCAGAGTGTTGAACAGTGTAAGGCTATCAGACCATGATGTTTATGATCTTGTTTCACTCTAAGAGTGGGTTAATAATATGTTAATAATGTCATATTGTAGGCCTCCATAGTGACAGACAAATCTCTGCATGTTTTAATCCACAGTTTAACAGTTTAACACATCTGATTCACCTGATATGCAGCTGGATCAGTTGAATCACTTGAATCAGTTGAATCAGGTATGCTAGAGCGGGCGGAAATATATCAAACCAAACTATACACTTTGGTATAGAGGGGTTAAAAGCATAGCTAATACATGTGTATACAAGTAATAAATATAGTGGTTATTTGGCAACATCAAAAGGTTATTAGTGCTTTATTTAACATTCCCTTATTCCTGCCGTATCTTGTAAGTGTTCATTTCTTCTCCTTATTAGCTACTGTGTCTGGAAATATGCTGGCTAATTAATGATTAGAAGATTGAGCCAGTGTGCACCAGTGACCATAGACTTGAGTGGGGGCAGGACAATATTAATAATGACATAGGCTCAAACTAAATTAACCCTTTCTCACAGTACACTGGCATTCCAGGCGGAATGGAAAGTGACTTATCAGACATTTTCAGTAAGTATAAACAAATTATTATATAGATTTATTTTATCGCCACAAGTCTGTTATAAGATTAATCAGGACACTGTTGGGTTTCTGTGTGTAGAATATCATGACTATGTGCTCAGCTGCTGGTGAGAAGGGTGACGGGAAAGGGGAAGTGTGTGAGCCCCACTGCTGGGCAAATAATTCACACCTCTCCACAATAACACTGGTAGAGAGATAAAACATACAGCACCATTAAAGCTTTTTTGATAGAAAAAACACATATATAACTGCCACAATAAAATTATAACATTTAAACCTAGTAGGCTAGGTAAAAAGAAATACTTGTGGAAAAACTCCAAATTCTTAAAGCCCTGAGTGTCTACTTTCATATGAGCCATTAACCACTACGGTGGAGTTTGTAATCACATTCAATGCTGAACATGGGCACCCCCGAAACAGGCAGTAATTCCATTTTTTGGCCTCTGGTAGAATGAGTTAAGTTCTCACACTTGGCTTATGCTAAAGGCATAGGTAATAGGCTAAGTCGAGAGTCAATCTATTGTACAGTATAACTGCTTGTTTTGAGCAGTTTTATTCATACCTTTGTTCAACTGTGGTCAATACAGCAGGTGTGTTCCAGCTGCCATTAACCAGGGTTGTCAGGTTTCAGCAAAATTTCCAGCCCAACTACATCTCAAAAACCACACAAAAGACCTGCATCTAGGAGACACATTTTCTCAGACTTTACATTGGACACAAGGTCAATGTGGTGCACACGCATTTCTGATCTATAGGCATTGTCCACTCCATAATCCCCCTTTTCCTCTGCCAATTTTTGCAATATATATTACAATAGAAATAATAATGTACATGACAGATACACTGCCTGCACTTACACTTATACTTACGCTTACCATTTTTTGTGAAAATCAAGATCAAGATTTCATTTTGATTTTTTGCTATAAAAAAGTATTTTTTTAACTAGCCAACTTTGGCAACCCCGTCATTAACTGTCCAGTCCATGCATGTGCAGTGTGATTCCTGGCCTATTAGGCTTTAGTAGCTTGTTGCAATAATAACTCTATGGAGGTAAATGGCGCAGTGAGCACGCTAGAAAGTCAAGCAAATCAGTGGAACATCAGCTTATACTGTATCTGTCAAATAGCAAGATTTTTTTTTTAATCATTGGTCACTCAATAGAGGCCATTAGTAATTAAAATGAATTTAAAATGTATGGCTGATATACTATATATGGTGGGGCATTGCCACACCTGCCCCTATGGATAAGCCACTACTTTTGTCAGCAGAAAAAGTGTTGTGAAATAATACTTAATTATTTGTACTCAGTACCGTGCTCTAATGTATTCTACAATGCAAACTCCAAAGCTGGCAGTTTAGTCAAGTAAATAAGATAAACAACAAGACTGTAAAACTCAGTTGCACTAAAAAAAAAAAGTTGACAAGAGTTATGTCTTAAAGGAGACACTGCCATACAGTACAGAAAGCACATGTTGTGAAAATAGGATATCCAGATGGATTTCAATTCCATATGAGTATTTCTCAAACAATTAAACATATAATTTAACACTTCCAAATAACTGCTCTATTACAGATAGTATGGTGTAATAGAATTAATGTCTATTTTGCTACAGCACCGTTAAATACTCCATTCTAGTTGGTCAGAAAGTGGTGATTAATTTTCTATAACAGCAACTCTGACAGAATTTTTGTCTGTAAGGCAAATCTCACACACACACACACACACACACACACACACACACACACACACATGTTTGTATTAATTAATGGATGTGCTGTAATTGGAAAATAATCAACTTGGTTTGTTAATCATGCTCTGCTTCATATCAGACTGCATTACACCAATGTAATTTATTATTTTTCTCTAACAGCAAGCCACGTCATATTTTTATTTTTTTTATATTAAAGAAGTTCTACCAAAAAAGACCTTGGCTATTGAAGAGATTGCTGTGGACTTTTGTGCTTGCTTCGACTATTTTGAAAAATAATTTTTTTGGTGCATCATTTACCAGGCATCACACATCACATCTCACTGTCAGCTGCTTTACCAGATGACAACACTGGGAGCTGCAATGAAATGATATGTTCATTAGAGTTATTTTTATTTTACATTGGCCATAGAAAGTCATATGTTCAGTAAATTAATGTTCATCGACCCATGTCATGTTTAAGAACCATACCTAATGACAAAGGATGCCATGGTCACATCACTCTGAGAAATCTATTGTACTGTAGGAGCATTGTACTAAATTAAACTATTATGTGGAATGAACTTGTGACCCAGAATACTCGTGACCAAAACTAAATGGGGCAGAAAGGAGTACTGGAATGATTGCAATTAATATAGGTCATGCACAAATAAGGGGAAAATGCACTTCCATTGTTGCAATAACATCAAAAGATAAGTAATGATTACCAGTCAATAACCCATGGAGCATCATTCCAATGCTGTTTCATAATTGACTTCTGTTTTCTCATCCAGAGTAATGAGGCATTGATTTTCCATGATGTACTTCTACTCTGTCTTTCCATCGTAATGAAGGGGAATAATTGATGGGCTCCTTCTAATAAAACCAAATGACCACAGAAGTATGACAATACGATTTGCTCTGTTAAGATCTGAAAACAGTATTGAATCCAAATGTCATTCCAAACCTTGTGACGGCTACAACCAAGAAGAAGATCAATGTTTAATCAACTTCTTCCACCCCCCAGTTTCCATTTACAATGTCATGCCCCTATGTGAAAGGGTATCTTGGTATCCTAAAATGATGTAATGTTTTAGGTTTGCCAGAGTAAATAGTGACAGAATTGGTGGGAGTAAATCTGCATTGTTTTGAGTAATAGGGCCGGCCTGTGAAAACTAGGCTCGAGAAAATACCTGGAAGTGCACACAGATGGTGAGGAAACAGGCCGTATTTTCAATTCCAACATCATGGGCAAGTGTATCATTTCAGTTTAGAGAGCATGATGTAACCAGCAGCCAACTGAGGAGTGTTTTAGAGAGCTGGAAAATGAGAAAGTACCATTTTCAAATTCACTCGCTGCTACAGGTTATCTTTTACCACTGCTGGGATATAATGCACAGTGCTTTACCCAAAAAAACAATGATCCATTTTCTGTTTCCTCTGAACGACATTTACCTTTCTAGGAAAAATAGTTAAATATTGTTAATTTTAAGTGCTTCGGGATTAACAGTATGCACACCATAATGGAAAAAATTGTATTGGTACATTCTTTCTTTCAAATGGAGCTAAAAACAAGGGTTGATGTTACAGCTCTATTTCCAAGGCCACCAATATTACACTTCTCAGACAGGGTTTCAATACACCCACATTTAATGAAACGCTGTCCTCTCCGACTCCTGCCAAGGGGGACAATGGAAAAATGTTCTTGATGATCCTTTTTTTTTCTCTTACCAAGAAATTCATTCATTTGTCTCACGTGATTGCTAAAGGCATGGAATAAGCATAAGTGATGTTGTTCAACAGCCTATTTGAAATTACACTACTAAATTGGCTAGCAGAAAGCATGATATATTTGTTATAGATATACAACAAGACAAGATGAGGTTCTGTAGTGAATTAGAGAGCTTGAGCATTTGTGTGTTTCGTTCTTAACCATTAGTGAATGTGTGGCAGGACTTGAATGGACTAATCAAGGTGGACAAACTGAAATTAAAATGGGATTACATGAGGAAATAAACCATCCATGTCAAATGTATGGAAATTAACTTTCTTTGTCATTTTCTGAGTGATGTTTCATTCACAATTAGCATAAAACACACTTTGAAGCTCTGTTAGATCTATTTTTAGATGAAGAAAGAACATGGTTGTCCATAATGTCTATAATGGTTCTGCCCAGTTGTTATTAATTATAGAATGACTATTTAATAAAACATTTTGAAAAGCTCTGAGTCATTACATTAGATAACAATTAACCCTTAAACAGGGATGACTGTTTATTGCTGTATACATACGTAAGTTGTACAACATCAATTGTATACATATTACTTTAACACACACCGATCAGTCATAACATTAAAGCCACCTGCCTAATATTATGTAGGTCCCACTTTTGTCACCAAAACAGCTCTGACCCATCGAGGCATGGACTCCACAAGACCTCTGAAGGAGCACTGTGGTATCTGGCACCAAGACGTTAGCAGCAGATCCTTTAAGTCCCGTAAGTTGTGAGGTGGGATCTCTATGGATCAGACTTGTTTGTCAAGCACATCCCACAGATGCTCAATCAGATTGAGATTTGGGGAATTTGGAGGCCAAGTCAGCACCTTGAAATCTATGTCATGTTCCTCAAACAATTCCTGAACCAGTTTTGCAGTGTAAGTGATAACAGGAACTAATTTGTTGCGCAGATGTAAGATGTAAGATTAAATGTAACTATAAATGTATAAAGAGTGTCATGTGTTGTTCTTTAATGAATAGAACATTGCTTTTCTTGTTTTCTTTCACTCTCAAAAACTAGTCTTTTTTGATGTGAAAATTATTGTGGTAAAAGAGGAACAAAACACTTTATGTGCTGTAGGAAAATAGTACTCTTTGGGAGTACAAACTCTACTTAGAATGTGTAAGGTATCACATAATTATGATTTGCTGATTATACAATAACAGTTAGGCCTGGAATGCATTAGAAAGTCACTTTTTAAAAGTTTAAGTTAAGTAAGTTGTAAGTGAGTTCTTGTCTGATTTATACTGTATATAGCACAAAACACTGGCTGATCTGTCATGTGTAACAACAAAGCCATCATTGCTTTCCTCTTCTGCCCTTGAGTCATTAATATCAAATGTCACCCTATCGTGATAAGGCCGAAAAGTCTATGATGTCCAGGACAAAGGGAAGAGGATTTCCACACACACACACACACACACACACACACACACACAACTTCACAGTTGTCATATCTGGCATTTATAGTTGAGCATTGTTCCCTGACACACCTAAAGGACTTACATTCCAAGCACCTGAGAACTCTCACCGAAACCGATGCAAGGAAGAGATGAGAGCAATATAAAAACAAAGTATGCTCACAACATGAAAAGCTATTAAGACCGGGGATTACGTAAGAGCATGTGGAAAAACACCTTATTCAAACATGCCTGAACATGACTGGCAATGTACAAGTATGACCAACAAACATTAGCTCATAACAAAACGCATTCCATTGATTCATAACAAAGGAACTGCAACAAAGCATGGCAATATGTTTACTTAATTAAAACACATACTGTAAGAGATGCATTTAAAAAATATACATAATAAATTAT
>JANDJT010000060.1:20045227-20055679 GCA_024331685.1 Stegophilus panzeri | reverse complement strand
GGGGGAAAAGGGTGATTGGTGTAAATTGTTATTATTTCGTCTTCTGGGAAATATATAAATCATATATAAAAACACATATCTTATGTAGCTTCTGAAGGGAAGGAAGTGCTAAATGAAAAAAAATAAGATCTTTAAACAAAATAATAACAAATTACACCAACCATCCTGTTCAAAAGTTTACATCTCCCTGGCTCTTAATGCATTGTGTTGCCTTCTTGAGTATCAGTGAATGTTTGGACCTTTTGTAATAGTTGTGTACGAGTTCTTCAGTTTTCCTAAGTGTGAAAAGTTCTCAACATTGTATAGCCACTGTTGGAAAGGGGTCAAATATGCAGAAAATGCTGAAAAGCAAAGAATGTGCAGGACCTGGTTGATGTTTCTGTAAACATCTGTTTGCAATGCAATGCAATTTTAATGATCCTTCATTTAAAAATATTAACATTTAGCAGATTCTGCAGGGGTATGTAAATTTATGAGCACAAATGTGTGTGTGTGTGTGTGTGTGTGTGTGTGTGTGTGTATGTATGTACATATGTATATATGTATTTAGTTATATATATATTATTTGTTTTTTACATTCATCTGTCTATGCTTGTAGCATCCTCAGTATCTATATTTCTGTCTACATTTCTACACTGAATGCTTTTTGATTGATTTTTTTTCACAGAGGCCTTGCAGTAAAATCCAGAGGAAGCAAATAAAAATGTTTATTGACAAAAGAATGCCCTTTGACAGACTTTTCACACATCTGCTTGACAAATCCAATTCCCTTCAGCGCTTTATTTTTATGACCTAGACTTTAGTATCCTCATCAGTTTTATTGCAGAGGTTTAAAAAAAAAAAAAGGTCTGCAGTTTCATAACTGTCTGCTGACAGCAGCCTCTGTTATAATTCCACACATTATCTGATGGGTGGAAAAGAGTGGCCAAGGACAGAACTGCAATTCAAACAAAGAACAAAGCAGCATTGAGGCAAATGAAATTAAGGAATGCCTTCGGCCCCCTCAATATGTGAATGAATAGGAGGCATTGTGGCATATCTTATATACTTGAGTTCGAACTTGAACACAGCAAATGCTGAGTAAGATGAACTGAATGACAGAATTGAGGACTCTCAGGAGCAGTGTAGGAGTAAAAAAGACCAAGCTAAGAACTTCAATGAATTTACACATCAAATGCTGCTTTTTTAGTCCAATGAATATTCAAAGTGCGCAGTTCGGAAGTCTATTTGAATTCTTTCATATGGAAATGCAGATCGAATATGTTGCTGTGGAGACTGTTCTGGCGTCATGTGCCACAGCTGCACATATTATCACACTTCAGTGCATCTCTCTCTCTCTCTCTCTCTCACTCTCTCTCTCTCTCACACACACACACTCACACACACTGCCTGCTCCTCCATTGCTATGGCAACTAACTCCAACGTCTCTAAAAGATGAGAGGCTTTTATAAGGTCTGAAAGATTCTCTCCCAAAGAAATAGGAGTCTGGCTCTCCACACTTCTTCTCTCACATGAATTTTTCCTGATTTTGCTGTTGAAAGCTTCTCTTGCTGTAGATTTCACTACATTTTCCTAGACCACGCGTTATCAACTAAGCTGCAGATGACATCATTTCTACATCTTATTTTGTGAAAACATTGAGATAATTAACACAATATTGTTGTGCGAATAACAATTATAAATACCTACCTGGTAAAATTTAGATTAGCAGGTCAAATCTGTGGTGATTGGTGATTGCACTCAGATACATTGCAAATACCCAGTGCTTCAGCATGCAAATGACATCAGCATGCAGCACACAGCAAGAGGTGAGGTCTTCACTGCAAATGCATGAATGCCATTTTGTTAAGCAATTCAAATGCCATTTCCCATTCATACATTTACATTGTATGCCTGTTTACCCAGGAAGCCTTCAAGAGCCATTCAATCAAATTAAAACCCATTTCTGCTGATTGGCAAGCAGCAAGCACAAACGCAGCAGGCTGACCACATCAAGTGCCTACTTTCTACATTCCAACTGGCAAACAAATGTTTTGGCCCTAGCATTTGCAACAGTTCAGCACACATGAAAGCTGTGAAGGTACATGTGATTTATGATACTTCTCCATAGTATCATATTAACTATAAACAAATTTGGCTGTATTGAAAGAAATGAGTGTGACCACTACAAACAATACAGGAAACACTTTTTAAAGGTGTTTTTAAAGTACAAAACAGTTTTTTAACAATACACATCTCTATAGTTCTTCCAATGTACACTATATGCCCAAAGGTTTTCGGACACCCGATTGTCACATCCATATGTGCTTTTGAATGTCCTTTTGCTATTATCTCTTGCTAACTCTTCTGGGAAGGTTTTGCACTGGATTTTGTGGCTGTGGGGATTTGCAGATTCGGCCACTAGAGCATTAGTGAGGTCAGGCACTGATGCCTTGATGCAGTTGGCATTCCAATTCATACCAAAGGTGTTCAGTGGGGTTGAGGTCAGGGCTCTGTGCAGGACACTTGAGTTCTCCCACTTGAACCTTGGCAAATCATGTCACTGTCATGCTTGAACATGTTTGAATATGTTCAAACCATTAGTTCCACTGAAGGGAAACTGTAATGCTGCCGCATACAAAGAAATTTTAGACCATTGTCTGCTTCCAGTTTTGTGGCAACAGTTTGGGGAAGAACCACATGTGGGTGTGATGGCCATGAGTCTTAATTAATGTATAGTAAATTGTCTGATTTCTCCATACAGCTCAATAAGGTCTGGTTTTGAATGGGTGTCCTTTTTTGAGGGGAATGTAGAAAGGAGTATTCATTGATATTCATATAAGCACTTTATTAGAAGGTACACAAATTAGTTCCTTGGTGGGCTAGCGGCTACCATGCGGCACTCTCATCACCACAGCCCAGGTTCGATACCTGGTTAGGGAATTGACCCCAGTCACTGGAGGGTTGCACATAACAGTGCATTCTCAGTGCTGGTCTCAAGTGCGGAAAATGGGGAGGGTTGCGTCACAAAGAACATCCAGAGTAAAACTTGTGCCAGTGCGACCCCGAAACGGGAGCAGCCGAAAGAGGGATTAGAAGGTACACAAATGAGCATATATTAATACTGTTATTTTGAAGAATTAATACATGAGCTAATCCTTAGTGTATCAGTAAATAATGACGCCAACTGGACCTTATATGAAAAATACTGACATCTTGCTAAACATCATTTATATTATTAATGAAGAGTTGTAAATGTGTGTGTGTGGGTTCCAGATCCACTGCAGCCCTCTCAAGATAGATAAATGACTGAATGAAGTAGTTTTATAATGTATATGCTGTTGTAAAATTTGGTATTTGGGAATTTAGGAAATAACATTAGATAATTTGTGACAGTATTTGGATAAATAACATAATTGTACTTTTCAAAACACAGAACTCTAAGGTAAGCCTAGCCAAGGTGAGTTCAGGTAATTTGGGAATGTCTGTTGTATATTGTATATTGTGAAATTTAAAGCCAGCAAGTTGCTTTGAGACATGATTAGATTCAACCTATTGTATTGGCGTGTTTTAAAAATCGGTGTAGTGACATTCTCACAGGAGGTTAATACTGTTGAGCACATGGTAAATACTATGGCATATACTAATAGATGTAGGTGTTAAGGGCTAACCTTTTAGATTTTAGAAATATGTGTACTTACTTTATATGTAGAATTATACAATTAGATTTCATTCAGGATTGGAAGTGTTGCAAAACAAAAACACCAAAGAGTCTGAAATTGTCCAAACTGTTAAATGTACGCATTTATTTTCTGTTGCAATTAGGATTAGTGCATACATTAATTCATCATTATGAAAGCAATCAATTTGGTAATTTGGTAACACTTTCGAAGCATACATTTGCATATTTTAAGTATTAATATCCAGTATGGTTGTTTGTAGCCCCAAAGTAGTATGACATTTATGTTCACTAGCAACAAGGCTAGCAACAAGGCATGATCTAACCTGATAGGATTTCTGAGAGGATTTTCAAAAATCTTGTTTGAAATCTAGATGGGTAAAGTTAGCCAGCTAGCTAAAATTACCTAACCTGACAGGATTTCTGAGAGGAGTTTAAAAAATCTCTAGAAAATTTTCAAATCATATTCATAAATGTGTATAATATTCACTTCTTATAATAGCATACTAACATAAGCTAACCTGTCAGGATTTCTGTAAGTATTTTAAAGTGATATTTATAAATATTTATGACCAACATTTGCTAACTTGATAGGATTTTCCAGAAAACCTCTTTGACTGCATTATGGTTACTCAGAATCGTTTTAAGGATGTGTGCCACACAAGACAGACATTTGCAATAGACCAAAGACAGACACTTGCAATGTACCGAGAATATACATTATCTCTAAACAGTGCAGCACGGCCCTATTACTAATGCACAACACAGACATTTGAACAGTCTGAATCGACACTCCAAACACGTGCTCATAAACTTCTCAAGAGGCTAGTCACCAGACAATGTCTTACACTTTCTCTCTCGCTATAATCACACACACACACACACACACACACACACACACACGCATGCATAGCTGATTCATTCAATTGTACCTATCAGCAGACTGTCAGGCTGGAATAGAGAATCGAGTTATCTAAATGTCGCCAATTAGGCGGGAAAGTGTGTTAGTCATGTCATGGTTGGTGAGCAGTGTGTGACTGGCATTGGGGTTTCTCTTTCTGACTCCAAGACACACACACACACACACACACACACACACACACACACACACACAGGGCAGAAATAATTCACATCAGGCCTTTTTTTCTGCTATTCTCCTAGGACTGGTGCATTTTCATTCTAACCTTTGGTATTCAGTTGCTTTGGAACTTCACCTGCAATAATCACATGTAAACGATTTCACATGTGTAGTACATACTAATCTTAACATTAAGATCATCTTAAAAATTACACCCTTACAATGTATTATGTGGTGTGGTATGTCATATGGATAGAACATGTTTTATAGATAGTTCACCAAAGTAGTACTTAATGGCCAATGTTGGGCAATCAGCGTTACTACTGTACAAACAACATAGATACCCAGTAGCTTATGTTGAGAATCTCACGTTTTCAGTATGCTGGTTATTATTGGCACCTGCTTGGGAGCTACTAAGAATGCTGGCCTCCATGACATCCATTCGCTATCTTTTTCTGCTAGCTCTGTCCCACTACAGTTTTTCTCTCCCTCGTTCAATCCATTTCATTTTATAAACATTATTTTTTCCTTAGCTTTAACCTTAGTGTGTCCTGATTACTTCTCATGATTGTAAATTTATGGGGGCTTGTCCGGAATGAGTAATGAGGCACATACAATGCAGGTAAGGAAAGTGTTTGCTCAGGCAGTGTTTCCATGTCATCATAAGCAGCACAGGGCAAATGTCAACCTTACTCAGGACCAGTGTTACCTGTTTCTTCAGTTAATCTGTGATGGAGTGATAAAGAGCAGGTGGAAATGCCTGATGCTCATTATTTACGGAATAAAACATCGACGGGGCATACTGAAACAACCCAAATGTTGATTATTTCCCAATAACAACCCAGCCTGAAGTGTTTTATTCCTTTTAAACCACAGCAATTTGACAACAATTGCATTTTTTAAATATATAAATGAAACACTAACCATTTTTAGTTACATTTAATGTTGTGGAACGTCTTGCATTCCTGTTATCACTTATGTTAAAATTATGTTAAAGCAGCTATAAACTCTCATTTCCTTACAACATCTCTTCTCTCTCTCTCTCTCTCTCTCTCTCTCTCACTTTTTAAGTTGATACGACAAAAAACAAAACAAAAAAAAACCGCAACATGTCATATTACCGAGATACTGGAAAGCACATGGCAGAGAACCTACCCTGACTGTTATACAGCACTGACTGACACTGGAGACTCATTCCCTAAAATGTTTATATATATACATATTATATACATATATCCTTACTGAAAGCTTCACCATATCAACAATTACAAGTTTTTCTTTGATAAGTAAAAAAAAAAAGATTATTATTATTATTATTAGACTTAGATTATGTTGAGCGTCCGCCATACAAGTCCCTGTAAATAATCTGTTACTATGGAAACAGTAACAAATTAGAAAGAGTGCATTAATAGAAACCTGTAATTGGTCTTGCAGCCGGAACCACAGTCAGAGCTGCTGTTATAGAAAATGAATCATTACTTTCTGACCAGTCAAGATCGAGAGTTCAACAGGACTGTGGTTGTATAAGCAAAATGACTACACATCTCTAATACTCTTGGTAGCTGTTTCCATATCCCTAGATTGTGTTCCAAAAAGTGACTAGGTTGGTTTCTAGACAGAAAATCCCCCATCAAATTCATGAAAGACTTTTCATCCTTATTTCTTGTCTCTGAATCACATAATGCCAGGAGGACTGTTGAGGGGAATTCAGCCCTTGCTGTTTGTTAGTTTTATGTCCATATCAAAGTCTCTCTCTGGAACCAGGTGTAGTATTTCTTTTGTAACTTCACTTCATCTCTATGCTCTTTTTCTTGAGCTGGAGCCAGAATCTGTCAGGGGTCATATCAGTGAGGCTGGAGGTTAATCCACTTAGTCCCTTTTATTTGGACTTCAACACTGAAAGTCTAAAGGCACTATCAAGAAGTAATCCAGTTCTATCAGCACCATATTTCATCAAGCTATTAAAGCTTGTTATACCCCAGTGCTATTGAACTCTCAAATCTGATTAGTCAGAAGGTGTTGATTAATTTTCTATAACAGAAGTACTGAGAGTACATCTGGCTGCAAGACAAATCACGGGTTTACACTAATACACTCGTTGAAATATGTTATTATTTCTATAAGGATAGGAAAGGAAATTTTATGGGAGGAGTCTCCAGTATCAATGTTTTGTAACAGTCAATGTAAGTTTCTTGCCCTGGAGTTTCTGGTTTATTTTAAGGCAGATGCTCCATTCATCCATCAGTCCATTTTCCATACTGCATATCCTACACAGGGTCACACAGGAGCTTGAAGCCTATCCCAGTGAACTCGGGGCACAATGCAGGGGACACCCTGAATGGGGTTCTAACCCATCACAGAGCACAATCGCACACACATTCACAAAACCCATTCACACATTACAAACAATTTGGAAACGCTAGTCAACCTACAATGCAAGTCTTTGGACTGGTGGAGCAAACCGGACTACCCAGAGGAAACCCCCGAAGAACGGGGAGAACATGCAAACTCCAACCACGCACACAGGGCAGAGGCAGGATTCCAACCTCCAACCCTGGTATTTAACAAAGAAAGCTCATAATTGTTGATAAGGAGACATTTATTTAACATTAATGGATGGGTGATTTACATGACAATCAACAAGGATAATTTTTGTTCATTTTTGTTTTGTTTTGTTTTTTTGCATTATTAACTTCAAGAGAAAACAAACAGTCTGAGCTGCTATAATGCAAGTGAAAAGATGAACTAAGTTGATTCACAGACATTCCAACATGCATGTATGTGTCTTTTGTTAATTCATTTAAAAAAATCATATTGAAATCGAAAAATTACAGTGGTATAAGAGGAATTAAACACTTTAGGATGTTCTGTTCTAGGAAATTAACCAACTTCAGGGTGGTAATGGTAAATCTGCTTTGTATTTGGTTGTATCACATGACCTGGGTGGTGATTATTTACCTATAACAGCATGCCCTGTTGTGTTTTATTCCTTACTTATTGATGATTGTGCTGGAACTGTCCTGCTCCAGACTGACCTTTTCAATTTAAAGCACCCTGTGTGCTGTTACTTCTCTAAGAACTAAGATATCATTAAGGCTGCAGTGAAGGAAAAAACTCTTTTCCGTAAATCATATCGAGGAATATGTCTGATCCTCTTCTCCACTCATGGTATATAAATACAGATAATAATCATTCATATATAAGCTATGTTTAATGTCATGTAGTTTGTTGTTACATTGTTATGACCAGAGGTTCAGGCACATATCTTGTCTAGGTTGTAAGTATACCTGTACATGTGAGCTATTAACATCATGTGCGTTCATATAAGTTCTGTGGACTAGTTCAGGCTGCACTAGAGCAAACTTCTTAAGGGTGGGGGTGTTATGTCTGTTGTACCTCTGTGTGGTACATTTACTGTCTAACCCAGGTTCTGCCACCAGCTGAGAGTGAGAATCTGTAAAGGACGCAGCACACACCAGCATTTTTCTCTCAATTTCAAAACCAACACACTGTTGTGCATTGTTGAAAGAATATACTATTACTTAAAATAGTTCTAATGAGAAAGATTTTGTCATATTGTTTAAGTAGAAACCTTTATCTATTATAATCGATTTTTTGTTTTACACAAGCATTTTTGCTAATTTTTATTAAGGGTGCCAATAATTCTGGAGGGCAATGTCCATATATGTAGATCAAACTTAAGAATCTTGTTTCAATAATCGCCATACTCATGTTTCAAGTCACAAAGGGAAACATTTCCTTATTGGAGTCTGATTCCAAGTACAGTATTTTGCTTAGGGGGTTATTTGGTATTTTGAGATATTAAAAAAAAAAAAACACACACACACACTAGCTAATCTCAGAGTAATTTAACGAGAGAGAGAGAGAGAGAGAGAGAGAGAGAGAGAGAGAAATGTTGACCATGGAGCATAAATAAGCTCCGTGCTTTAAAAAGACTTCCACTGTGTCTCAACTCCAGACTCACAATTTAATGGCCCCAGATGAATTAGTAAATCCAGAACTCCTGTCCTTTTTTTATTATTTGGCTGTAGAATCCAAAAAGTGAGTTCAACGAGTGCAATCATCTTTTCTCAGCAGAAGGTCTTTTCTTTGAATACAACAAAAAAGGAAAAACAAGAGTGCACCCTTTATGCAAATAGATAAGACTTTTCATTTCAAATATATGCAGAAAATTTACATGGCAGTTTGACAAGAAGTCACTGCAGCTTGAGTGTTGACAAGAACAAATTGGGCAAGATAACATAAAAAAACTCAGTGTGAATACTAGCTAAGTGAGTTGGATGGAATGGGATTCGGAAAATGCTTGGCAAGCTTTGATGCACCTGAGTTGTATTAATTTTGATAAGTTTATTAAAAGAAATAACTAAAATGTTGACAAAATTTTAAAGTAAGTGTTAAAGTTTTCATTGAATATCAAGTGTCAGTCACTTGAGAGAGTAATGTGGGGTAAGGTGGCAAACAGACATCAGACAGAAGGAAGACCAAACAGCCGATTGTTGATTGGCCCAGTGTGCTGTCTGGAAAGAGAGAGTGAGAAAGCGAAAGTAATATAAAGAACTCAGAATACACTATGACTATAGTGTTCTTACAGCTTACTGAAACCATTTTACAGCTAATTGCGTCTGTCACTGCTGTGGACCTCAGATAAATCTGCTATCAGCCTGATATCAGACTGAATATAACTATATCCAGCAACCACTTAGCTTTTTTAGTCTATAAAAATGTCTGTACTTGCTAGAAAAAAAGCTAAGTGGTTGTGCTGATGAGGGTGCCACACTAGAATATGTAGAATAACATAGCATGACTACTGTACCATAATACATCAACAACAAGAACATACATGTTACATTAGCAAGCTCCAAGACACTAAACCACACTGGTCCACAAGCTGGTTTATTTATTTATTTATTTATTTATTTATTTATTTATTTTAGCAAGGATATCCTAAATTAGAAACAGAGCAATAGTGGAACCTGAATGCTGATAACCTATATTATCTCTCAGTAAATGTTTAATGAATGTACAATGGTTCACTGGCAAAAGATGATGTTACTGTTTGAGGTCCTGCTGGAGTGAATAAATGGTGCATGTGGGTGGTTTTAACACATTTCCTTTTATTCTTTTAAAATGTATCTTGAAACATGTGTTTATATTGAAATATTTGTGCTTAGTTTAGTGATTATGATGCTAAATTGTTGGTTGATGCTGTATTTCGGTTATTTGTATGAAAAGTTAGTGCACTGACATCTTTATACTGTATCTTGTGATATTGCTAGTGCAGTTAGAATGGTGTTTAATATGTAAATGTAATATGTAGTAAAAAAAATGTAGTAACTTATCACAAACACAAGGGATGTGAGCTCTTAAAAACAAATGAACAAGAGCTTATTTTTTCACTCAGCATTTTTTTTTTAGCAACGTTTAAGGTCATTTGAATGAGAAATCCAATGTAGAAATATTCAAATTTCCAGAATGCAAGGTGGCTACAGTATATGACACAGTTGCGCTGAGTTACAGCAGAGACTCGGCTTTGCTAGTTAACGATCTACAAAATGACAAGCACAATGGAGTTGATGGTGTTGACTAGGGTTGCACCGATACCGATACCAGTACTTGGATGTTGGCCCGATACTGTGCTCATGTACTCATACTCGTACTTGTAAAACTACCCCGATACAACCGCACCGATACCACT
>JANDJT010000060.1:20026359-20044645 GCA_024331685.1 Stegophilus panzeri | reverse complement strand
CGTTTTACAAGCAACGCAGTTTAGGGGTTCGCACACTGGCCAAGCCATAGCAGGTGCGTTTGATGACATGCTTCAGATGTGGGGCATTCCGAAAAGTGTGAAGTACTCATATCGGTACTTAGTATCGGCAAGTACCCAAATGTAAGTACTTGCACTTGTACTTGGTCTGAAAAAAAGTGGTATCGGTGCATCCCTAGTGTTGACAGTATTAGCAGGAAGGTTTGGAACTTATCTGTTCGAACAGAGTGTATATATGAAGGGGAGAGAGATGGACAGACTAATGGACTAAAGCTCTGCTGCATTGTTTCCACTGGTGCCAGTATCAGCAGGTATTCGAATGGGATTGGCAATAATGTAGGAATCTCAGAATTTTATTACAAAATGAAATACAAAATGGATGTCTTTTGTAGATCACTTGTTAAAAATAAAGATTAATAGGTAAGTCTGTTCAGGGTGGATTTTCTTATTATTTTCTTATTTGTTGACTTTGTTAGTACAAAGAATTAGAGTATATGTGATCAACTGAGTACTGTGAAGAATAACCAACAGACACCATACTGTAAAAGTATGTGGTAATATTCAAGTTCCATGAACCATACAGCAGAGGCATGTTTCAGTTTGTTCACTGCAGTTGAGTGAGCAGAGGAAGTGAGCATACATCCTTTGTGCTTCCCTCAGCACAGGTTCCCAGGATTGTGTATGGATCTTAAGCACTTCCCCCTCATTGCTTCTTGCCTGGATTTCCATACACATAAACACAGATACCCTTTGTGGCACCATTAAAAAAAAAAAAAAAAAAAAAAAAAAACACACACACACACACACACACACCATGTAGAAAATATTAAATGTTTTGAAATGAGTCAAATGAATCCTCATGAAAGTCTAAAATGCTTATTCCATGCTATTTGTGTCCCACTAATATTACATTTACAAGTATGTACAGTACTGTGCAAAAGTCAGACACAGTTTTGTCTTCAATCAAATGGCCATTCAGTACTTATTGAACATTATTTTTTGGCAAACAATAATGACTGGAAATGTACAGCACATCAATTCCATTTTCAGTCAAACCTTTGTGTTATTTATTAACTGTTACAAAGTTGGAAGCACACAATTGTCTACAATGTCTTTGTATGATGCAATATTATGATTTCCCTTCACTGGAACTAAGAGACCCAAACCTGTTCCAGCTTAACAATGCTCCTGTGTACAAAGCAAGATCAATGAAGATATTGTTTGCCAAGGTTATAGTGGAAGAACTTGAACAGAGCCCTGATCTCAACCCCACTGAACACCTTTGGGATGAATTGGATTGCTAAAATGCTCACCAGATTTCCTCATCCCACATCAGTGCCCGACTTCTCATGGATGAATGAGCACAAATCCCCTCGGCCACACTCCAAAATCTAGTGCAAAGCCTTCTCAGAAGAATTGAGGCTATTATAGCAGCATATAGGGAACCCACTCCATATTAATGCCCCTGGTTCTGGAACATATGAGTGTGATGGTGAGCCGTCCACTTACTTATCACCATGTAGTGTAAGTACTGTATTGCTGTTTGACTGAAAATGAAATTAATGTATTGTACATTTTCCCATCATTATTGTTTGCCACCAAAAACAATTTAAACAAACACAAATCCAACAGATTTAGTAGAATTCATTGATTATTTGCCAAAAATGCAGGTGTTGCAATCAAATCCGGTCTACATAGCATTCTAAAGATGTAGTTTCTTTGAATGCCGTCCTACTTTACCACTGAAGCATTACAACCAAATTCCAACATTGTTGTCATGGCAGTTGATTGATAATTTGAATGTATGGAGGCGTTCCCAAGAAGACGAATGCAGCAAAGCTACCTAAAGTCTAAAACTCATTTAGTGCTTCTGAGAAAAGCTATGCTTTTTTTTTTATTAGTGGTGGGAAATGAACAATTAGGCCTCTTGCACTAATTCAGAAAATCCCCTTTAATGGATTAGAATGGGTAGCAGTAGACCATGGCATGGCTTGCATGAGAAGATTAAAAAATATATTCTCAGAACAAACTTTTTCTTTTTTTTTTCTAGGAACTATGTTCTTTTCTCTTTGTCTCAGCCTGCTCTGCATTCTCCACTCATATGAGTCAGCAGCTTTGGGCTGAATGCACACTGCCCCCTATTGAGCCATACTCGATCCCCAACTCACATCTGAGGAATTGCACCAGACTTCGCAAAGACATAAAGCTAGACTGCTGGTTTCAAAATGTAAAGGATTACATGGAGATAGACGTTATAGGTACAATGGGGTCCAAAAGTCTGAGACCACACTGAAAAGATGTAATTTTCCCCCCTCTCTTAAAATTGGAAATAAACAGAATGTTCTGGAATTATTTAATGTTCAAGATTCTGCACTATTTCCAGGTTCCTCATGCATAATCTTTTGTATTGAAGCATATGTTCAGACGACACTCTTATGGGTTTCATCTAAACTGGATCATATGATTTTGCAAACTTGTGGATTCCATGCCAGCTGGAGTGCTTTATAGATAAAGAACTTGAGATATGCTGGACATACACAGCACCCAATAGAAAAAAACCCCCATCTCAAATCGCTTTCCATGGGGACATGTGGTCCCACAACAATGTCAGCAGTGTTAGGTAGCAACATGAGAGATGGCCTAACAGAGCCACTGTGGCATTAGCAATTATGCTATAGTGCTTATAAATTGTTAGGCAGCAGTAATAATAGTATTGTGTCAGTGACACAAACAATCATTACCGAATAATATTATTAGTATACAAAATGTGTGTAATATATGTAGTATATGCATGTATTTGTCTACCCCAACCACTCACATCAGCCAGTACTTACAGTCAGTTGCTCTATGGCATGAAGCATAAGTTGATCTGGATGGTTCAGCATCAAAAATGCTTCTGCTATTTCATGTAAAGCAGCCACTTTTCAGTGTTATACATATTCACTATTAAATTATGGTAAAGAAGTTAAAATTTGCCAAAAAGTCCACTTGTATTGTGAGCCCCAAATGCACTGAGGCCATTTCTAGCTAATTCCTTTTCAGGTCCACTTTAAGAGGATTAAGAATGGTTCATTTAAAAAGAACTATGTGTGAAAATACCCTAAGCTGTTTTAAAGTATAAAACAACATTTAAGTTCAATATAATTTATAATTATTAGTTATATAATCATAATTGATAATAGAATTGATTTATAAACTTGGCATAAACATAAGAGTTTTTTGATAGCTTGAGTTGAATGACTAATGTTGTGTGTCTTTTTATTATTTATGTCAAGTATATTAACTTATTTATCAAGCTTATTAAATGTCAAGGTGTTCATTTATTTTTATAGAATGTGTGGATATTTTTCATTTTCTAGCCAATTTAAATTGAACTGGCAGCCAAGCGTAAATGTGCGCAGTGAGGGAACGACCTCAACGCATAACTGTCTCATATGAGAAGTTAGAGAGCAATTTTTTTCCATGCACTTTTCCATGCACTTTTAAAGAGCTTGACGTTATAAAGTCTGAGGCTGAACAAGACTTTTTTTTCCTAAAATTTAGCAGGTACAGATAAAAAAGCATCACATTTTAAAAATACAATATCATTATTATTGTAGATTCCAGTTAAAGGATAGATTATTAGAATAGTAGGAAAATTTTATATTGGCATATGCTTATTAGAGGAACAATCATCTGTGCATAAAGATTGATCAAGTTTCCAGGTAGTTAACAGATATTGTGTTCTTGTTCATTAGAGGGAACTGCAGAGGTTGTAGGTTACTCATTGCTTTTAGGAAGAACTGTTATTGGACATTGGGGGTCAGTTGGTCCCACCCATGATGAGCATGTCAATGGCTGTAAGAAATCTTCGAAACATCATCACACCTTTTCCTCTAGAACAACAGTTCCTAACACCTTTGTCCATTCCAGTCCAGGGGTCAGCCGTTTTTACGCACTTGTCCCATTCCGCTTTGTAAAAAAACTGCTTGAGCAAGAGGGCAGATCGAGGCAGCTCTGAAGGATAAAGGATATGTGCAGCATCCTTTCTGCACATGGCTGATGATAAACATGAGGAAGTGGGATGTGGGTGTGCCAAGAGGAAGTCAGAGCCATCTGCGTGAGCATTCCCTTCTAGGAGGTTGGAGAGGAAATTGAGCCTAGAGGTTTGGAGCAGGTTTGTGCAAATGGCTTCCTCTGCTTTGCACGCTCAAATTGCACCTGAGGAGGAGTTTGGTATGTTTCAGAGTGTCAGCAGTGCTGAAGTATAATGCTTCCATGAATGCTGGGTACTGTCCAGGCTAATAAATCATAAAATTTGGCTGATTTGAGCCACAGAATGATATTAACTGTTGACATGCATGCCAGGCCAGTAAGATGCCAGCTGTGTAAATGGATTTTGTTATGAATGCACAGCTAGAGAAGATAAAATGGAAAAAGTTATGAATTCCTCAGCCAGCACAGCAGTACATCCATTTCACAATCTCCATTTTCTCTATCACACACATCAGATCAAAAGTTGACCAGATACAACAAGCTTTGATGGAAATTACACAATTGCACCACAAACATTAGCTTATTAACATGTTTTTTCTTGCGCTCCAACCCAACCGACAAGAATACATTTCAGCATGTTCTGGTATAAAATAGAAGAAAAATGCAGAAAATATTCATTTTGATCTCATAAGCTGTATGAGTACTTTGTATAAAATGCTGTTAAAATATGGATGAAACACAAAGCCAAATGTACCTTTTGTCTCAAAAATATGGGCTTTATCACAGGAAGTTCAAGGACAGAAAGGATTGTGATTATTGGGTAGCATTTGACTAATGATAGGCTTTAAAACAAGGCTACAATTAGCATCTTGTCATTTGGAGTAGCCTTTGGGTGGATCTAGCTGCTGACAGTTTGATAAAGCTCAGTACTGCAAGGTATATTTAAAGCTTCCTTGTTTTGCATCATATTAGGGTTTTGTTTACATTAAATATCAAGTTCAGTCAGTTTCATCAGATTTTGGTTTTGGGTTTTTTTTTTTAACTTGTCTTCCCATCAACCTGTTTATTTTCTGTTTCATCCAATGAAGCGTGTTTCAACCAGAAATCAGAAAATTGCATCTAAGCCTGGGTTAAACAGGAAGTGAGAGATAAGCAAAGGCGAAACTGTGATATAAACCTGGAGGCTGCAACACTTATATACAGAGCTCACTTTGGAGATCTAAAATCGCTTGTTATCAGAATTATGGAAGCATTTCAATGCCAGAAAATGGGAGTGGTGATTCAATAACAGACAAGGCGCACTTGCAACCTCCAGCCCTACATTTAGTGCCTGTTTCAGTGAAAGTGATGAGAGGGTCTTTGATGTAGGCAACAAAATTACATCACATGCTAATGGTCACACTGAGGATATGTCCAGCTTCAAGTAGGTATATGCAGTGACTCAGTAGTGGACTGGAAGTCGACAGTGAACATCCACAAATAGAAACTCTCTCTCTCACCTGAATAAAGGCAATCAAGCAGTTTTATGTTTCATCACACTTCTGACTATTAAAATAATAAGTGCTACATTTTGGGAAATTATATTTTTAAAAAATCAGTATGTGATTTGATACAAATTGAATCAGAGATAAGAATGAACACTTCACTAGGTTAGCCTGGAGGAGAAGAATTTACTGAGCAGTGCATAGTCAGAACAAATATTTACTGTAGTGTCATATAGTATAGCACATCTTTCCTATTAGACTATTACAGTATAAATTGTGCAATGTTCAAGGAAAGGGTATAACATTATATTACCTCTCAATATATTGGATTGCATAATATAATAAATCAATAAATAATAGACAATAAATCCTGTACTCACCAGCCATTTTAATATTACCAGTGTTACACCTGCTCATTATGCAATTATCCAATCAGCCAATCACATGGCAGCAGCGCAATACACAAATTCATGCAGATATGTGACAAGCGCTTCAGTTAATGCTCACATCACACATCAGAATCAAGAAAAAGTGTGACTTTGACTTTGGCATAGTTGTTGGTGCAAGGCCCTAACCCTAACCCAAGGTTTCAGTGTCTCAGAAATCTCCTGGGATTTTCACACAGCAAAGCTTGGTTGATGAGAGACATCAGAGGAGAAGACTGCTTGACAGGAGATTCATATAACCACTCTTTACAATCGTGGTGAGCAGAAAAGCATCTCAGAATGCACAAAATGTCAAACCTTAAGGTGGATGGGCTAGACTTTTAGAACATACACACTGGGTTCAATTCCTGTCAGCCAGGAGTAGAAATCTAAGGCTATAGTGGGCACAGATTCATTGAAACTGGACAGTTAATGATTGGAAAAATGTCGCCTGGTTTAATCCAGCTTTTCATGGATACCAGGAATACTATGATAGAAAATGAATCCTCTGACCAATCAGATTTGAGAGTTCAGAAGTGCTGTGGTATTACTGATTTTATTTAATAAGTATTCCTATTTTTTTTTTCTCTGTATCTACATTTGAGGCCTTGTGTGTGTACATTTGCTGGTATTGAAATGAACTGCATTGACCCTTCATAATAAATAAAAAGAAATACTCATTACTCA
This sequence comes from Stegophilus panzeri, assembly GCA_024331685.1. Lineage (NCBI taxonomy): Eukaryota > Metazoa > Chordata > Actinopteri > Siluriformes > Trichomycteridae > Stegophilus > Stegophilus panzeri. The sequence continues at coordinate 20,038,056 of JANDJT010000060.1, read as the reverse complement.
TACTTATAGAATCCCTCTACAATAATCTGTTTGTGGTTGATGAATTTCTGATAGGAACATCAAATTATATGATGCTTATGAGTGTGGGAGGAGTTTTTTTTTTTTATTCCTTAGGAGAGAGAGAATCTTTGTTCCTTATAGTAACTTATCTTGTTGGCTTTTAGAACTGATGGGCATAGTGACAGGAATGCAGTCTCATGCCAGTGTATAATTTGGAGCGAAGCCATTAAACCAGGCTGATACTAACAGTCTCCATTTAGCACCCAGCGAAATGTGGACAGAAATTTTAAGATGCATTTTGGTTACCAAACATGATTCCCTTCTTTGAACAGATTTCAACTTTATCATTATTTTTTCAGTAGATGATTTTGATCCTGGACTTTATTGCATTATTTGTGCAGTATGCAGTATATAGCATAATATATAGCATAACTGTCATTCATCTCTGTGTGAATCATCTTTACAAAAATACTGATTGGGTGATTAATAATTATTTGATCATAATATCCAAGGTACACCTCTTAAAGCCTGAATCAATCTTTCTTGTGATTACTATAGTACTGCTTGTTCTGCATGCAGTCTTAAATATGCCAGCTGACATTTAGAGCAGTTCTGTGTGCTTGGGGAAATATTGTGGTCATGGTAATTTATAAATCCTATAAACTGCGATTCTGAAAGAGATTTATGAGTCATAGAATGTACACTGCATTATTATTCACAGACCTCTTTCTCAACTAAAAAGAAATTTGTGCAGGGCCAGTTTTTACACCAAATTGGTGTAGCTTTGGAGCAAAGTTTTGGGTGGAAAAGCAATTCTGTGGATAGTGGGTTTATTGGACTAGTTTAAAAAGTCATCAGAATTCAATTTAATCAAACCAATGCAACTGTATAGCAAACACAGGCCAAGTCTAACATTGTATCATAAGTACGTGTCCCAATGGGGTACCAAGGCTAGTGATCATTCATTCTATTTGTTTCTCCTAATATACTGTGAGATCTAAATATTGAAGCAAATATTTCAAAGATTGGGGTAAGGAAAATGGGAATATAAAGTGCATAATGGCCTTACTGAGAGAAGATTAAAAAGCATATTGCAGCTCCTGTACAGTACATTAGAAATGCATGTGCACCAAAGAAAGAAACACAAAAATGCATCTCCTTTTTCCTGAATATTTTGGGCTAGTTTACATTTTTTTTTAATTTTTCAGATATTGTTAGGGTGAAAATTTTGCTGAGACCTGGCATTGCTGGAGGTGTGTAGTACACGGAATAGACTTTGTGAAAAGGTTCAGTCGTGGGGCACTGCAAGGTTTTTGCAGTTATTAGTTCTGCACCATGACTCGAGGCACGAGGCACATGTCCCAGTTAACTAATTGAGAATCGAGATCAGTGCCATCAAACTGTCCATAAAAGAACAAAGACTGTTCATCAGTAAGAACAGGCATCAGTGCAAGTACAGTGAAGGAGGGAATTGTTTTGTCAGAAATTCATTTCTGGACAAGTTTATTGTGATGTTATTGATTTCATCAGGCTATATAAGAAACGAAAAAGGAGACATCATGTGATGGATGCTGCTGTGCTCTGCTACACTCTCATAATTCATTTCTTCATTGACAGATACAGTGGCTGCAAAAGTATAATGGCATGTAGGAGAAAGTTTGCTCTCCTATTGGAAAATGACACCAGGTGGACAGGTCCACGAGATATATGGCGCTATCCCACAGAACTGTTGAATTCTTTAATGAATGATTTCTGATTGGTCAGAGAATATAGATTTTCTATAACAGCAGCTTTGTCAGTCAAGGGTGTACTGTATATTAATGATGATATGTTGTCATTTCTATAGTAACAGCTTACACAGGAACATACTATATATGGCAGACGATCCACACAAATTGATTGAAAACATACAATTGTTTTTATATCTTGATGTTTCCTGTGAGGAGACTTTTATTCAGCATTTTTGGAAGGAGTCTCCAGTGTCAGAGCTTTGCAACAGTCAGTCCTTAAAGTTTTCTGACAGGAAAGTCTCTAGGACCGAGAGCTAGTTGCAGTTTTGAGGTAACATAACTTTTTTTTTTTTTTTTTTTTGTATTATCAACTTCAAAAGAGAGAAATGGAAAGGCTGGTGAATGAATTCCACAACATTAAATATAAATATAAAAGGATAAAAGTGCAACACATTTCTTTAATACAAACAATTGTAATTGTTGACAAATCACTGCAGTATAAGTGGAATAAAATACTTTGGAACATGCTGTGTGTAGCATCACACCACACCATTATTGAATATTTTCTTTTACCAGCACATCGTTAAGTCTTTTATGCCTCAAAAAATTGCAATTTTGTATAATTTCATAAAATATTCATTATGAGCAATGTTATGTACTTTCTAAATAAGTGAAATAAATGAATTGAAATTCCTAATAAATGCTGTGGTATAGATTCAATTTGCAATTCTACCTGTGACATACATTTTTTGTAACCTCAGTGTGCGCATACTATACTTTTCCCCTGGCACAGTTCACATCAAACATAATAATAGTAAAAAATAAAAATAAAAGAGGAATGGCTTTTTCAAATATTTACTATTTTCCACAGAGCTGTAAAAGGTTTGGATTTTCCATTAGACTAATGACATTGTGTCACACTGCGATTTCTCTCCTCGGCCAGCTCTGTTGCCATGGCAACTTTAGGCTGTTTGAAGTCTACGTTCAAAAGATAACTACAACATTGTAAAGGTCTGCACATTCCAGTGTTGATTTATCTGATAAATTATATAACCATCTAACAAGAGTCAGCATTTCTATGTGTATGTGTGAAAGCACTTGGCCAGATGAGGATTGGAGTGGAGTGTGTGGCATTCATCTCAGTGTTGGGTGGATACAGTTTAGCTGTGGTGTTACTTCCTGTGGGCTGCTACCTGCCTTCTCATTTTCTCACCTCAGCTGCTTTGACTTATTGCAATGGAATGTCAGATTAAGGTGTGCCTTTCCACTTCCAGCAAGGAGACGAAGGAGAAAATTGCCTTTGTGTGAGTGTGTAAGGAAGCCACATCCTAAACAAACGATAGCCTGAATCCACACACCTCTCTCGCTGACACCTTAAGGGTCAGATCCCTGGCTAGTACTCAAGTTTTGTTTTCTTTGGACAGAAGACGCTTCTTACAGAGGAAACTGCAGCATAGCCCACTGTATGCTCTCCACCCTCGTGTTAACGCTGGCCAGTTAAAATAAATGCTTTTTGAGCTCAGGCCAACTTGTGAACCCCCGTTGGGGGACCAATGTTCTGTACAGAATGAAATCAGCGTACCACTTTCTGACAAGACAAACACAAAGTGCGATCTCTTTCGCAGATGCTGTTCTAACGTATATGAATGGTGCTCTGACCAGAGGAGCACACGATGAAAAAATTAAAGGAGAATTGAGCAGTTTCCAAGAATTCTTTAGCACTTCTTTGCACTGGCTTGCAGATGTGTGGAAAGCACTCACACTTGTTTGCTCTTCTGAGTCACAGGCAGTCGTCACATTTGTTTTATGAGTTTCTTGAGAATCTACCGCACTTTAGGGTGTAAATCAAATTCTTACAGTATGTGTTAGAACATATTTTCACCTGTCAGAGTGTTATCCACTATCCAAATACGATGGCGCACAAACCATTAGTGTGTATGATTCTGTGCTAGAACAAATCTCTCTCTAATCAAAAACCACTGAGATCTGAGGTGTTAGCTGGTACTGACACGAAGCAGAGGGCTGTACCCATCCTAAAGTTGATGATTTTCCTATAACGGCATATCCCAAAGTGTTTCATTCTTCTTATATGATAGCAATTTGACAGTGATTACAATTTGCCAAAGATTACAATTTTTGGATTTATTAATAAATGATACAGCTTGCATTTTAACAATTTACATTTACATTTAGTGAACATCTGTAAGACAGGTTATTTCCTGTTATCTTTTCTGTTACTCTCTCTTGAAGACCACAAAATGCAGCTTGTCATGATACCAAGAAGCTGATAGTTTCAGTTTTACCTCTAGCTGTTACAAATTGCTGCCACTGGAGGCTCCTTCTATAAGTGTAAAATAATATGAAATATATATTAAGAAATTAAAGAAATTAATTGTATCAATGATTATATGTTTTTATTTGTTAAATAACAACATGCATTTTTAATCTGTTCATCAGACATAGATTATGTGGAGCCATACAAGACCCTGCTGTTACTATAGAAACAAAAGTGCATTAAAATAAAGCTGTGATTCGTCCTGCAGCCAGCTGTTATACAGTAGAACATTAATCAACACCTTCTGAACAATCAGATCACAATTCATCAGTGCATGTGGTATCAAACCCTGTAGCTCATAATCACAAGGTTTTGACAGATTGTGTCATGGAGTCATGTGTCCTAGTAATGTGTCCTAAATTAAGGCCTCACAGACATTTCCACTCCTGTGTCCCTACAGCACACTGTGTTCTTCACTACACTGTTCAGCAATGTATGTGAAATACAGATGTGCAGGCTTGGGTCAGTAGCCACTGAATGAGTTTTACAGGACATGCTATTACTATCACTCAAAAACATGAATGTGCATATTTGTGTGTGTATGATCCCCCAGCGTCCCATCCAGGCTGTATTCCTGCCTCGTGTCCAGTGCAATCCATGGTCTAGAAAAATCAGGGCTTATTTTTTAAATATATTGTAGATACATTTATGTATCAAAAACATGCTCTGATTTTTCTGCGATATTACACTCTGATATTTCTGATATGTGATGACTATCGATGGGAGACAGCAAAGCTCAAATCAACTAAAGTAATTAGTTTCGTTATGCAAGTGCTTTAAATAAGCACTGAATCTCGTGTCATGCTGCAGTTTCCAGTCTTTAACAATTTTCTATCTTATCTCTCAACTGCCAGGGCCTCCACTCTCTCTTTCCCTGTTTATAGATGTCGTGAAAATGCCTTGCACGCAGGGAAGTGTGTTTTCCCAAGGAGTCTTTATGCCCTGACTGGGCTAGAAACAGGATATGACAATAAAAGATTAGCAGGTGCCCTTCAGTTAGTACTCAGAACCATTCTGATAAAGTGAGGCCTCTTTTTGTGTAATTTTTCTTTGTGTAGTGCTTCTATGTTTGTAAGATTACTCATTATTGCTTATTATGTACCTGGGCATCTTTTCTTTAGCCAGGGATCACTTTAACTACAAAATAAACACCACAGACTCCCTAAGTACAGATTTATTTTATGGACATAACTCACCTATTCAAATACAGTGCCCTCCACTAATATCGGCACCCTTGGTAAATATGATCAAAGATGTCTGTGAAAAATTGTCTTTGTTGTTTAACTTTTGATCAAAAAAATTCACAAAAATACTCTGCTCTCATGGATATAAAACAATTGCAAACACAATAATATATATATATATATATATATATATATATATAGAGAGAGAGAGAGAGAGAGAGTATAGCAGCAGTGGGGAGCAGATACATGCAGGGTTTTTTTAATGGTCTAATGTATCAGTACTAATTGAATAAATATATATACAGTTATTGCACATAGTCATGTAATAATAACATTGCACTTGTTGAGTGAGGTCATACTTTTCTTCAGTCTTTAGTTGGTACGTCAGTCTTAGACCATGGTAGAGTTAAAGTGACGATAGTGCAGTTGGGGGTTATGATCATGTCAATATGGACTGTCAGATTCTTGCATCCCTAACTGTTCGGTCTGCAGTTTTTTTTTTCCCAGAGGTGTCTCATTTGACATTTTCTCAGCTCCTACAGCACTAAATTCTACAGTCACTGACTTTTTTATCCTGTTTCCTCCACAAAACGTGCTCCTCAACACTCCAACCAAGTGCTGTTGTCTAGCCTCAGCGTACAATGGCCCATTTCACAGTTTAATCATTAGCCTACAGGTGCTAATTTACAGATACACTAAAGTCTATTTGTGTTTATTTGGAGACGATTTATTGTAGTTAAAGATTGCCACCGGATTTCCTGTTATGTCTTGAGTCATAATTCAAGAAAAAGTAAATTACTGACACTTTTTCCTTTAAGGAACAAACAAGCAAAAGTAGTATAGGGCTGGGTTGTTTAATCAGTGTAGTAGCTAAATATGGCAAACAAACAAAAATATGGCAAAAATATTTCTACACTGTGAAATTCACCTTGATAGTTTGATTTTGTAAGCGTAAGCAGATGAAACATCTGGAGAATTAAGTTCTAAGGCTGTTGCATAGGAAGCTCTGTGAAAGCAGCAAAGGGGGTGTGGATTGCAGAGGACGTGGGTGGGAATGGGGGATGGTGGGGGTTGCATCCTGATGGAAAGCTCTGGGAAAAGTGTGGCGGGGGCTTCCTACCGGAGAGATCACAGCTTGGAGAACAATACTGTGAAAATCTGCCAACACCCACAGCAGGTCCCTGTGGAGTAAACCATCATCCATCAACACTGGGACGTTCTGAGACAGCATGTCCAGCGCCTTTACACTGTGTGAACGTTCGCTTTTACAGCTGATCTCAGATCGGTTTTAACTGCGAGCTACAAATCAGTGTCAGGCTTTACAGTCAGTTCTTCACTGCTAGAGCTTTCAGAGGGTGTGAACCACATTCACCAGCTCTAATTAAACACGTTCGATAAGCCTGCGGAAAAGCCTGACACCGCTGGCAGGAAATCTCACCCTGCTGCATGTGCTGGAACTGTGATAAGCACATGTTCTATGAGTATAGCCTTAATGTAAACACTGTTAAACAGAAAACGTGTATCTTTTTTTATGAGAAAGTGTTTATTTTTATAGTGTCAAGTTTAATAATTGGGGTGAAATGGTTTGATAACTGCAAAATCCAATATCTTGCTTTTGGTGAAGCCTTCTATCACAGCAACAAGGTTTTAACAAAGACTACTGCTTTTGCCTCCCTGATGCAAAAAAATAGAAACCATCACAGAAATTCTAATGGTTTCCATTACAAATACCATTACAGACAATCAGCTGTTAACCATTAAAACCATTACCAAATGGTTTCCATTACGTAGTAGGCTGTATTAAGAATGTAGTTTCTTAAGGGTATCCACTAGACATAACCTGCCACCAATAGAAGGCAACAAATTACCAGTAGAGACCCACAGGGTCCATTGCAGTTTCCATTTAAACCAATACAATTCCCATTATAACCATTAAAAACATTAGAAGTTCTATGAGGGTTTCTATTGGTGTGTTTTTTTCAGCAGGGCTGTTTGTGGCTGATCAGTTTTACAGCTTGCACATGTAACATGAAGACAATTACTAGTTTTGTGTTTTTATAATAACTGATTATTTTTATGGATCCTGGGTTCACTTTTTGTGAATATACTGTTTTGTTCATTCTCTGCAAAATCAGGTATTGGCTAGGCATATTGTGATGATGTTGCTAAATGCTAGACTAATGCACTTGCATAATCATGAGTAAATAGACAGAAAGTCAGCACTTTTGATAAACAGAGGTAACATTTTGGTTAGCAAACAATAAGGCAAATATTAAAATGTGTGGTATGTTCTTTTAAAAGCAAGCTCTTTAAAAATAGAATATTTCAATTAAAATTTTCTAATGTTAAACGTGTAAATATCGCAGCTCTTTTTATTGCCTTCAGGAGGTGGGGAAAAAAGGTACAGAAAAAATATATATCACAAATGGGAGTCGAAGGCGGACACAATCACAGACAATTTATTAAATAAAGTAAATAAAGTATACTGTGGCTATGTGGCAAAAAACATATGATACTGTGGCACACACAGCAATGAATGGCAATACAACAGAAGCTTGACAATGCAACACTGAAAAGCTAGAACTTAAATTGTAGTGCTAATCAAGGTGAAACAGGAAACAGGTGTGAGTGATAGTGACATGTGACGTGCTGGGGCTGAGGGGTAATGTAGTCTGAGCCCCTTTGGTGCTACCATGACAATATACCTAAGTGTAAGTATGAGAACTATGTATAATATTTTGCTAAACAACATATACCTATATAGTGAAAGCTATATAAAATGTCCATGCTTAAATGTGTGGCAACTCTAGTAATCACAAATCACAGGTTTATATTAATACATTCATGTTGTCATTTCTACAGTAACAACTAGCACAGAGACTGGCTGTGGTTAGAAGACGTATAAAGCACTTCGGTAATCAACATAATTGATTGTTGTACTTCATTCCTTCACAGACATGAAATTTAAGGAGTAAAAAAATTATTTTAATGTGACTAAGTGAAAGAACATGTTAAAGAACATTTAATTTTCTGATTAAATATAAAACCCGTTAAATTATGTGTAAGTATAATAACAAAGTACAGTTAAATATATCCCTGAATATGTTATATACCATCATACTGCCACAACCTTATGCAAACTGAATTATTGTTTAACATCATCTCATTTGTTACCTAGTCCCTAACATTTTTTTGGCAGTGTATACTTTTTTTATTTTTGAAGGAATAAGTAAGTAAGTGCTACACAGACAATAAACCTCTTTAAAGCACTACACTACTGAATGGAGAACATTGATGTGACCTGCATTATAAATGGTTCCAGGAGGTTTAAACACATGCAAATAACTGAAGTTTGAGAGGCAGACAGAGAGGCTAAGCTCATGGGTATCCTTTGGCTTAGAACAGTTTCCATGCCTTAAGCACTGCACTAATTTATTTTTATCCCAGTGCTCCATGGACATATGATTTGAAGTTCTAACTCCATGTTTCTGTCTTCAGAGTGCAGGTGATGACATTAGCAGATTACCTTTACCTCTCACATCATACTTGATAAGTCATGCAAAAGTATGGACATTAATGGCAGTCATACTAACTCTCTTCTGGTTAATTAAGCTCTATTTTTTGTTTGGCGTGTTAATCTGCTAACTGAGGCTCTTTGCTAGCCAAATGAAGGGGTCATGGGACAAAGAGTTTGATATTCACAAGGTATCCTAGCAATGATGAGTTTAACGATAACATCTCAATTTTCCTTTCTGAAAATTCTCACATTGCAAAAATAGAATCGGATATGTATAATCAGAACAACTTCCTCCAAAGCCATCTTTTGTCATGTGTAAATGTTTAAATTTGGTCACCCAGTCTCACTATTGTCCTCTAAACCGGTTCTGAAAGGAAGGATACAGTGACTGGAATTTGCTTCACAGGCTATGTGCACTGTCACGTTCTAATGGACAACACTGCCAAAATACGTGTGTACATGCATGCATTGATGTGTCTCCTTTATACCTGTTTATAGCACTATTAATAGCTGGTTGATTGTTGCCCTAGAAAAATGGAGTAAACAATACATATTATAAGAGAAAAAAAACAGAAATCATAATGAAACTTTAAAAGCCCAGGCTTTCACTATGACCTGATCTGGCTGTCATGAAAGTTCAAATATCTGGCTAGTGAGTAGGAGTTCTACAAGCTCTCTCTGTTGCCCCATCCTACCTTGACTTTTCCCCTGGATTAGCCAAGGTCTGCCTATATCCTAGGCCAGATTATATTCTTAAAGTGCCTATGTCTGCTACCCAGCCAGTAGTGTTGTAGGCTTTCTGCCCTCCTCTGTTCCTCACACCAGAACAAGAGAAATTGCACCTACTTCCAATAAGAGCTCTCTGTACTTATGTCCACCGGTCCGGCCAGTGGCATAAGTCGGAGTACCTGCTGGTCTGCTTTGGTGGCGACAGTAGGGGTGCTGCTGTGTCAAATCTCAAATTGGATAGTGAAAGCAATCTCTGTCGCTTATGAGGTGCACAGTCTCGCTACGCCTCTGGGCATAAGGACTCATTCCACGAGGAGGGGGGGTGTTGGCTGGGTCACCTCCTCGAGGGCTTTGTCCTAAGGGGTACCCTTACAGAATGTATGTGCTGCGGCAGGATGGAATATGCCACACAAATTAATTCGATATTACAACCTGGATATACGTTCCACCTCGGGCTCGAGTGTCTTGCAGTGACCCTCAGGCTTGGACCTTTTGAAGAGGCCATGCCCTCAGTATGACGGAGTGGGTATTGTGGTTCCCACAGCGTAAAGCTCATACAACGTTGAGTTCCCTTTGACAGGGAAAGTCTGAGAAAGGAACAAGATGTTGCATAGCTTTGTCATACTGTGGCAAGCCTGTGAATTGCATTTTTGCTTCAGGTAATAGAGGCTCATGGCACAGTTCACAGGTGCCGTTTTTATATCACGCGACGCGCTCGATTGCCACGTCAACTGATCACGTTACACAAGCTTCAGATAATGGTCACGCGCGAGGGTACGTCCCACAGCATAAAGCTCACGCAAAGTCTCGTTCCCTTCTCAGGGAATAGGGTTACATGCGTAACCCAGACGTTTTTATTATGAAATCCTTCGTCATCCACTTACTTGGCTCATATTTTATTTTCCTTTCTTCTGTGGTGGTGCAGGTCAGCTTGCCATTAGAGAATGTCAGAGGAGGCCAGGTATGCAACACTAAATTAAAAAGCTCTCTCTGTGCTCTGCATTCATAAGTGCCATTCCTGCCAGACTTTTTGTTTGGGCAGCTGGCTAATCATGCAGATGTGCTCTATTTCAGTCTCTGCTACACTTTATAATCAGATAAAGAGCTCTTATTACAACCCCAGCATACTGCTGCAAATCACTAAAGCAAGACACCTATCGCAGCTCATTTTCACATGTCATCTTTCTGCAATCGTCAAACAGGGACAGTGTGCTATTAATCAATGAAATGAAAATGACACCTGCTCAATCCCCAGTGGATTATTTGCAGCACAGCATGTAAAATTGCAGCAAGATACTTGACTGATATTTTGAAAGCAGGAATATGGACATCATTACATCGAGGGTAGAGTGGTGTGAGCTCAGGTGCACCAACAAGTGACTGACACTCGACCTTCATTCATATTCTTCACAGTCAATGGCAGGGTGATTGCTATGCGGTTCACACACCAGTCTTGCCGGATGCAGACCCCCAAAGTTTGCCTGTGATTGGCCAGCAGGGGAAAGGAGAGAGAGAGACCTGCATCTGTACTCTACTCACGTCACCTTACTCTGCGCAGCAACACGACAAGGGCTGACGTCAAGTGCACCTCCTTCACTGAAGGTAAAGGGCTTTAATTCCTCCCAGGAGTTCAGGATGTAAAGATACTGTTTAGGTGGGAGCACAGAACTTTCTTATTTTTGAGATAGCAATAAAAAAAAACAAAAAAAACAGTGTAGCTTTGTGTGACAGGAGAAAAAAAGGTAAAGGTTTCTCAAGGCCAGTGACATTCATTTTGGTGCCTATTGTTTTTTTTTGTGCACAATAAAACAGCGGAAAAAAATTATACAAGTCTTTTGTTTCTTTTAAAATTGCTGGCTAGTCAAATGTAACTTTTAAAAATTATTATTATTATTATTATTATTATTATTATTATTATTATTATTGTTGTTGTTGTTGTTGTTCTTGTTGTTTTTGAAAATTTTAATAAAGGCTGAAAGCCACTGAAAATTGTACACTGATCATATCATACTCCACTCCATAGTGTCCAGAGATCAGCCATGTAAAAGTCTTTTTTTCAGTTAATGTAAGAGACCTGTTCAGGAAATGGCAGATTTGGTGCTAAATTGTTCGATATACAGTGCCATCCACTAATATTGGCACCCTTGGTAAATATGAGCAAAGAACGCTGTGAAAAATTGTCTTTATTGTTTAACCTTTTGA
>JANDJT010000060.1:20009828-20020644 GCA_024331685.1 Stegophilus panzeri | reverse complement strand
AGTCCTAGAAATAAGTGAAAGACTGATCTCCAGTTATCAGAAGCATTTGGTTGCAGTTATTGCTGCTAAAGGTGGCAACCAGATTTTAAGTTTTTAAGGGGGCAATTAGTTTTTCACATGGGTGATAGGTGTTGGATAACTTTTTTTGCTTCAATAATAAAAAATAATAAACAAAAACTGTATAGTGTGTTTACTCAGGTTGCCTTTGTTTTATTTTGTATTCTGTTCGAAGATCTAAAATTATTTAGTATACGATATACAAAAAAAAACAGAATTCAATACTTTTTCACAGCACTGTATTAATGTTGGCTAGTTTTGTACAGCACTTTGGTCAACAACTGTTGTTTTTAAATGTGCTATATAAATTAATTTTGATTGATTGATTGACCTTAGGATTTTGTGATAATTTAATTTTGTAATAACATTTTTATTCAGTGATAACCCATGGAACATTCCTAAAAAGGTTCAAATACTCCTCTGTATGAGTCAGCATATGTGGCCTGTACAATCAATCCATCAGCTGGATCAGTGTGGTTTGGAAAGAGCTCTAGGTGTTGTTAACATCTGCCCTTGTTTGGTAAATGATGAGTACACACAATTCTGCACAGTCACTAGTTACATCTAAATTATAATCATGCTAGCTGTGAAAATTAGTCATCAGTTGTATCTCATACAAAAAGCTTAAATCTTGCATAGCTCAAAAGCTATGACATGTCATCCATATTAATGTCTTGCATTTCTATCCTCAGGCAAACGTTGGCAGTGAATGAGAATGAGATGGATGCAGGTGCCTTGGGAATAAAAGAAGAAGGAAAGAGTCAAATCTAGGGCTGATTTGGTAAACAGGATGTGAGAGTGGTATCAGAATGAATAAATAGGCTGCATGTACATACTGAGAGAAGTACAAGAGATAGAAGTGTGCAGTTGTTTTGTATAATCTTCTACATATGTGGCAGACATATGTAGAGATGGAAACTTGAGTCTGCAACTTGGACTTGCATCACACTTAAGTCGCAAAACAAAATAACTTATCACTTTACATGGACTCGTGAACAACTGACTCGAGACTTGACTTGGACTTGAAGACAGAGACACAAGTCATTTTGGTTTGTCATTCCCGATTACCTTCTCTCTTTACTACTCCACATGACAGCATCAAACACCACATTTTCTATTCATTCCTCATTCAATCATTCCTTATCAGTATGTGCTGAAGCAACAAATACTGTATCACAACAATTCATATCTAAACACCATTATCATATACACACGTGACGCATCTGAAGATCTGTGCTCATCAACCACTCAAAAAGTGCTGTTATAGAAATGAACAAGAAAGAATAACAATATAACCAAGTTTTACCTTGTGATAATCTTTGTGTCATTTAATTGGAAAAGCAATCAATTAATCCAAAGGGAAACTGTAGTGTTACACAGCTGTCAGGGGCTTGTTTGCTGTCCATTTTCAAGAAGTACAAATGTTTCCATGCCTTGGACTTCACTTCAAAGACTTGAGACATGACTTGGACTTGGACCTCAGGGACTTGTGAACATCTCTGTACATATGTATCAGGATCATTAATTAGTGTCTTCATAAATTATTTACCTGATCTTATGCATTCAATATTTCCTAGTGCTGAAATCTTATAAGTAACATACTAGGTTTCTGATGTATTTAGGATAGTCATATACATCAAAACCAAATGAAGTTGATGTGTTTATGCTAGATAGGCTAATATGCCATGGCTCCCTCACTTAGAAAAAAAAAATCTGTGGGTGTAACCATGGCATGGAAACTAGTGGATCCATGAGACAGCTGCAAGCTGGGTGATGAGAGAGTGAGAAAATGAATAGTCATGGTAAACACCACACACACACACACACACACACACACACACAATCTCTCAGTAACAATCTTCACAAACTCCCTTCATCTCTTCAACCTACAGTATATTTATAATTAAATACTTTAACTGAGCGTGTACATCTTTTAAATCTAAAAGAAAATGACATTTTCAGTTGATCTCAAGGATTCTCTTTGGTGACTTCCTGATAAAAATCTTGTTTAAAAACCATGGAGGAAGCCTGGGACTCTTGGCTGAATAACACATGCCTCAGTCGGCTAATCTTCAGCTTCACTCCCTCTTATAAACTGCCAGTTGTTCGGAGATATCATACTGCTTCATACTAAATAAACACAGAGCAGAGCCAAGAATGCATCAAGCACCTTTCACAAAGCCCCCCAAGAGTTTCCTGCCTCCAGTGCATGCCTCTACTTTCTTAAAAGGCACTACTATTATACTATTATAAAAGTCTCATGTGAGAGAGGGTAAAGAGGATGAGAGTTCAGTGTATGGACACAACACCCAGACACTGCATGGATTTGTTGCAGGAGCTTTTTGAACATAAGAGTGTAAACTCTTGAAATGGATGATCGTGTATTAATTATGAACATTTTGCAGATTCTGCAAGGTGTATGTAAACTTATGAACTCTAATGTAACTCAAACCCTGAAGTGATACTTGCACTTTATACATTTGTTATTAACTAAAAATCCTCCTTTTTTACTTTGTAAATCCAGATATACTGTTGTTGAAATCTATATGGGTGATTTGTGGTGCTGTTTGTGATATCACCGATATTACATGTACATATGTCAATAAATAACTTAAAACATGAATAAAACTTGTACAGCACTTAAACAGAATTTTTTAACCTCTCCTAGCCCACTATAACTGTACTATAACTACTTTGAAATATAATCATGAAATACATTGAAAATGAAACATTTAAAACACACAATGAAAATACATTTAAAAAATTGTATTATAACTTATATTTTTTGCATAAATGTGTGAATACATTTAATATTGCATGCTTGAAGCATCCCTTTTCCATAATTCAGCTATTATAGGTTATGGAAATTGTACATTGTGTCCCACAACATTCACTCAAGCCTGTTCCCAAAACACATTCACCTCTATGAAGTATTTGGAATATTAAACAAATATTCAGCAGGAAGTTACATCATCCAAATTTCCTGAACATCATCTGAAGAAGAAAACTAAGTTGTCTCTTTCTTTATTTTTCATTGTCAAGGATATTGATAAGTGCATGATAAGTACAAACCTGTTACCCAAATTATAAATTGAAAGCAAATGATTAATTACAATTAAAAGTAAATAATTACAATTAATTTATGTCCTTTACATGTCTTCAAGCTATTTACATGGGCGCTACTTAACCATTATGTGTATTTGCTAATTCTATGCTAAAATGACCTGAACCCTGTTAATCTTTTAAGAAAACAGATGTCTTGCAAAAAAAAAAAAAATGAGAGAGAGAGAGAGAGAGAGAGAGAGAGAGAGAGAGAGAGAGAGATTGTTGCTAACACATTTTTGAATTGGGAAATGCATGTTCCTTTTCTTAGATTAATTGTCCAAAAAAAGAAAAGGGGGTGAGGGGTGGGGGTCGTCTTTTTAAGAGTAACAACGGCTAAATGGCACCCCAATCGTGGGCCCAGGCATAGTTCAGTTGTGTTATCCAAACAGTCTAGAGAGTTTTGTCTAGAGCAAATCCAAAAGGCTCGAAAAACATATAGACCTGTGGGAACAGGCCATGCTCTCTTGTCCTTACATACTTTCAATTCAATGTTAATTCCTTTCATTGGTGCTTGAACATAAGAATGTGCATCTGTCATGTCCAAATAAAGTTTGTCAGAATGAAAAGTCGCCTAATCCAATAATCCATACCTTTATGAGTAAGTGCTGCTGCAGATGTCAGACAGCATGCAAGCACAAATAATTCCCCTTCTAGTCATATTTGCTCAGCTAGTGAATAGAGAGCAAAACAGTGCCAGTGCTTTGCTTAGGTGTCCCCAGAACTATTTGTGCTTGTCCAAAAAAATATCTATTCTAACACGCTTTTAAATTTTTGGATGTGGCAAGAACGTGGTTATAAACGGACATTTATTAACACAAAATTACAGCAACTTGTCACCTAAAAAAAATAATAAAACCCCACCCACGGGCATACTCTCAAGCTCTCTACACAACTGAATTATCAATAAATATTATACATGTTTGGTTTGATGGAAACACAAAGCAAAAATGTTTTAGCTGATTTAAGTCAGGGGTAATGTGTGCTCTTATAAAAACATTGCAACTCTGTTGCCATCTAGTGGAGCCCGTTTCAGCTGATATCAACAAACTTTGTAAAGGTCAGAGTAAAGATGGGAGAAAGAAAGCTCAGCTCATAAACACACTATAGTAAACAGTTGAGTAACTCATCGGCTTGGCTTTGGCTTCAGAAGAGATCTTTTAAAACATCGCCCACACTGAGGAGCGAGTGGAAAATAACACCAACTTCCCGAGTGTGATTGTAGAGTCACACTATCAAAAAAATACAAAATAAGTGCACTCACGTCATTCATTCATCAGATTTATCAGCATTTATTCTAAATTAGAATCGAATCCAAACAAACTGGGGTTTGAACTCAAAACTTTCTGGACAAAACAACAGCCAAATGCAGTCATGCAATAGGATACTACATATAAGATCAAGGAGCACTCTAGCACTGTGAAGGAAAACCCAACACAGAAACACATTAAGCATGTTTATATTGAAATATCTGTGATGTGCTTAGTTATTTTTATTGTTATTTGTTGGTCAGTGCTGTATTTTCCTTATTCCTTTTAGAAATTAGATGTTGCGTGCTGCTTTGATGTCACAGGTAGACATTGTTAGCACAGTTGCAATGGCATTCAGTAGAAGTTTAACAATCTCAAACATGTTTCATTGTGAGCTAAAAACAAAAGAGCAAAAGAATCTTTACTCAATCACCATTTTCTGGCAGTGTTTAATGCTATGTTAATGAGAAATCTAATGTAGAGGTAGTGGAGATAACAGTCCAAAAGTTGGACTCAAAGCTCCAGAATGCAGTGCTGCTACTGTATATGACACAGTTGTGCATTACACAGTTGACACAGTTACAGCAGCAACTTGGCTTGGCTAGTTAGCAAGAGTAGGAGTGCAGTTGTGTTGACGGTGACATGAAAGCATGAAAGCTTTGGATTGATATCTGTGTCAGCCACATGTGCAAATGAGGACTAAAGCACTGCTGCATCACTAAAGCACAGCTGCATCACTCTACTTGGTTAGCACTGAAGCAAGAGCTAAATCCCACTGGCACCACTATCAGCAGGTCATCAAATGGCATTGTTGGTAGTATAGGAAACCATTAACAAAGTGAAAATATACCAAAAATATATATAGCCTATATTTTTTTTTTACAAACAAAAGTCAACTCAGAATTTCATTAAGAAATAAATCTCAGAGGGAACTGAAGATCATATGTTAATTATATAGATTAATATGCAAGTCATTCATGGTGGATTTTTCCTCTAATATACCATAAAGACCAATACAAGGGTTTTATTGCAACACTTTCTATTACTGTTCCTCTAAGTGCCCTTATTTATAGTAATTATTTAAATGGACATTTTAATAAGCTCATCTCTGCATAGCAAAAAGTTTTTGTATACAGTTGTTTGCTGTGCATTTCAAACAATAAAGAAGGTTTCGGAACCTTCTTTATTGTGTAGCTCTGATTAGGATTTACATTATAGAGCAATAAAAGACGTTAGAGGTGATGGGGCAATTAGGCAGGAGATTGAGTTTAATGAACAGTGTAATTGGACATGTGTAACCTTGAGTAGACATGCCATGAATATAGCTCAAGCTGTTAACAGGCTTATACATCTGGGCTAAATACAGTGTGAGTGGAATAGTAGTGTTTACTAGTAAGGAGTTAAGTGCGCAATATACAATATTTAGAAGAGTTTAGATAGGAAATGAGCAATACTGTTTATTCCCAGTCTAGCTAGCCTTATTTGTTTGCGTAATTTATGGATGGAGTGCATATTTACAAATGGTTGGTTTTAAAAAAAACATTCATATTATTGATAGCATAGAATGCAGCATTCACACAGCTTCCTTTTCCAGTTGCTCTCATGCTCATCTTCATGTTAGACTATGGATAAGTTTTCCCAATGTTAAGTACATTACCATAAAAAGACGTTTGCTCAGGTCAGTGGTTTAAGCCATGAAGAAGTAGTTATGGTCTTGACTATGGGCTATAGACTACTTATGCTACTTTACTTTAAAGTGTATTTGCCACATTATTTATGCTCACCTTATGTAACAAAACTACAAAAAGTTTTATTTTTTCTAAAAACCCAGCACTAATAGGCACATTCTATGCTTATGGCTGGGTTTTGTTTTTTTGTTTTTTTTTTTTAAATTGGTTAGGTATTCTGAAGAAATAAGAATTGAAATGAATGGAGTATGGAGGGCTGTGCACATATGAGTAGAAGTGACAAAAAACTGCAAGATACTGGAAGCAGTTGAGAGTATGGCTCATTTTCTTTCTTTCATTCTCTTTTTTTCACAGTGTATGGGTTGTAGTTTTCAGATAAGAAATAATGCCTTTTTAATTCACTTTTCATATATAAGCTAGGCATACACAGCATATAATAGCACAAATTTCAATTAAAGTGCCAGTTACAATTGCTTGACTCTCATTTGACTATTTACATAGTCGCTACATCGTGTAACTGCAAGTTAATCCACTGTCATGATCAAGCTTCTGTTTAATATTTGGATGTGCATAGTTCAACATGAAGACCAGTATGAAGCTTCTTAAATGCTGCATTGTACTGTATGTTATGAATAATATAAGATGAATAAGCTTAGCATGCAAAGCTTTCTAATGAGATGACAATAAACTTCTACCCCTGTGATGGGAAAATTTATAGAATATGAAAGCATAATGACATAATTTTTTAATGTTATACAACAGTGCAGTTGAATTCTCAATTCTTACTGGTCAAGCTGCATTTCTTGTCTTATTAGTTTTGATAGAAAGGATAGAGCTCCCGAGCTGCACAACAAAAAAAAAACATTTGACCTCTTGACAGGAGATCGCGAGTTAGAATCATGACAATGCCACAGCCATCTATGATCAGAAGCCAGTGGAGCAAAATCAGCCATGCTCTCTTTGGGTGGAAGGACTCTCTCTACCCTGTCAATCAAATCAAGATCAGCCAATCATGGCTGTCTGGGAGGTTATGTATGCGGAATAGTGGAGATAACATTTTCCTTTGAGTGTGTTACATTGCCCTGTGATGCAGCATGAGCAGCAGTTCGAAAAGATGTGGTTGACTGGCTTAGTATGTCTCTGAGGAAGCACATGTTATCCTTCTCCCTCTCTGGTTGTTAGCTGTTATATTATATGGGAGAGCTGGCTGGTGGGAGGGAATTGGAAAAATACAAAAAAAAACAGACAGAAAGAGAGACTGTTCAGGAACAACTGTTTATAGCTGCTATAATGTAAGTGACAGTAGGAACTAACTTGTTTTGCTGATATTCCACAACATGAATAACTATAAACAGGTAAAAAAAATAAAAATAAAAAAAAAAGAAAGAAAATGATGTTCTTAAATACATAAATAAAAATTACTGTTGCCAAATTCTTATAGTATTACAGGAATAAAACACTTCAAGACATGCTGTTATAAGAATGGTAATCAACTTTGGGGTGTTAATAATAAGTCCGCTTGGCATCACACTGCATCACACCACACCAACATAGATTACTATCCTATAACAGTACACCCAGTTTTGTTTTTTCCTTACTTATTGCTCTAATTGCACTTTCAAGTATCACATCAAGTGAATTGTGTAACTTTAACTATATATGCCTTATAAAATAAAAATGCTTCCTCACTTTGAGCTTGCTTGCTCTATACACACCAAACAACCTCTTGCTATCTCTTTTGAATTACATAGGAGGTGGGAGGATGATGCTCTGTTGATAAACAAACGAGCATGAGCAGGTGTTAGCCCCAGATGGCTGTAAGTGAGCATGGTGGATGTTTTTGGCCATTGGGGATGAGAGTGTTGTTTTGGGGTTATTAGCTTTTGTACTGCATCACTAACCAAATAAATAACACCCACACATCCAGAGCCCTCACTCCTGCTCACGCAGTCCTGGCTGTGGTCCTGTTATTTTATTCACATGTAAAATGCAGCTCTCCACGGAGAGACATTTAAACACACTTTGTCAGATTGAATCACTGTTTTTCATAATTATGAAGGCCCTGGAGGGGAGGGCCTTTTCTCAACTCCAATCTCTCAAGTGCACGTTTCCTGTTTATCGGAACTTTGCAGTGTCAGCATTTAAGCATGCAAACATTTAGAGAACCAGTGAGTAAGCTTCGTTCTGTTTACAGAGCAGTGCACTCTAGGACAGATGGAGGCTTTGCTAGAAGATCTGAGGGTGCGAGTGAACAGGAGAGATTGCAAACACCATGACACATGACTGCGTATACACAAGATGCACTCTCATGGCTGACAGGAAGACAGAAGATCTCATTAAATTGTGCATGACGCACTCGCTTTACCGCCACACTTCCAAGAATGAGGATTAAATCTTGCTGGCATTTCAGTAGACCTAATGCTGACAGTAAGAACAAGAAGTTATGCTAAACCAGGGAAAGCTATTAAAGACCTAGCTATTAAAAAACATCAGGTCAAAATAATAGTAAAATATTTATGTATATTACTATATATGGGGCGCACAGTAGCTTAGTGGTTAGCATGTTCGCCTCACACCTCCAGTGTCGGGGGTTCGATTCCCACTGTGGCCCTGTGTGTGCGGAGTTTGCCATTCTCCCCGTGCTGTGGGGGTTTCCTCCGGGTACTTCGGTTTCCTCCCCCAGTCCAAAGACATGCATGGTAGGCTGGTAGGCTGTGTCCGTAGTGTATGAATGGGTGTGTGAATGTATGTGTGATTGTGTGCCCTGCGATGGATTGGCACCCTGTCCAGTGTGTACCCCGCCTTGTGACCGATGCTCCCTGGGATAGGCTCCAGGATTCCCCATGACCCTGAAAAGGATAAAGCAATATAGAAGTTGGATGGATGGATGGATTATTATATATAGCACCAAGTTGTGAAGCCCTGTTGCTGTTTTACATTTATTTTACATTTTGGCCCAAAACCTATTTGCTATAATATATGGAGACAAAATTCTTTCTTCCCCACACTGCTTGGCTCAGTCTAAACTGTCCTAAACTGTCTAAACAGTCTAAAAGTCTTCAAGAAACACTAAACTGTTCAATTCAATTAAATATTTCTAAATTCCACAAGCCAAACTTGACATCTAATTCTCATGAAATTTGGCACTCACATTCTACAAAGCCTTCAAACTAAACATTTGTATAATTACATTAGATATATCAAACCATTTGGCTGAAACTGGCCAGTCAATCATCAGAGTGTGGCTAATTCTGATTACATCAGCTATATTTTCCAAACCTGTTAACCTCCATCATTAAAAAGAGCCTTACAATACACACCAAATTTTATGTGCAACATCAGTTTAATTCAAGCAATTTTAAGTACTGCTCTAACATTCAAATGGCTTTCTCCCAAAATAGTTTGTCCAATAAAGCTGAAATTTTGCATGCTGCATCTTTGTGCTAGTGTGTGAGGATGAGCTATTTATTTGAGACCCAATCACAATTTATGAGGCATAGGTTTAGCTCTGCCTCATAAAAAGATATAACTCTAAAAGCTGAACAAACTTCAAAATAGAGATATTTTTCTTACCTGTACGGGCTGTGTCTGATCATGACCTTGTGTTGCTTATGGAAACATTTTGATGAGGCTGGTGAACACATAAATATGTGATGATAATATGACAATAATTGCAATGTTGAGTGTATTCAAATAATGCTTGGACCTCAGCTGTGTGTCCATTTACTGCTGTAACAAACTGACTTGTTTCTATCTAGCATGTTGCAAAAAAACATCATTGTTGTTACTTCTTATTATTATGATGAATTATTATGGACATGAATGACATTACTGGCCATCTTTGAAATGCTTATTTTTTCAAATGACTTATTTTAATAGTACTGCATCCAACACACAGGAGCACAAAATATAAGAGTAGATTACCTTTTGCAATTTAGTGCAATCTGGGGTACTTATATGTTGACTGCCTTATAAAATGTATTTTTTGCATTTTTGCAACACAAAATGCTTCATTTTACTTTATACAGTAGGCTACAGTGCCCTCCACTAATATTGGCACCCTTGGTAAATATGAGCAAAGAAAGCTGTGAAAAATTGTCTTTATTGTTTAACCTTTTGATATTTTGTTCAAATAATTCACAAAAATACTCTGTTCTCATGGATATCAAACAATTGCAAACAAAACAGGTTTATAAAAAATATCTTTGGTAAATATAGGTGTGCAACAATTATTGGCACCCCGATGAATTCATGTGAGAAAAATATATTTAAAGTATATTTCCATTGATATTTTAATTTTTTTAGTACACCTGAGTGACAAGGAACTGGAAATTGTTCAACCATGACTTCCTGTTTCACAGGGGTATAAATTTGAGGTAACATATAGGCCAAATTCCCTTAGTCATTCATAACAATGGGAAAAAACAAGGTATACAGCTGTGATGTGCGGCAAAAGGTTGTTGAGCTTCACAAAATGGGAAGTGGCTATAAGAAAATAACAAAAGCATTGCAAATGCCCATTTTCACCATCACGGCAATAATGAAGAAGTTACAGTCTACTAGAAATGTTAAGAATCAACCTGGAATTGGACGTGGGTCTATATTGTCTCAACACACTGTGAAGAGGATAGTTTGAGTGGCCAAAAAATCTCCAAGGATCAAAGCTGGAGAATTGCAGAAGTTAGTTGTGTCTTGAGGTCAGAAAGTCTCCAAAACTAC